>VXBR01011657.1:231204-323373 GCA_013400215.1 Cisticola juncidis
CCTGCTAGCGGGTTCCAAGGGAAATGGGTGCTGATGTGGCAGGGGAACAGCGGGAAGGGGAGAGTTCAGCGCTGGGGGAAAGGCAGCCTGGTGTGGGGCCGGAGGTCAGGGCAGCCGTCAGGGGCTGTGTCAGCGCTGGGAGCAAGGAGCAGCTGCTCCGTCCTTGTGCGTGCTCCAGGGAAGCCCGGTGAGGTTTATTTATGTGAGGACCTGTAATGAAAAGAAGCTGTTTTTTGTTTTGTTTAAATTTTAATTTGTCGCACTTTTCTCTTGCATTTCTGTTTTCATGAAAAATAAATGCAGGGAAAGTGCCAAGAAGTAGACTTTGCTCTATTAAGAGTCAGAATTGTTTCTGTGAAAGGAGGGATGATGATCCTGCTTCTGGAAGAGGTATTGTCAAGCTTATTTACCCAGTGGAAAGAGGATATGTTCTAGATGTGCTGTGGCAATAATAGCAGTAATCCATCAGAAAAGAGCAGACTATTGAAAACTAAACAACTAAACCAACAAGTGTGCTTGTTTACCTCATCTGCTGAACAGTCATTTGGTGGAATGGCCCAGGAGTTCTAATACCTGCCCTCCATAGCTGAAATAGGATTTTTCTAAAACAAATGGTAATTAAAATGAGACTTGGGCTGGGTTTGAGGCTGTGGCTCTTGAGCTACCATTTTATGGAAGGCAGCACTTTAGGGTATAGTCTGTGTGGTAGGAATGGTGGCCTGCTGGCAAAGCTGGGGGTAGGAATCATCAGACTGATGATCTTGTCCCTGTCATTTATCCAGTGTGAGTCCTCAAGCAGCTGAACTCAAACCTCAGTTTCCCCTCTGTAAGTGAGGTTTATTATATTTCTTTGCTGTTCTCAGGGTAATGAGGATAAAGTGCAGTGTGAGATTGCAAGGCACTAGGAAGTTTTGTGCTCATTAAAGACTTAAGTGGGGCTTGGTTGAGTCATCTTAGTGGTTCAGCTTTGACTTCAGGCGGATGCTTCATGGAAGAGAATGGATGGGAAGAGTGACCAGCTAGTCTGGAATTAGTGTGGAAGCCTGTATGATAATGCTTTTATCCCTGCCAAATTCACCAACAGGTTTCTCTCTCTCTCTTTAACCAGTCCTGTTTTATATTTTGTATTGCAATGGTTGCTATGCTCTTCTCTGTGAGCAGCCCCTTTGTTAACAGAGCTCCTCATCCTCCATCCAGAGGTGGAGTGAGTCTAGCAGTACCTGTACTGATGCCTGTGTGCCAAGGGTGTCTCCTGTGTCTTTTACCCCAAGATTTTCGTGCTGTTTTCTCTTCTAAAATAGAAATGAAACATGGGCAAGTGTTGCATGCTGTTGTCTCTCATGCATCAAGCAAGATGATGATCCTGAGTCATTGCAGTAGAGCAAAACTGTTCCTTACATGCTCTCAGCTTTCCAGCTGTCCTGAGGAATCACATTGTGCAATCAATTTAAGCACCGGTGGAGCAGGGTTAGTTATTACAGCTGTTGAATGAAAATAAATCTCAGAGCTGCATTTTATGTTTCTACACTATTGCTTGCTTCTTCTGCATCCTCTTCAGGGTAGTTTTTGATGCTGTATTTTCTCTTAGCAGCTGTGAGGTGCCTCTGGAGAGTGTCTCTCTTGCTCTCTTTGGTTTATTTCAAAATGTTAAAGTGGAGATGGTGGGATACTAGGGGAAAAAGGAAGTTGTTGTTTTTCCAGGAGCTTTGATTTATTCTGAAAGCAGACTCTTCCTGACTCCCACTTCACAGAACATTTAAGTTATTTAATTTAGAGACATCATATGCTCTCAAAAAGATTTCTGTAAAATTAAAGCCAGAGCAGCAGCTTCCTGCATGATAGTTTTCGATAATGGATGTAGAAATCACATTCTTTAGAGGGAAATCTGAGAGTGAAATAAGTGAAGATAAGGAACAGTGAGACTTGGTTTTCTAGTGGTAATTTTTTCAGTGTAACTTTGAGTACACTGCAGGTATCTGCAATGTGATATAAATATCCTTTAATATCTAATGTCTAATGAAGCAGGATTTTAATTACTGTAACTGTTCTTTACTGTCTTATTTAAAAAACTGAAACAACTGTGATATTTTATGCATAAATCAGGATTGTTGAATGTATTGAAAATATGGGAGTAGAATTTTATGTTAATTTCTCTCTAGATGTTTTGCTGCTTCTTAATGCTTTTAGATGGCTCAGATTGAAGTTTTTAAGCTGTGAGCAGTTGGGGCAGACCATAGTCCAGGAATATGTTATGTTCAGGAGGATTTATTGCTTTGCAGTGAGGAAATGTTGTCTCATAATCTTCTGTAGAACATGTTTGGAATATTATTCTGAAGGTGTTTTTCATAGTTCTCTTAAAAGCAATGCTAGGAAAGAAAACAATATCTTTTTCTCTCATCTGTGTCATTATGGCAAGGGAACAGTTTGAGATTTTTGAGAACTGACTAGGACTGCAGATTAAATAAATGGTAGCTGTGTTAAAAGCATCCCATTTTGTGGAAGATGGGAAGTGAGTCACTGAGTCCAGGTCCCCTGCCATTATGAGAATGACATCATATAACTCCTCATAAGAATTCTTTCATTCCTATTTTTTTTTCTTAATCAAGAGGATTCCTGGTGATGTTTACCCACACAGCCATCTCAAAAATGACTGTTCATTCCCTTTTTCATATTTTTTCTTTTTGTAAAGAATCAACTGAAAATGTCTCAGAATCCTGACAACCTAAATTCAAGTGAAGAAAAGTTGAGTGGTTTGGAGGATGATCAGGAGAACTTGGACAACTTGGATCAGTCTGTCCGAAAGAGAATACGACAGAGTGCTCCAGGGTCACACAGAGATGATACACCAAAGTGTAAGCAAAACTGCTTTATGAAATACAGTAAAAAAATAGTCAATTCTGTAATTGTTGTTGGAGGCAATCCTAGTGTTTTATAGCATTCTATGCAACTGTGACTGTCTTGCAAGTAAATAAAGTGTGACTCTTGATGATATGCCTTGAAACTGTAACACTCTTCTCCCCATTTTCTTTTTATTTTCCTAATTGTACACAGTGTGTACATTTTCTTAATTGTACACAATGACCACGTTGCTCTGAGCCACATATATCCTAAGTATCCTGGTGTGTTTGTGCTCTTGGAATGTATAAACAGCATCCCAGTGTGTTCCAGCTAAACTGCCTCTGCTGTTTGCCTTATCAGCTGAACCTTCTGCATTGCTGCAGCCCCTGCTCCTACTGCAGGGCAGAAAAGGCTCTTATCAACAAAGGGGTGTCCTGCCAGCCCCCTCACAAGTTAGATGGAAAGTTGTATATTTAATCCTAACACTGTTGGATTGTTGTATATTTAATCCTAACACTACTTCCATGTAAGCAAGACTGCATATTTTTCCTAAGGCATATCTTTCTTTGCCAGTCTGCTTTTAATGTGAAGGTCTGGATGCAATATGGGAGCCAATATTCCTGGAGAATCTGTAGATAAATCCAAGTTTTCTAGCTTCAGGAATTCAATTCAAAGAAGCAGAAGTGCTCAGAGTTATAAATTTCTGTAGGGAGTGGCTTGGCAGTAACATTTTGTTTGTTACATTATTCCTTTATTTTTTAATTGTGTTTGTTATGACCTGAGGTTTAAAGTTGTGTTTAGTGTGGTGTTACTCAGAGGAGATGTTCTGAGGGAGTTTCTGTTCCTTGCTGGTTGCCTGGTAGGAAATGGGATGTTTGTATGGAGAGAGGCTCTGAACACATGGAAGTAAAAAGCATGACACTGTCTAGCACTGCAGAGTACCACAGAGAGGTGCTTTGGTCTCAAGCCCTTCGAGTGAAGTGATGTGATTTAGGAGCAGTCTCTGGCCAGTGGAAGAATCCTAGCTCTTAGTGCCCCCACTGCTGGAGTGAAGTCATTTGGCACTCAGATGCCAAGAGTTCAAGAGCACTGTGGACTTTGCTGTCTGCTGGCTCTACTCAGGATATCAATCCTTGCTGTGTTCCCAGAGTCACTGTGCAAGGTTAAGCTCCAAGCAGAAGGAAATAAGGATTTAAGAGGGCTGCATGAAAAGAACAAGATATTAATGAAAAACAAGCACTTTGTAACCCAACTGTATGAACTCAGAAGAGCTCTGTGTGACAGACAAGTGATGGACACTTACTTTTGAAAGCCCTTTTCTGTGTAATTACTTTAAATCCAATCAACCTGGATTGTCAAATGAGATGGTCATAATAGTTTGCTTGAAACATTTCTCAGGGAGCCCAGCCTATGAAGATCCCTGCTTGGTTTCTTTCACTTTGGGATTAGTATGTTGCTCCTATGCCTGGAGTGTAGCTGAAGTGAACGAGCCACAGAATGGAATGGATGCATCAGGGCACCAACCCCTTCACTACCCCAGGGCCCAGTTTGAGGCTGCTGGCCCATCCTGGTCAGTCCCAAATGCCTGCCAGGGGAAGAGCTCTTAAGCACTGCCACTGCTGCTACTGCTGTCCTCTGTTGTTTGGGTGATGGCCTCTGGGGGAAAATAAAGAGTTTGGAGGAGTGCCATTTGCATGGGAAATAGTGAGAATAATTAGCTACTCATGTGCTGCTGCTTAACAGTGATGATTTTTTGTTAACTGCTTTAATGATGAAGTCACTTCCTTGAGAAATGTAAAACTGAAATGGCAGTATCTGCACAATACATGTGGAAGCAGTATGGTGAAAATGCTGCTAGTTGTAATTATTTTTCCTACAGCATGGAGAAAGATGCCAAGATGCTGTTAAGCCATCCTAAAGAACTTTTGGTTTGTGTGTGGGGGGTTGTTTAGAGATGGTTTTTAAAGAGCTTGGTAGAAGCAATTGACGTACTGAGCCCAGAGTGTCAACTGGGATCAACTCCTTGTTTTTTTGAAATTACTTCAAACCTGTGTCATCCTCCAGATGGGAAAGGAGAGGGAGGAAAGGAGAAAACTCTTCAGCTGGTGCTGCCTTTTGACCCTGTGTACTGTCAATAAGGTGGAAAGGGTCCAAAAGACTCTTTCTGCAGGCTTTTGTTGAGAGCTGTCTGACAGTGTAATTGATGTTGCAGCCAGTCCCTCTCGGCCTGTGTCAATAGAAGAGCTCATGGAGACAGCCAAGGGAGTCACCAACATGGCACTGGCACACGAAATTGTGCTGAATGGAGACTTTCAGATAAAGCCAGCTGAACTGCCAGAACACAGGTGAGGTTGGTAACAAATAGGTACTTGAATAAAATTGTGTTTGTAGAACTGCAGCACAGCACTGGGGGATCAGGTAAAGGCTGTGGCTGGTGTCTTGTCTGACAGTGCCTGGGAGGAGGCAGGAGAGAATATAAAAAGAAGGTGGTAACTGCAGTTCTGCTGCCCAGATCTGTGTGTGAAAGGTGAACCTCCTGGATTAATTGACATGTGTCTTGCAAATCCCGGAGTGCTGTGGTTTCTGTTGTGTCCCCTTGTACCAGGGCTCTGCAGCCTTCCCAGCACCCCAGTCTGGCTGCAGATGTAGGTACTGCTTTTAGCAATTTTGAAGCTTTCACTGCCTGTGGGAGTAAGATGAAACTGATTATTTTAGCTTTTCCTCTCTGTTTCTTCAGGGATATTTTGGGGAGAGATTTCTGTTGTGTTAGGTTAGTCCTTGCTCCTTTCAAGTTTGAAGCCTTTCCTTCTCTGTGAGTCTACAGCAATTATGTGCCCTGCTGAGAGGGGAGAGCGAGGACAGAGGAAGCTTCATCTTCTGTTCCTCTCCATCACACACAGTGAGGTGTGGCTGACAGCTTGGTTTGGGAAAGGGGGTGCATATTTCATGGAAGGAACTTGGTCCCAATTGGGGCCAGTGTTGAAGTTACACCTGGTGTGAACAGGAACTGTCAGTATTTTGAATTAGGAATTGGTACTGGAGCAGTGGAATTCTTTGGTTTTTTTATACAAACTGATCTAGGCTCTTATCTCAGGTAGGGTGCAATACTTAGGTAGTGAAACAGAATATTTTGTGTCAGGGAAGTTACCTAATTTCTGTTAGGTTTATTAATGAATTTTATGTAGTGGAAATGATTTTACTTAGTGAAGCCTTCAAAAGGAATATGAATAGTGGTCTTTTGAAAACAAAATATAATTTTTGCCATTTTTGTTCTCTTCCAGTTATCTAGATGTAGAGTGTGATACATACTTTGAAGGATTTCAATTTGTAGCCACCTTTGCTCGTGTGTAACCCTGTATTTGGACATAAACCATTCCAAATCTGTGTCCAGTTTTTCTTGCTTTTCTGAGTAACTTTAAATTAAGAGTCTCTGTTAATCTCCATATAGTTATTATTACATTCTGTTCATATTATTGCATGCTGTGCTTCAGGAGCTGCAGGTTATCTTTGTAAGGTGGTGCAGAGACCAGTATCATTCTTTTTAACATGTTTGTTCACAGCTTAGAGAAGAAGGTCAGAGATATTGTGCATAAAGCTTTCTGGGATTGTCTGGAAGCTCAGCTAAAGGAAGATCCCCCGACATATGATCATGCAATTAAGCTATTGGGAGAAATTAAAGAGGTAAGAGGATGTGATAGGAAGGGAAATGATTGAATTTGAGTAGCTGCACTGATATGAATGAGCAAAAGTGGTTGGAGTTTGGCTTTTCATAAAAAATCCTTTTGTTCTTTTTCATTACTCTGTCATTGTGAACATATACAATCTGTGTAATCCTAGAGGAGAAATTTGAATATAAAACCAAATGCAAACCATGTAAGCTGATTAACAGGTAAGCAACACCAGTTCCATAATTCCAAGCTTCCTTCATGTTGTGGCACTGGTATTGGCTATGGAATCAGTGAGATGCTCCAACCCTGGGCTGATAAAACCAAGCACAACAGTATGAAGTGTGACCTGTGCCACAGAAGACTTCATAACTTCAGTGTCACACAGCATGAGGGGAAACATTTGGAATTGGTGAGTGGGTGGTTAAATAAAAAAAAAAAGATTAATTCAATGATTTAGTTGTTTAAATAAGAATCCCTGGTAGTGTTTAAGGCCATGTTGGATGGGGCATTAAGCAAACTGGTTTAGTGGGAGGTGACTCTGCCCATGGCAGGGATTTGAAACCAGGTGATCTTTAAGGTCTCTCCTGACTCAAACCATTCTATGTTTCTTTAATTCCATAAGAGGTGGTTCAGTAACTGCTTTGATCCTTGTAGTCTTTGATATGTAAGACTAATGCACTGTTAAAAACTTTCTATTTCAGAGTCTTCTGTCTTTCTTGTTGCCTGGTCATACTAGACTGAGAAACCAGATTACAGAAGTTCTTGACCTGGATTTGATAAAGCAGGAGGCAGAGAATGGGGCCCTTGACATTTCTAAGTTGGTCAAATTTGTTATTGGGATGATGGGGACTCTCTGCGCTCCGGCTCGAGATGAAGACATTAAGAAACTGAAAGATATTCATGAAATAGTTCCTCTTTTCAGGTATGAAATGTGTTTATTAGTCATGTTCAGAGTCCCTTAAATAATTTTAGCGGGGCGGGGGGTGGCAACTTGCAACTCCTAGAAAGAAAAGAATGATAAGGAAAAGGACATAGCTGTGACTGTGAAAGGGAGAGATACTCCAGGGGTCTTTAACAAGGACCATCTCTGCTCTGGTGAGTTGGAGCATTTGTCTGGCTCCTGCATGGCACTGAAGGACATTTGCCTAAATGTCAAATGTAAATAAGCCTTAAGGTAGCAGATAAATTGTCAGTTTGTATCAGAATTGAATGTCAACAGCAGAAGGTGATAAGAGCACACAGGAGCTTGGGGAAAAGCATTACTGCTTTCCAACCAACACTGTCCTTTCCTCCCAGTTTGAGCTCTCTTTACCCCACTCCCTGTGTAATTCCCTATCAGTTCCAAAGGGAGGGTGTGTTCCACACCTGGGAGCATCCAGGCCTCTGCTTTGCACCATGTTCTCAGAGGAACAGCTCAAGGTCTCAATAGCTGGGAGAAGCTTCATTAATCTTGCTGTTTTCTAATTTGAAAAGCTTCCAGGAGTTCAGGATTGACTTGGCAGAAGTATTGCCAGCAGGAATTAGGTTGCTTTGAAATTAAGGTGTTTTTCTTTGGTATTTGTTTGTTTTTTCTCCTTTGCCCCTTGGGTCAGATTGTTCACTTCCCACTGAGGTTGGCTTTCCAGGCTGCCAGCAGCTATGGCATGCAAGCTTGGAAACCCAAATGTCTTTTTATGTACAATATTGCAAATCCTGGGAGATAAAATCTATGGAGCTAGAGAAGTTAATTCCATGGAGGCTTTTTTACAGGAGAGCAAGATTTGTTTCCCACTTGGAAGAGGCACATGCATGCATGTACATGCTTGCTCCAGCTTTCTTTGTGTCATGCTCTGAAGTTGTTAAGTTGTTACTGTTTCCCATGCATGTTTTTGCTCTTTCCTTAGACAATCTGTAATAAATCTTGTAAACAGCACCTCTGAAACATCTGCAGCCTTGAATAACTTTTTCTGTTTGTTTGTTTAGAGCAATTTTCTCTGTATTAGACCTAATGAAAATGGATATGGCAAACTTCGCTGTCAGTAGTATTAGGCCAAAATTAATGCAGCAGTCTGCTGAATATGAAAGAAAGAAGTTTCAGGAGTTTCTTGAGAAACAGCCAAGTATGACTTTGTTCCTTTCTTTCTTCCCCTCTGACCTCCCAGTAAAGTGTGTGTCTTCGCTTGTAGATCATGAAAAGTACTCAGATATTGTTATAAGTTCTAGAATTCATATGGTAAATGACAGCTTGTGCCCCAAAACTTTGGTTTGAAAAAGTCTGCCAGAACAATAGTTCTGCCCTTGGTACATTCAGTTTAATTTCAATACAGTGGTAGGGCATGATTTCCCAGCATCATCTCACCTCTGATTTCCTGTAGCTGTGTGGTTTTGTTTTAGACGTTCTGCTTGATGCAATAAATGAAATGCATGTCATACCTGATATCATGGCCATTAGTCATAGTAACTAATGGGATTGTTTGGAAATTGTTGGTGGAAAAACCTAATTTTGAAAAGGAATTTTCTTGACAAGATTTTTCCCCCGCTCTTCCAGATTCCTTAGACCTTGTCACAAAGTGGTTGCAAGAAGCAGCAGATGATCTTACAAAGCTGGGACATGAAATGTTGCCTCCCCACTCTAGTGATGGTGCCACTGGTGGAGCTTCTGCCTTGTGCTTCACTGCTGTACAAAATCAGGCCTATCTGAAGCTGCTGAAGTGGGATCACATGAATAGGCCTTTTCCAGAAGTAGGTATTTAGCAGAAAAATTGGTTCTGTGCTTGTTCCACTCCTCTGTTCCCAGGACACAGCAGAAGCTGTTGGGATTTGTAGCCTTGCAATACGAGTACTAAACCATTGATCCCTGATTGGGAGATCTGGCAGCTCTAATAGGTGCTCATCTTTCAGTGCTGAAACCTGCTTGGCTGGAAAAGAGGAGTCAGTGCTTCCCTGCTTCTCCTGGTGCTGGCCTGCTCTTCCCTGTGCCTGTGCATCCCAGTGTCCCTTCCCAGCCCTGCAAACTGACTCCGTTCTGTGCTGGCTCCCTCCCCCCTTGCAGACGGTGCTCATGGACCAGACGCGCTTCCTGGAGCTGCAGCTGGAGCTGGAGCAGCTCCTGGTGGTGGGGACAGTGCTGCTGGTCACGTTCAGTGCAGCAGGCCCAGCGCTCATCGATGTGCCTGGATTCGCCGAGAAAATCAAAACCATCGTCAAGGTGCTGCTGACGGGAATGCATCTCCCGTGAGTAGGCTCAGTCCCGCCCTCAGGGGCGGGTGGGGCTCGGTGTCACCCCGGGAAACGATCAGGTCAAGCCTCCTTCGGGCTGGGGACTGCAGGAAATGCAGGGGAGGTGATGAGGGCTTTCTGTGAGCCCAGGCTGACAGTTTTTCTTCAGGCTACTCACACAGAGCGCTTTTCTCCTGCTCTGCTCTTTCATGATTTTTTCAGAGTGTGTTTTTCATGGTGCCAGGCTGGCACAGGAGAGTGCCAGCAGCTGCCCCTGCTCAGAGTTTGGGCCAGGCTCCCCAAAAACCTGAGTGTGGCACAGTGAGCTGCCTCCAGATTTACTGATTACACCCATGGGTTTTGCTTCAGTCAGAGCTGTCCTCAGGCAGAAAGTCAGCTCTTATTGTGTATGGATTGTTCAGGCTTGAAGTCTTGAATGTTCTTCCTTGCTTTAGATCTCAGCTTTATTTTACATGTATATTTAATTGTATTAATCTTTATAAATGGCTTTATTTGCATTATGTTTTTCCCACTACATTTGATAAATAAGACAACTCTAATTGAACAGTTCATTTCCAAAAAGTGGGAAAACAGTGAGTAACTAATACAGCTGTGCTGTACCCCATGTTTTGTAGCTCCTTTAACCTGGAGGAATCCCTGGCCACCGTGGGTGAGAAGGTGTGTGCTGAAGTGAACAGCAGCCTTTGCCAGCACGGCTTTACCCCGTTCTCAGCCGAGAGAGAGGCTGTGCTGAAGGGACAGATCCGGGCAGCAGCCAGCCCAGACAACTCCATCTGCAGGCTCGTAGGTACGTCTGGAGAGTGCCCTGCTCTCCCTGCCTGTGGAATGGGGCTGGGGGTGTGCAGGGCTCCTCTTCTAGCCTTGTTTCCACCTTGTTTCCAGCCTTGTTTCCAGCCTTGTTTCCAGCCTTGTTTCCAGCCTTGTTTCCAGCCTTGTTTCCAGCCTTGTTTCCAGCCTTGTTTCCAGCCTTGTTTCCAGCCTTGTTTCCACCTGGTTTCCACCTGGTTTCCACCTGTTTCCACCTGGTTTCCACCTGGTTTCCACCTTGTCTCTCCAACTTGCTGACCATGTTCAGGCTTGTTGCATTTCCCATGAGGTTACGCTGTTTCTAGTTCACCGTCTCTTTTGAAAACAAACCAACCCCATTTTTTTCCAGATTCTCGAATTCAAAAGTTTCTGGAGAATTATCTTGCATCCAGTCACCAGAAATCATTGCCTGCCATTCCTGGAGGATTAGGCCCCATTCAGAGAGAGCTGGAGGAGATTGCTGCCAAGTACATTCGTCTTGTCAACTACAACAGAATGGTCTTCAGCCCTTACTATGATGCAGTCCTTGGCAAAATATTGACTCAGGAGGAATCCCAAATTGTAGGGAAGTCAGAAGAATCATAAAACCAGCCTGTGTGCTACCAATACAGTATTGTCAGCTATTCAATAAAACTTGTACCAATATTTGTCTAGGAAAACAGCTTTCCGTGTAAATACTGGTTCCTTTTAACACACAAGTGGTGACTGTGAGGGAAATACAGGAGATGCTAGAAGAGTTCTGAGGTTAAAGATGAGAGATGCATTTCTAACATAATTATGCAACCTGTGGGGAGATATCATGGGAATTTTCTGGCTGCAGTTTTTAGATTTTTGAGCTGATGATGGGTAGGGCTTGTTTACCAACAAACTTTGTATTTAAGTGGCTCATTTTAGGGCATTTAACTCTTAATTTACAGTGAACTTAGTTTAATTTATCCAGAGCTGATTAGCAGTGGTTCTTCCCAGAAGGGGTGATTTGGTTTTTTAATCTGATTAATTCTTTCAAGAATTAATAAAGCTGAAATTCTAAAGAACTTTACCAGACGAAAAACCAAGCCAAGCAGCACTTTACTGTAACATTATGGTGAGTATGGTAGGCTTACTAGTTTTTTCTGTATTTTACTGCATTTTTAATAGCATTTTTTTGCTGTTTACCTGCAGATGTTACAAAACATAATATATTTTTGTAGCAAATTTTCTGGTTATTGGGTAACTGTTCTCTGCTATGTACAGTACTCCCAGAGGTGGCAATCTTATAGATTGCAGCTGTATTTATATCTTGTAAAGATTTCAGAAAGGGCAGAGCTAAAATGTTTTGATAAAAGTGGCATTTCTTACCTTTTTTTTGCTATAATTTACTCCTTTTTAGGTGAAATACTAATTTTAAAGTAAGTTGTCATTTGCAGAAGGTGGATTTAAAGTATGTGAAACTTTAGGCTGAAAATTCTGGTTTTTTTTAAAAACTACAGCAGGAGATAGTTGTGTGTTCAATAATGTCTTCAAATATATCTGGGAAGTGCAGAGCACTGTGGGCAGTATAAGTGATTTTAATGTACTGTGAGAGGTGAATGGTTTGATGGTAGTTTGAATATACAGGGAATATTTTAGTAGATTTTTTCATTTTGTAGAGGTGTTCTTGAAACTTAGAATATTTGTAGGTGTTAAATTTAACGAGCTACGTGTTGTATAGAGGAGAAGAGCCCAGTGATCTTACATTGCAGTCTCAGGCTCAGCTGGGAGGTAAGTGAAGTTTTCCTCTGGTTGAGCACAACAGTGTAATACAGTAATCAATATTTGATGGTTTTATGAAAGCAGAGTTTGTATTTACACACAGTAAGTGGCCCAAGTATGAGGTTGTCCAAACCAGAACGTGCTGTCTTTAAAAAACCAGCAAGGTATGTGAAGTAAATAAAGGGGCCCTTGTATTGCCAACAGGCAGGCTAATTTAGGAATCAGCCAAAGGAACAGAACTTGTAGAAGCACGTGACTATGATCCACTGTTGATGCTTCCCTGTCCAGTTTCCTTTGAATGTCAGTGGGGATAAAGCTGTACCAACTCTGTGTTTGGAGGGGGATGGAAGAAATAATACCTTTTTTTCTATATTAGCCTATGCAACTCTAAACCAAGTCTTCTCATTAATTACAAACCCCTTCCCAAGGGAAAAACCCAGCAAAACCCTGTGAGAATTCATCAGCTCAGACAAGTGATTTTTCTCTTGGCCAAATGTAAGCCAGCAAAGTGAGTGTCTTTGAATCCTTCTTTGAGAACTCAAAAATGAGATTGGTTAGCCAGAAAAAAAAAGGATTCTGAGTAGGGTCTGTTTCATTGTTTGGATAAGCCAAGGATTCTGCAGAGGTCTTCAAGGCTGCTGCCTCAGCTTGCTGGCCTTTGCTGTTAGAGCAGGTTCTGCCTCACAGCCCAGCCTAAAGCTCTGCAGTGCTGAACTCCCTCAGGCTATGCTGAATGAGCTCCCAGAGCCATCACTGCTGGAGACAGCACCAAGAGAGAGAACCAAGGCACAGTGGTTTGCAGTTCAGTTAAATGAGAGCTGCACAATTAGAAATTGCTGCTGCTGTTTTGCCTTTCAGTACAGCCCAGGAGCTGCCTTCAGAGGCACTGACTACACCGAGCTGGGTGAGGTACAGGAGGATCTCGAGGGTGTAGGGAGGAACGTCATGGTGAGACAGGTACCTAGGAAAGCCCTTGAAGGTGTGTGACTGATGGCAGAGTGAAGGGCACTGCTTTAGCAGTGGGTAAAATCCTAATTGAGGAGAGGGCTGCTCCCAGGGCTGGCATTCAGGGCTCAGGGCCCATGAGGGCCTGCTCCTGACATGGCAGCAGCCACCAGTGCTTGTATTGCTCGCAGGGTCCACACAGGGAATCCTGTCCCTCGTCCCAGGAAGGCTTTGATCCTAAGCCCTCAGGCAGCAGAAAAACCCTAGAGGTAGGGAACAGAGTGCAGTACTTACCTGTGGCTCCACACTCACCTCCAGGGCCCACACAGAAGGAACAAATGCTCCTGGCACAGGTGCTGGGGGTCTTTCAATGGGAAAGATCTAAAGGGGGTGTGAAAAATGCCCACAAAGCATGGCAAATGACTCAGCCAGGTTGTTCTGTTTAATGAGAGTTAAAAGTGAGAGTGTTTGACAGTTTCTCTACATCCTCTCTAAAAGAAGTAGGGAGATGCAATTGAGTGGCAAAGCAAGGACATTCCAGGATGGCTGAGGCCAGCCTATCTCCATGTGCAGGTGCTGCTTCACCCCTTGCCCTGGCAGAGAGGAGCCCTGGCTGAGGCAGCTGTGCTGGGCTGGGAATGTCTCATGTGCCCCAGGCTCTGACTGTCCTGTACTACAAGGGGTTCTTAGGATCTTATCAGAGTGCAATTCCAAACAGCCAATTCCGAGTTAAAAGCTGAGGTACGCATAGAAACTGCTTGGAAAGCTCACACTGTGTTTTTTAGCTTGTTTGAAGATAAAAAGTGCAACAATATAGCTGATTATTAACATTTAGCTTTGTACATTACCTGGCGGACCAGTGCAGGTATCCAGGACCAAGCTGTGTGAGCCAGTGCTCCTGAATACCTACACTGAACTGAGTTAGTCTCATGGATGCTGTCTTCAGACAGTCCTGGAATTACAAGCCAAAGTGTGCTGTATCCTCTAGAAAATGGAAACCAAGCTCATTCTAATATGTATGCTCTGATCAATTTCCTGTGACGGTATAATTAGCATTGCTTTTGAAGTGGCTGAATAATATTTAAGAAGTACCTTCTTGTGTTTGAATAAAATCAGAATGAGGCATGATGTGGATATCCTTTTATTTTAAAGGAATGTGTTTTTTTTGTTGTTGTTGTTTTTTTAATTTTCAACTACAAAACAGATTCCTTACATTCTGCCATAAATAAAAACAAACAATAAGGCAGGACACTACATGAACAAACTGAGAACAACTGTTTTCCAGAAAATGTGAATTAAAAATGCTTCACAAGTATAAGCCATCCAGTTTTTAAAATAAAACTGTTGAAAATCCACAAGAGTTCAAGTGGTAGATGTGTACACCCTCGAAGAACAAAATACAGTTTTGACATTTTGCACTTTTGGTTTTGAAAACCGAGTTTTGTTCAGAGCACATTCTAAGGTTGTTCGGGCTGTTTTCAGATCAAGAACCATATGGGAGAAGAGGCACCACAGTAACAAAACCATTTTCAAGGAGTTTTTTGTTTGCAGCTGTCCCTTTTCAATGCTTGACTTTTAAGAGACTGATTCAATGCAAGTCTTTGTCTGCCACAGCAGAACTCCAAACTTGTTTCACCGGATTCTCTTTTGCTGTCGTGCTCTGTAAATGTCATGTACAGGGGGAACTACAGATCCTTTCTCCTCATCGTCATCGGAATCCTCATGTGATCTCTTCACAGTCTTGTTGAGAATGGTGTTGTTTTCCACAGGTCCGTTGCCTTCCACTGCTATTTCAGGCAGGCCACCCGTGATTATCCGCACGGCTTCATCAACAGCTTCAGAAAGAGACACAGAGCCCCTCAGAGTGTGCAACTCCCACCCCTGAGCAGCAACCAGCACCCAGCAGGGACACCAGAGGCACCTCGGGGACACTTCTGCAGCATCAGACACTTCTCCTGCCCTGGTCTACAAATATTAAGCCTCAGCTGTCTGACTCTGAGCTGTGTTGAACACCAATTATAAAGGAAATGCTGCTGCTCCAGCTTGAGCCCTCCCTTTACAGGAATTGAGGTCATTTGTGAGCTTAAATAAAACAGGAAGGCCTTTTGGGAATCAGGGTAACTAGTTCATGATTCCCCAGAAAGGCTGCAGAACAAGGCAGTTTCTGCTTCTCAACAGAGCAAGATTCAAAAATACCCTGTATAATTTAAATAGATACTTTAGGTTCACTCAAAAAATGAAATCCTACATTTCTTTCCTTACCTATGATCATTTTTTTTACTTAAACTAACAAGGGGGCTGAAGAACAGCATATTATCATCTGCTGTAGGATCTGTGCTGTTCCTCTTGCAGAACTCTCCTTTCCTTCTTTGCAGGAGCTCAGAAAGCAGCTGTGCCCAGGCACTGCAACAATGTGTGTTCAGAGTTATCCCCATCAATGCCCTCACTATGCTGCAAATTTGTAATTTCATGTTACAGCTGCAATTCTGCTAGAAATGCTGCCTTTGAAGGATATTCTCAAAATCTTCACTCCTTTCTTTCAACTGATACCACCAACATATTAAAAGAACAGCTGGTGATTTGCAGTTTTTTGACTTTTTGTTACCTCCCTCCAGGTAAATGTGCAAACATCTCTATGCAGACTCCAGCTCAATCTCCTCTGCTCTTAAACATTAATTACAATCTATAAATGAGGTCTGGGTTTTAGACAGCAATATCCATATGTAAACCCAAGTCTTACACAGCACTAGCACAGCCTCTAGAGAGGACAAGTAACTTACTGTCTGGCAGTTTGCATCTTCTGAATATCTCCATGAGCTCATCCACTTGAACAAAGGGACCCTGATTTGGTACCAAAAGAAAAAAATAAGTTTAGAAGGTTATTCTCAATAGAGTGATACACACTGTGGGTCTGTCATGACAGAATGTCTTCCACAGCTTTCTGAAATGTTCAGGGTTCTTTAAAACAAACCTGAAAACAAATAGGAGGTGGCAGGAGCTTCATGAGAACTACGGCTGCTGGTGGAACAGGAAACACCCCGCCCGGGACAGGATGTAAACCTGGAGCTGTGAGGAGAAAAGCTGGGTGAAGCCAGTGCAAGACAGCTGGGCCAGAGCTGCTTTTGCACTGCATTGTTATTTGATACAAGTAATTAGTACCTTGTCCCCTTTGCCTCTACTAATTCCATGTTGTTCAGGCAGCAGTCTGCTCTGTGAGCAGTGTGTGTAACAGCTTATTATCGTTTACCAGACCCCAAACTCCTTGTACTTACTTCCATGTGACCTTGGCTTTAATTAAAACACACACGCCTTTAACAACCCAGTGAAATGACAGCCTAAGAGTTAAGTACAGGTTTCCCTGAGTGAGGAGCAGCAAAGCCTCTGATTAGACTGGCTGAACACCCAGGCTCCTAAATCGCCACAGGTGGAACAGCCACTTCCCAACGCCTGACTTACGTGCTAAGTGCCTTGGCTGAAATGGAATCATCTGCTGAGTGTCTGGTTTGGGATATTCAGGTTTCCTGTCAACTTCATCCTTGAGGACAGGCACGATGGAAGGTGCAACCACAGGGTCTGGGATTATTGCTGCTAGCTTGGCACGGGAAACATCCTGTGAAAGCCAATTAGAGAGCGCTGAACTTGGCAGGATCACATTGCTTGCTTCAATTACAGAACAAAACCTCACTCTGCACCAGTCGCTTATTTTCACTTTGTCTTCATTATCATTTCAGATGTCCTCTTACAAGACCATCTGGGCAAAACTTGCATGATTTCATTAAACATTTTAGTCCTGCAGCGTCCCAGCTGGGACTGGAAACACTTGTTACTCAATGGGACCGTGTTTGTCATTTTCGAGCGGCTCCTTTTTTAGGCTGAGGATTTAGGTGAACAGGTGCAGACCACTAGGCCTTCACAACTATCATTTCTCCCTCATTTCATTCCCTAGATTGCTTTAGCTGGAAAACAAGTAAAGCATAAGGTAGTCAGCAGGCATGCAAAGCATCAGTTCAAACAGGATTATATTTTAGCATGTTCCAAGCAGCAGGAATCAGCCCCAGGGCTGCACCATCTTAGGTACACACCGCCCTGCATGCACTTAGCAAAATGTACTTGCTTGTAAACTCACATTTAACTTCAAAATAACTTTGCCCCCACTGCATTCAAAGAAAAGTATTCAGTGGCTCAATGGAAATCTGATTTCCACCTATCAGATTATTTGACACCTCTCTGATGGCCAACAATTCAGCTCCTTTGTTAACTTTGATGGTGTCTGTATTTTTCATAAACTTTTTTTTTTTGTGTAAGAAGTAAGTGGAAGCTGAGGCATTGTTTCAGAGGCATGGATTGAGGGCTCTCTTCCGGTCCATGCAAATGGCAATCAGCTGTTTCTGCTTCTCTGGCAGTCTTCAAAAAACGTAAACCAACATCCTGTTCTGTCCTAATGATTCCCCGAATGTTAAATGACAGAAATAATAAAAATGCATGTGGTTAGAAACAAAACAGGGGTCTGGCCTAGACTTTGAACTCCACATGGCAGCACCAAAGCACTTTAGCCCTAAGAACTGAAAGAAGAGGCAGCCACTGATCCCTGTCTAGAGCTTTCTTCAGGCATTCACAGCAAACACTGGGACTGCAGCATGTGGGCTTGGCTGTGGTTCCCAGCGAAGTCAGGGGAGCTTTGCCACCTCAGAGCAGGAGGACAGCCAGCCATATTTCATACACATGACCTGATCCTACAAATTTCCCAAAGAATTCTGGTTTTTGAAGGAGCTCAGTGTGGAGGCCTGTAGCTGCATGGTGATAGCATTAACACATTGACCTTTCCATGGAAGAGGAGGGGTACCCAGGAATACCCAAAGCTGGAGCTGTTACTGATGGTCCTTGCTCCCTCCTGCCCTTGGCCCCTGGCACTTTGCTGCCCAACGAGACCAGGAGGAGGAGGAGGAGGAGGAGGAGGCCTGTTTTACCTGCTTTTCTAGCAAGGGCAAGGACTGTAAGGCAAGTCCTAAACAAGGAATTGCTCCAGATTCCTAGGACTGAAAAGAACAACAGTGAACTGTTCTTACCACTTACCTTATAACCAAGGGCCTTTAGCTCACTGGCAGAGCAAGGGTAGAGATCCATGAACTTGTACCTGTCCACCAGCAGAGCTGTTTCTTTGCCCTCATACTCCTCTTTGAATGCTGTAAACCTCCGTTTTTCCACTTTCAGGATGCTGGCCAGATCCCCAATGTTACTCTCAAAGGCTAAAAACCGAGCCCAGATTTCCCTGGAACAGAACAGGGACACTGAGAGTTACTGAAGGAGGAAGGATCACTGAGCACAACCCAAATAAAAACATGCAAGAGGACAGACCCAAAGGAGGCCATCTGGGCCTGCATGGCCATTTCTGTTATTTGCTTTAGATGCATATAAAACAGGCATTACCCTCCTGGTGCCTTCTATATTTCTGTAAGAGCTTTCAGTCTGGTGGATTGCAAAGGAATATGTTAAGAAAGGAAAGGATTTCTGTAAGCCAAGGACTTCAGCATTTGAGGTGAGCTTTTATCAAACGCTCTGCTCATCCTGTACACAGAGCTTCACTCTGGTGCTGATATGGGAAGGATGCATTTTACCATGCACTATGATCCAGCTCCTCTGCACAAACCAGCACATACTAGCTGGCAAGAACACAACAGGCAGCACTTCAGAATTTTATACAGCCCAAAATTATATATAGCTACTGCTGATTTCTCCATGGAAAATCTCATCTATAGCTTAAGTAACATCTGATCATATTTCTGGACTTGATTCAACTTTCATTTTAACTTTGGAGTTCACCTTCAAAGAAGGTTCAGCTTTTAAGTTCTTGTATTTTCTCACTTTTAAGTTTGGCATAAAAGTATTTCTCACAAAAGATCAGAACTAAAGTTCAGAATGAATGTGCACAGCAGTGTCATACTTGATTCCTTAGTTTTGATGTTTTTGTCTACCAGAATAATGATGGTGAAGTGAACCCTCAGATATGGCAAGGCTTTTGTGAGCATTTTTTTGAGAAAGAAACTTAAAAAGCAGTAATGAAAATATGGCAGTGAGTGGTTAATCCAAGTCCTTTCTGGTTCTTTCCCTATTTTATTTTCATGGCTGGGAGATGCTCAGCAGACTCCTCAACAAATTCCTGCCTCACCTTCTCAGCTCAGACCACTGAATCCTTACAGTACAGGAGGATTTTCCACTCTATCCTCAACAATCCTGCACCAATGAGGTTTTAAAAGTCAACAAATTAATGAATTTCACTGTAAGTGGGATAGGGACTTTCCCAAATCTGTCACAGTTGGTGCTATTTTGGACAGCATGAAGAGGGGAAGTAACATCTGTACCTATTTTGGCCTGCTGTTCATGTTTCTAATTTCTTTGGGGTATATATGGTTGAAAGGGGTTATGTCTTTTCCAGTGCAGTGAAACTGCTTTTGTGGACGTACCCAGATTTCTCAGGTGGAAGGCTCCCTGAAGTTAAAACACGTTCAAACAAAACTCTTGTATTGTTGTCCTCTTTAAAAATAGAAAGAAAAAAAATCACACTGAGTAAAATATATTAAAGAAAAATATATTAAAGACAAGTTAAAAGATGTCCATTCAAAGAGATGTGTACATTGAATTAAGCATAAGGCTGACTTTCATGGATTTGAATTTCAGTAAGTATAAAAAGAGATCTGAGTGCTCACATAAAACTTTATTGATGTTAAATTCCAATGTGAATTTGTTCTTTGGAAGTCTGTTTCTATTGATAGTGACAAACTGATCCTAATACAGGTTCTTTTATAACAGCACAGCTATTGCTTGGCATCCCTTCAGGATTTCCGGGGGTTTTATCAATTTTCTTTAATTATCTCAATAGCATATGTTGGTAAATTTAAATCTGGCCTTTTGACTCATTATTTCCCTTTTAAATCAGGGCAATATTAATATGCTTGTATAGTCCTCAGAAGTTCTCCCAAAATTATTAGACCTGGTTCCCAGCAAGCAGTCAGTCTTTGCACATTGTCAGCTGGGGGCATGGAGAGGTTGGTGGGTTTGTTCCTAAAACTGCTAACTCCTGCCCTGAGAATGGCACCACCTCTTACCCTTACAGTTCAGAAATCAGTTCTCCTGGGTTTCAGGAGTTCTGCTGGATTATTAAAATAGAGCAATAAACTAGTGAGTTTTAAGATTAATTTTTCTCATGGTAACCTACAGAAAGATATTGTTAATATTCATGTAGACCCACAATAACTTAGTGCAAAATTAAATATACTTTAACTTGGATAAAATCTTTCTGTTTACAGCTCACAGGGAAAAAAACCCTCAAAAATCTTTAAATTCCCAGTGCCTGAAAAACCCAGGTGATGTAGTCTGACAGGAGATGAATGGTGCCTGGTGCTGCAGAATCCACACAGCAGCTTGTGTTTCCTTTTTAAGGCAGCCATTCAGCCCCTGCCTCAGGGAATCCCACCCAGAGCCCTTCCACCACCACCTCCTGCCCGGCTCTCCCCTGCCCCTGTGCCCCAGTGCCTGTGCCCCACACCTTCCATTTCCATTGCAGCTCCCCAGCACCTTCCAGGCATGACTGATATGCCCAGTACTGAATTTGTATCTTGCTCATCTCATCTGCTTGGGGAGAACGAGTTTAAATTCATTCTAGTCAAGACCAGCTAATCCCTCACTCCTCTCATGCTGACTGTAAACTCCTTTAGATCTTTTTCCTCTTTAGATGCCTCAGTGAATTTCCCACTGTTCACAGCAGATGCTGCAGAATTCCTGCCCTGCCAGTGAGTCACAATTTAGAAAGTTCACTTTCCTCCCCTCAGCAGAATCAAGATTTAAGGTCACTGTACTTTTGGAGCTTCAGTATGGACAAACCAGCAGGTTTTGTGTTCAGATTAACTACTGAGCTTCATGAAGAAATTTCATTGCTCTTCAAGAAGAATTTAAATACCAAGAACTTGGCCTTGACCTAAACTCACAGAGTAATGCTTCATTAGACCTCTCAAAGCTTAAAGCTTACCATTAAGGTGGGAAAGGTAGTCGATATATGCCAGTACATATTCTGGAATGTCCCCATATTTTTTCAGCCCTAGCTCAAAAATCTTAAAGGCCACAGACTTATCCTGCAAACATTGGGGGGAAAAAAAAAAGTTATTAGCTTCAGTGAGCTGTGCCCCCTCCTGACGCTTTTTTAGGATCAGGGTGAGCACCTGTGATTACCTTACTACAATAATACTCCATTAAAGCTGCAGTAACATAGACATGGTGGCGGGTCCGGGAATCCTCTCTGGCTTTCTTAAATATCGTCCTTCCGGATTTAATGCCTTCTGCTCGCCTGGCAAATTTCATGTACTGGATATAAACCTAAGGTGCACATTAATATTTAAATAGCATCAGTGCTAACAAAGAATACCAGGATATCGTTAAGGTTTTTACTAGGTCTGAAATAATCTTGACCCATTAAACACAGCAAATGAATTGTAATAAAAACAAGGCTGTCTTGTGCCTCTGTGTTGTTCTGCCTTAAATACCAAGGCAAACCTTTTAACAGACTTTTTCTTAATAAAAAAATGGAATACACCTAAGACTGATCCCATGAAAAGACAGCAGTTGATACACAGATTTTTCAAGGAAAGGGAGGCAAGGAGTTGAATGCAATTTACAAAAGCTGGTGCCTTCAGAGGCTTCAAGGCTTGTTGTAAAAATGGTAAGTTTCCAATAAAGGTCAGACACCCGTAAAGCGAAGGAACAGCCAAAAGGCCTGATGAAGCATTTTACTGAACATTATATAATCCAAGACACAAATCATCCTGCCTGCGAGTATTTATACCTGATCAAGGAAATAATGAATGTGCTACTTAATTCAGCAGCCAATCTGTGATTTGCACTTCTTTAGGATTCAACTTTCCTTCACTCTGCATTAGATCACAAATAGCAGCACTTCTCAGGAGGAACTGGTACATGGTTTCCCACAAAAGGTGCCTTTGGGAAGCATTAGGACGTGTCTCTAAAGAATGGCAAGTGTCAGTAAATGGATACCTCTCCTCTGACACTGACCTGTTGTTTAGTGTTAGACTTCACACCTTCTTTTGCCTCCTCATGCTTTGTTTATAATAAGTTAAGTATCTTTTTGAGGGCAGGTTGCTTCTGACACCCCTTGTTCAGCATTACCACAGCTGGCACATGGACAGTGTTTATTTACTGTGTCACTTCAGCAGAGGTACAGCAACACTCTGATACCTACACGGTGCATTACAGATTTATTTGCAAACTACATGGCCACAGGATGGTTATGAAATATTTTATATCTTTTATCTTCATTACCTCTTGTAAAAGACTGTGTAAAAGAGACAGAGGAGGAAAGTGCACATGACAGCACATTTCAATGGATTAAAGACTGTAATTCTGCCATCTCAGGACTACACCTGCTCCATCCTCCCTGTGCCCCAAGGAACTCCTGTAAGTACTTCCCCATTCTGTGCATGCACTGGGTGACAATCCACAGGGATGTGGAGACACTAAGGATGATCTTACCAGCGTGGGATCGATGTCCTCGATAGCCAGGAGCCGGTTGTAGATGCTGTGCACCTTCTCATACTTCATCCGGCTCTGAGGGGAAGCAAACACAGACTGCTCGGTAACTCCCTTCCAGATCAACTCCCAGAATAAAAAACTCAAGCTGAAGACAAAACTAGAATTTTCCTGTTCCTGTTTTTCCCTGCCTGAACACTGTGTATGTCAGTCCCTTTTCTTAGATCCGTTTTCTGTCTTGTGCAGACATTTTTACTTCCCACATTAATTTCCCACTGATGGTTACCTACATGCTTTTCAGGAGTCTCTGAGGTCTTTTTCTAACGCAGTAATACTGCAGCAGAACTGCCATTGGAGGCGTTTGGCATAAAAAGACTGTATCCTTTACCTCTGTCTAAAAGTAATGTGCAGATAGGTAGGAAAACCACCTTCTTAACTCTCCAACCTACACATTTCCAATAGTTCATTCTGTTCCCTGCCAGCTGCAGCCCTCCAGGCTGTATTGTGCAGCCTTGAAAAATCAGGACACAGCATACAGGAGGCTGCACTGAAAACCAAGGAAGGATTTTTCTTTTAAAGGCAAGGGCATTTTTCCCCCCTGCTGTCCTGAAACTCTTCCTGCAAAGATTCTTTCATGATAAAATGAGTGGGTAAACTATACCCCACAGAGGACTCCACAGTCCTCATCTGACCAGTGGGAAACAGCCTTTATTCCTGCTGGAATAAACACCAGTGGGGCACTGCTCCTTGTGGAGGCTGCACAGCCAGGTGGTGGCCTGGGAAAGAGATTTCTCCAGAGAGCTGCAGCAAAGGTGGCTCCCATCTTCTGTCACAGCAAACACAAACATCAGTGCCCCAAGAATCAGACAGGAAAGGTGCCCTTTTATAACCATTTTAAAAGTGAGGAAGCTGATGAAATTTGTAAGCATTTTCACCCTTATGATACTTTCAGAAATATAGCCAATATTGAAATGGAAAGACAGTAGATTTTCAAGACTTTTGTATGTCATACTATGGGCTTTTCCTCTCCATTTTGTCAGCTCCATCTCAGAAACACTGAATGAGAACATGGCTGGAAGAATTAGTAAATTAATTCTACAGAATTTTGTGTACTCAGTATGTTTCAAATAAATGACATTGTTAATGGGAGATTTATTTGGATTTTAATGTCAGTACATCATTATTTTTGCTTACCTCTTCATAATCTGCATATGCAAAATAAAGAAGCATATTCTTCTTTAATAAAGTGCTGATCGCTCTTTCATAAATATTAGCAGCCTCATCACTGAAAAGTTTAGCATTGTTCATGTCCTGTTATAAAATAAGTATAATAATATAATTGTTCAGCATCTGTGACAATGAAGGCCAATTTATGGATTATCTTCTGTGTGTGACAAGCCCCAGTAAACTTCCATTCAGTGCTCCAACAAAGAGATAATCATCTCCCAGTACTTAAGGAATCACAAAATCTGGCCCCAAAACCCCCCGAGCCTAAAACTGGCCAAGATTGAAACATTTTTTCACAATTCTTATCTAAAATGCAGACATTTTTATTTCTTAAAATTTTTAATTTCTCCATTTGAAAATTCTGAACAACTATTTTTCACACCCCCCTCTTTCTGAGGAAAAACGAACAGTTCACCATGTCAGAGCAAGGGAAAAAGAGAAAGCCAGTGGCAAGCTGCTTACCCCTTTCTCAGCCAGCAGCTTGCTGGACTGCTCAAGGTACTGAGCTGCTTCATACCAGATGTCAGGGTGATGGCCCAGCACCAGCAGACACTGCTCATAGGCAAACATCACTGTGGGCAAAACATGCGAGAAACACGCCTTGGAAATGGTACCACCATTGTACAACCCAAGCATGGAACACAAAATTCATCAAATAAATCAGACAACATCAACACTAATTGGCTTTACATACAATGATCACTGCTGCAGTTCTTCTACATTGCCAGGAACTTCATGAACCATAATCAGCAGCTAAAACTTGCCTTGTTCAGAGGAACGAGCACAGCTCACTCAAAATCAGCAACAAAATCAGGCTGCAATCTACTGTTTCCTGACCTGCACAGGAGGTTCAGTGGCACACAACTCTAGCACTGTCTCCCAAAATCTATTTATTAATTTCAGCTTGGCATTAGCGAAATCTTGATTGTTTTTTTACAAAAAACCACACACTCAGTTCAAGAAACTCGATCATTTTCTACTCCAGCACGATCCCCGAACACCAAATCACGTCATTACGCTGGAGCCCAGAAACACAATCCTCTAAGCTCTAGCACGACACCCAGTTACCTCTTTTTGTTATGAGAGTTTGATCTTCTGTTCGTAGGGGGTTGCTCTTTTCCCACTGGATGTACTTTTTCCACATGTCCACCTGCTGAGCCTCTTGGGGGGTGTTTTGTGGGGGCACAGAGGGAGCGTTGCGGTCCAGGCCCTTCATCACTGTCTCGTACTCCTGGAACACAAGCAATGCTTTGAAGAACAGATTTAAACTCATTGAACACTTACTTTAGGTTATGCTTTCTAAAACAAATGGAAATATTTTAGCATACAAACCTTATCAGTCTGACACACTTTTATCTGAAGTAAGAGCCAGGTTTAATGCTGTTTTTTAGAATTAAATAGAAGAAAGAAAAGCCAACAGAAGGTTGTACCTTTGCCACACGTCGTGCATTCATATAATCTCTACTCCTGTCCTCAATCATCTTCTTGGCTAAGTGAATATTGATGCCCTGGAGAAGGGTGAAAAAAGGAACTGGGAATGTGCAATTCACTTTGGACGTACTGATTCTTATTTTATACAGGAAAGAGCTTGAAAGGGGATGTAAAAATGAGCAAGGACAAAGTTATTTTAAAATACCAATCTCAAAATATTTATTTCACCTAATAAATATATGGGCAAGAACTTATATTAGAGGATAAACTCACTATTAAAATTCAATTGACCTGAAGCACCTCAGCTTATTTTTAATCACTTTCAAAAATACAATGAACTGCAGTGGGTGAAAGTGGGGGCAATGTATTTATGATTTAAAATTTTGCTCCTAAATGATGGTCAGTGACAGCTCCCTGACAGAGCACATGAGCAATTTGATTTTCTTGTGCAAAGAGTACCAGGGACTGACCTTCAGGCTCACAGCTCTGCCTTCTCCTCAGCTCCTGAGGTAACTGGTAGCTCTTAGAAGAGGTTCTATGCAACCCCCACGCTGCCACAGGCGTGCCTTTGTCAGCTGGGGCCAGAGATGTGTCAGCAGTGTGTGACCCTCCAGGACTGCATGAGTGCAGAGGGCTCTGCCCTGCTGCTGAGCAAGAGCAGCAGGGGCTGGGGGCAGCCAGGCCCTGGGCAAGAACAAAATCCTAAGAACTGCTCTTAGGCAGGAAAAGCAGCCACCCTGTGGCTGATGCCCGTGTCTGGGTGGATTTTGCTGGCGTGGTTGCCAAGACTTTGCAGAAGGTCCGAGTCCTGAGGCACCCGAGCTGGGAAGTAAAGGAAGCTTTGCCTTCACTACAGAAGCAAAGGCACTGTCTGGGATAGCAAACTGGGCCATTGGCACACAAACCCAGCAATGCCCCAGTTAACCCAGGACAGGCTGAGGATGCAGCAGGACTCTCCTGGGATGCACTCCCAGCTCAGCAGCCATGCTCACCAGGTTGGTGAGCCAGATCATCACTTTGTCACTGAGACACTTCTGCCTCAGAGCTCTACAGCTTTTGACCATTTAGTTAATTAAAGACTGGTGACTGACAGGCTGATATTGTTACCTGGTGGCTACAGCTGAGCTCAAGGAAAGCTTGAATTACAGCAAATGGCCATTAACTTCCCATACTGAGACCTGCATGAGGCACTGGGCTGGTGACATGGGGAATCACCTCCTCCTCAAAGAGCCCTTCTGGTGAGGAGCATTTCCCTGTGCCAGGACTCTGTGAGCAGCAGCCCTTTTTCTAGAGGTCAGAGTAGGCAGAATAGGACAGGCAGATCCCTGTGTCCAGGCAGAGTGCTGGCCCTCAGCTTCCAGCAGCTCAGAACATCCTGAGGACTGCCTGGAGGCCCAGGTGTCAGCCAGGGCTGCCTCAACTGGAATCTGGACAGGTCTGAGCCATTGTTCTGGCAGCCTCCCCACGTATAATGAAAGCAGGAGGAACCAGCAGTGACAGCCTTCGCTTGCTGGGTGGGAGGGGAAGGGGTGGTTTGGGAAGTAGTGCTGGGGATTTTCCTACACTGGAGCAGGTGTGTCCTGGGTATCCTCCCTGGTGGCAGCAGGCTATCTGTGGTGTCTCCAAACACTTATGGGGCAATGAGCTCCCATGGTACACGCTCGTGGCTGGGGATGCCTGAAGTTCTCCCACCCAGAGGTTTTCCCACCCAGAGTACTCCCACCTTGAGTTCTCCCACCAGCTAAGCACCATGGCCTTATTAACATGAGAGGGCACCAAGCTCACAAATTGCATAATCAGCAACAAGGAAAGAGAAATTGGCCCTTCTTTGCTGCTCAGGGCACAGTGACCCACAGTGACCATGCCTGCACACAACCAGCAGGACCAGTGCTGCATGAGCATCCCTGCACAGCAGTGCTGAGCACGAGGGCACTTACACCAGCTTTGCATTCACACTGCTGCTGACTGGGGCTGTTTGGTCACCAGCTGTGTTTAAAAATACACTCTAAAGGTGCAGCTACAAACTGAGCTGAAAGGGCAGTGAGCTGAGCTTACTCTGGCTGAGGACAGTGTGGGAGCAGGCTCACCTGGAGGGCTGCTGGAAGGGCTTCAGGTGAAGGATGGTGAGGAGCATTTGTAAGCACTGACCCATGTAACCTAACGCCGAGGAGAAATTCCAGACCATTCCACTGAATGCCATTTGACCCCATTTGACTCTTAAGTGAAGGAGGGGAGTGCCTCCTTGGGGACACAAGCCCTCACTGCCAGCTGAGCTGTTCCAGCTCCACTCCTGAGGACAGTGATGGCTCACACACTCACCAGCAATTCCACTGGGCTAGCTGGGAAATGGGACAGTCAAATGTATCTCATGGAGAATCTTCAAAAGAAATTAAAAAATCACTCAGGTACCAGTGGAGTTTTGCCACAGGAGTTGGTACCTACTGCACACAAAAATGTGTTTATACTGCTGGTCATCTCTTTTATAGATACTTGTTTAGTGGGTATAGTTTGGGCACCATACTTGATTACATGATAATTATTTCTTTCTGAATGTCACAAAGAATCCCGTTGTTGGTTACCTCTTCGTATTTGTTATAATCTCTCCAGAGCTGCTCTATGTTTATCATGGGGTTCACACAACCACGCTGGTAAACCCTACGGACAGCTGTGATCCTCTGGTTCTCTGCATAAGATCCTACAGCTTCTCTAAACAGTGGGGAGAGAGAGCAATGTCAGCTATGACAGGTCACGACTGGCAGGAACATCAGCATTGCATTAACTGAGCTTAAATAAAGTGATTTTGAGGTACTTACACGCCTTTCAAAAAATTGATGTAATCCACCCAGATCTAGGTGAGAAAAAATATTACATATAGTGAAACCAATGGTTAGATGTACTTGTCATAAAGTTAGAAATAAAATGTGTTTTGATTAAGAAAACATACCTGGTATGACATGATTTCCATGCCAATCTTATCCAGAGCAAAATCATATGCCTGAGCCATTTTTTCTCTGAGGAGAAGAACCACAAAGACCATAAAACAAGTGTTTAGTATTTTAAAAATACTTTATTTAAGGGTTTTCTTTTGGGCAGCAAATTCTAACCAAGCATCAAGAAATGAGAAATATCATTCAACAACTGAGAGCAAAAATTGGTATTCAGATAGCTATAAATTCTGTATTTAGATTCTGTTGAGGTTTTGGTTGTTTGTTTTGCTCCAGAATTATTTAAACCCATTGCTGGCAATCCAGCATTTTAACAGCTCCTGGTCCACCCCAAGTCAGTGGAAATCCACAAATATGACATGAAGTTCAGAAGAAACCAACTGCTCTCCACATCTTCTTAGCTGGTAGATGCACCCATGGTTTCTTACTTTTGCCCATCAGAGTTCCCCAAATCTTTTTTTTAATTCTCCAGGAACCCCAAAAGACTGGAACAATTAGGAATAGCTCCCTTGTGTGGAAATTGCCCAGAATACTTCACATGATTTCTTATTTTCTCCAAATGCAAAGTGTTTCCCCTCAAATTTAAAATGTTTACAGAATTTTCTTGGTTAAGTTTCAGTGAAAGCTGTTTTTTCTCTCCCAAACTTTTCTCACAGTTTCCTTTACTCAAACACACTTCACTACCTTATTACCTCCTTGACCACGTTAACAGTAGAAACAGAGGACAGGCAAACTGAATAAACTGACACTTCTAAAATGGTTTCAAAACAGTCTTGTAAAAATAAATGAAAACCCCTTCCTTATTTTCTCTGTTAATGAATTACTCATTTTGCCAATTATAGTGCAAAGAAATTATGGTGAGCTGGGGAAGAAACAATTTATAGAAGCTGGAAGTCACTGGTATTTTTTGAAACTCAACCCACAGGAATATAAACAAGCAAAATGTAATAACTGAAAAGGGATGAAAATTAATGTATCCCAAAATTCTGACACCTAAATTTTATGACTTTTTCATGCATTTCAAAACTTATTCCAATTCCTGAACTCTTTACTGCTACTGGTCTCAGCTGGTACCAGTGCTAAAATTTTGTAGAGACTCTAAACAGGACACTGAGGGCAAGGACAAAGAGGAAGAAATGTGTTTCAGGTTGGTTGAAGCAGCAACCCCATCTGCAGGGAACTGGCCTTGATACACCAGCTCCTCCACTGCTCTTATCCTGTTAGAGGAACCCAGACTAAGGAACCAATTTTACCCAGCAACCTCAATTAGAAGCACTTTAATGTTTTTTAAGTGCAGATTACATATTAACACTGCAACACTCTGACAGAAAATCCCCAGACAGATTTGTCACCCAGGTTCCTCCCCATCCCCTGGTCAAAAATCAAGAAGAGATTCACCCCAAAACTGGAATTATTCAGAGCAACTCTGGGAACTTACTTGTAACTAGGTAGCTTCCCCTTGGTTTCTCGTACATAGGAAAGGTAACATTTCCATAAATCAATGTGTAAAACCTTCATAAGGCAGCGCTGAAATAACTGTTTAATACATCAAGAAGACGTGATCAGGATTCCAGATAAAGAAATTAGGTTTCTACTTTTAAAGCTATACAAAATGAATTAAAATATAATTCTTGTAATTATGATTGAGATTTGTAAGAAAGAATAAGTTAAATTACTCATTCTTTTGTTTAAAGCATCTCCAAGAGAACTGGAGAGAATTAAGCAGAGAAATACCCCAGCACACTTCACTGATTAGAGCTTGGTAGCAACAAGAAGTCAACTTTAATGATACTTTTTATCTGTGTTTCACATTCAGTGACAGCTACAGTGTTTTTTCAATCTGGTTTAGCCCAATCACAAAGTACTCATTCTCGCTATAGAGATATATTACATATATTAATATGACTCACCTTTTCCACTTTGTCATAATTTTTTGCTTTAATCTACAGGGAAGCAGAAAAAAAAATCACTTAAGAAACTATTTTAGAATAGTAGGAATATATTCTTCATACAGTACTATAGCACTTGTACTTTGTCTGCATAAACTAATTACACCAAAATACCACATAACATTGTTAAAATATAATCAAACATACAAAAGTCATGTACTTTGTTGCAAAATTAGGTTTTTTATTTTATTTTTAATTCTACAATTCCAAAATGCATGTATGAGCAGGCAAATTTGCTTTCTGGTCTGAACAACCAGACTTAGCCTTTTATTTCAAGGAACCTGTAGCCTTCAGTGCAGATACAGATTTAGGTACCAGAGCTTCTACATCAATATTTAGTAAATTTAGGGTAAAATACTTATTTACAAAAACTCCTAGGGTAATAAATGTATTATACTTGAATAGTCATTTCTCAAAGTGCACTTTGCTCCGATCTGCTGATGCTGAATAATGGAATAATAAACACGGAGAATCTGCTTTTCCACAGCTGCCCCTACCCTTGGAGGAGGGACCAAAGCACACTCACATGCCAGCAGCAGTTTCATTCATTCACACACACAGCACAAGGGCAGGGGTGAAACTCAGACCCCAGCTAAGGGGCTGCCTTTCAAACAGGACAAAGGAAAGATGAGGAGGGCAGAGTGGCATCCTGCATGTATTTGTTAGCTCCAGCTATGGGAGCATGCTAGGCAATCTCTACAGACACACCCTGATGACACAAGGAAAATCAACAATGCCCTTAAGAGACGCCTTGAAATAAAGCACCTTTAATGAAATAAGGATTTGTTATGCTGCGTTGCATCTTTGCAAAGCATCCAGCTCCCCTTTTAAATCTCATTGCTCTTTGTTTACTTAGAGGATTCCCAGCCTTTATTGTGGTGCGAAACACAAGCACCTCTCCATTTCCCCGAGGAGCACGATGTGTGCAGCAAACAGCACCCTTTGCACCAGGGATTCATTATTTCATTTTAGATCACTCCCACTCTAAAGCAGCGTTTTTAATGGATGCATCAGGAGACACGGAGTGCAGGAGATCTAAAATAAGTACACCCCGCCTCCTGTTTCCTGAGCGTTTCTACTTCTGCAGCACCCTGGGCCTGAGAGGCTTAGAAGAGCCCTCCCCATTTCTCTCACTCCCAAAACACATCAGCTAAAAATGAGAGAATTGAAATAGTATTGAAAAAAAAACTTTATTGGTACACAAGGCAGACTGGACCCTTGTGTCTGTACCATACTTAACTGGAGCAGTATCCCACCCAGGCTGAAAGAATTCCACACAATTCAGGATGGCAGGAAGGTAAACTTAATTGTGTCTTGCAAAGAGTAAAACAAAACCCAAAAAACCCCACAAAAAACCCAGAAAAAACCCAAAAAACCCCCAAAAAACAAAACAAAACAACAAACAAACAAAAAAAACAAACAAACAAACAGAAGAAAAAAAAAAAACCAACACAAAACCACACACAAATAAAAACCACCCAGACATTTTTACTTCATCCTTTTTTGACAGTAATTTTTCATGACCCCAGCACCTTTTATAATATGAAAAGGATTCACTGAAGAGACACAACTCTCAGTCTATGCCTCCCACTGCCTGAAATCTCCTGCTATCCTTGGCTGAGTGAAAAAGAACAAGTGAATCTTGGTTTCTATGTCTTAGCACACAGGATAGCTGCCTGCACCTTCTTTCCCTTGTACTTAAGTCAAGTAAAACCTCCAACAAGATATGCAGGATTAATTTTCTTTTTTAGACAGTGTGAGATAGGAGATAGTATGAATTCTTTTATTAAAATCAAATAAATGATTAATGGCTTTGCCACTGACAAAAGGCATCACCCTCTAATTATTCAGTAATAAGATGAAAAATAATAGAGCTCAGAACAAAAAGCTGTAAACAGGGCAAAAAATGAGTTTGCCTCCCAGGTGCAGCCAGGTAAACAGTGTCAGCAAGTTTAGCAGTTCCTGGCAGCACTGTCACCAGGCAACATCAAAGGATGGAGCACAAGGAACACCTATCAATTAGACTGCATGCACTTCCCAGAACCAAAGACCTTGAAAGGAAAACTACTTTGCTAAGAAAAGAAGGTATATTCTTTATTTGCATGTGTTATGACTCAAAGCAAAATATTTTCTATGTGATTATCATATATATGAAAAGCTGCTGACCACATCTGGAGTACAACTCAGCGTTCTATATTTGTTAAACCCACACAAGTGGTCTGGTACCTAAAAATTCAGAAATCTTGGTAACAGTGAAGTTAGGAGGTTGGCAAGCAGAAGGATTTGTTTAGAAAGAAAAGCACAGCAATACTGGCCAAGGCTTACTGGGTCTCTCTATGGAAAAGCCTCTCTCCTGCAGGAACCTGTTTGCACTTCTTGGCTCAGCACTGCCAAGAAAACCCTGCGGGCAGCCCTGGCTCAGGGAAAGTCCACCCCAGTGAGGGCAGGAGCTGCCTCCAGGACCCACCACCACACAATCCTTGGTTTTCCTAAGACAGACACCACAACAGGCAGAGATGAGATGTGGGAAAGCATTAAAGAACTGACATTAATACTGTAACTTTGTCCTTAAAAGACAAACATAAAGTCAACTATAAAGATATTTACAGAAGCTCATCCTCCAATTCTGACTGCTTATCCTCCTGTTCAAGGGGCAGGTCTAACCCTCACAGGCTGACACACAGGAGTGCTGCACCACAAACCCACCTCCTACTCAGTGAGCTGAGGGATACCCTCATTCCAAGGTAAAATCCATGTAATGAGTGTCTCCCCTCCACCCTTGAAGACTACACAAAGATCACCCAGACTGACCAGCTATGCTTGGACATTCCTGTTGCAAAACACACTTGAACCTGCCTTCCTCTACCCATGACATGGAGAAATTCCACCTGTTTTGCAAGAAGAGTAACTTTAGATTTGATGATCCAGTAAGAAATGTAAGTCAGTACTGTCTTATCTTTGTAGAAGATGAATTCATAATATGAGTCTAATTTCTTCCCAGAATATACAATGTAATTCCCTATAAAGAGCTTCACAAGCATTGAAGGGCAAAACTTAATCCATAAATTACACAGCACTTCACCCTTTTAAACAGACTTTTACAACACACATGAATCATTTATGATTATGCAAGGCAAGTGATTTTACTAATCTAGTAGACTTAATACTAGTTCTAGTTGTCTGGCAACCCCCATGCAACACAAGCCTAAATGCATCCCTATTTTATTTCAACCTTTTCAGCTTTCCATCAAGCTCATAAGGAAGCACGGTCAGTATGTGATAATTAAGGACTAGCATGGTTTGATTTATTTCTATATCCCAACTCAACTTTCTTTCCATCAACTGTTATTTTCCAGGGGAAAATATATTTTCTCCAGCAGAAAATCTGATGCTCCCTTATTCACTGCTCCATCTCTCCCCTTGGTGAGGTAGATCCCCTTGCTCTCTTTACTGCCCCCACTGCCCCGGCACTGCTCTCCAAGGTTTTTTAGGCTTTTCTTGGACCTGATGAGAAACCCTCTGCACCCCTGAGACTGCAGCAGCTGATGAGGGACAAACTGGGAGAGAAAGAAACACCATAGCTACATGGGTGTTGCCTTTTTGAGGATTTTCCTAAAATCCCATTTTGTAACAAACACTAAAAGGCATGTTTGGGGTTTCTTTTATGGATACACAACATCTGTTTCACAGTACAAAATTACAACCAGAGTCTAAATATATACATTTGGAAATACTGCTTTTGTTTGTTAATTGAAGGGAACTCATTGTGAAAGACCTATATTTATTGACAGTTACATGACTATTTATTAGATAAATAAAATTAACATTTTAAAAATAAAATCAGACTACACAAAAATCACTGACTTAATTTGTGTTGACCATTTTCTTCTTTTTTTTTTTTACATCTTGACTGTTAGGGTGAAATAATCAACTCCCCACTTTCAAGCATGGTGGGGTGTAATTTGGGTCTGTAGCAGTACAGAACTGTGGGTGTAACAAAACACATTCACGTTTCTCTGTTTCCAAAATACAGGCCAGGGACCGCAACACTTCAAACTGCTCAGAGCACCTCAAGGGAATGGCATTTCTGAAAGGACAGAGATGCTCATCCTCTGCTCTGTCTTCAGCACTTTCAGCCTTTTGCTGTTTGCTGAGGCTCCCAGTCAGTGACTATTTGTGTGAGCACTTCTCGTGACAAACCCCTTTTCCTACAGTCAGGGAACAGCAACTTTGCAAACTGCAGCCCTGCTCAAGCACAGGAAATGCAGGGGAAAGCAGAGCTAGCACTGCACTTCCCCGTGGTCATTAACCCAAGGAGGCTGGACTATCACCATCTCAATAACTGCATGCAAAATTTATTTTAGGTATGCTGAACAAAGAATATATTTCATTTGTGTCAGATATTCCAAACCCTTTATTTAAAAACATTAGCATGGGACTGCAGATGCTATTTCTGTAATACATTGTTTTGCTACAATTTGTACCAGATAAGGCTCGAATTATTAGGTATTTCTGCTTTCTTCACTCAGAGTTTTAATATTCCCTGTAAAAATACAGCTTTTATCTTGCTATTAGTAAAGCTTGCAAGGAAAAGATAGAGTACACTGACCATGGGAAAACTCATTTTCTCAAAAGGCAGCAAGATGAGATTCTACATATTTTCGTTCAGAACTGTAATTTTTCACAATCACCTGGTTATATGTTTTTAAATTTCAAAGTCTGGCATAAAATGGGATTTGAAAAGTTCCTTAAAATTATTCTAAATTAAATGCCTCCAACTACTATTTAGAAGGATTATTTCTAGAGCTTCCAGAACCATAGCATCAAAATTTAAAAGTCATGTGTTTCCATTAGATATGTGAAAACCAGGATTCACTCACAGCTGCCAAAAAATAGCTGTGATGTAGAGGGGGGAAAACCCCCACTATTTTGCAATCTGCTTCTGAGGAAACCTAAGAATAGAATATTTCAGTAGGAAGGAACCTCCCCTGACCACCCATTCCCACTTCAGGGCTGACAAAAGGCTCAAGTATGTTCTTAAGGACACTGTCCAAACGAGACTTAAACCTCCCCAGGCTCTGGGCAGCCTGGGAAGCCTGTCCCAGTGTTCCACCAGCTTCCTCATCCCCATCATCTCTGAGGTGTCACATACACTATACTTATAGTTAGATACACTTACAATTTGCTCACAGGATTTAAGAATAAAAAACTTTACAGTAACTGAGAATCTTGGCTCTGCTAATGAAGCAAAGCTGGAGTTCTGTAAATCCAATTACCAGTTAATATCCTGCACTAAAAAATAGTTGAACAGGCACTTACTCACAGATAGTGAGAAAGCTGACTTTTAATAGCAAAATTCTGAGCCACATTACCATTTTCAGCAGAAAAAGGTGGTCATGTCTACAGAAAAAATGATAATTAGGAAATGAAGGGCAGCAATTTTCATAAGGAGCTAAGTGGCAGCAGGAAATGGAGACAGGGCAGTGGCAGAGTCAGAGAGCCACTCCATGAATGGGCAGTAATATGAAAGACTGCTCCTTGCTCTCTTAACTTCTTGAAAATTGTCATTACAGCCTCATCACCCCAAGCCTTTAACAAAACCTGCAACAGCCTTCAGAAACAATTAACCAACGCAGATCAAGTTAACACAGTCTACCAAACATTTCTCAGAGGCAGCAGCCTGGAGAATCTCTGCCTGAACATCTCCCTCACTGGCTAACTGCAAAAATTAGACTGAAAGCTTGAAAAGGCTATTTCTGAAACTGCAAACAGAAAACTAGGTTGATCTGGAAGTCTGGGAAAAAAAGGAACCCAGCTGCAGCAGCCTGAGGGTGGTGAGGGAGCAGCTCAGAGCAGGCAGCTTCGGAAAAGGGTGCAAGAGAAGAACTAGTGAAATGCCCCTCTGCAGAGAGAGTAGCATTCTCCAGTAAAACAGTGATAAGAGCCATTCTTAATTAGAAAAGCTATGTAAACAAGTAATTACCAATTTAAAAATTCTGCCACTGGAAGATGTCTTTTTAATCTATTAGACTGAAAGACCCAGTACCTCTAATTTTCAGATACACCAGGAAAAGAATCAATCCACAGAAATACAAATTAAAAAAAACAGAAAATGTTTAGGTATGAGCAAACTGCATTCCAAAAGTGCAGTAACACAGGGCCTGAGAATATGGACAACCTCTCTTTTACTTACAGTAAACATTGATCTAGAAGTGATGAAGGATAATGCATTGCAATAAATAAACTTTGCTACTAGTAATGTAGTTTGGAATATAAAAGAACTACCAACCCCATCTACTTCCTAAATACCTACTCTAGTGTAAAGAACAAACACTACACTAATACATAAGAACTCAGAGACAGAGCTACTAAAAATAGCAATTGAGCTTTGGTTTAACCTTGGTGCAACTTCACTAACTTCCACAAATAACAAATCTGGAGGAGTAGCATCTGCCTCTACCCCCTTATAAAAAATGCTGGCCTCTTGGTCCTGCAGGGAGAGCCTTTCTTTGTGTTAATCTTTTGAAAACAACACGTAGTTTTCAGGCACCACTCTCAAGAGACCAGACAGAGGGTGTACAGAGAAATATTTATTTACATGCAGCTTTAAAAAAAAAACTGTAGTGACAAAACTCTTCAGTGATGTTTCTGATTGGAGAATGACTCTGAATTGCAATCACTGATTCACTCCCTGCTTCATTTATTTCAGACATCAAATACATCTCTTTTGGTTTAAATCTGATTATAAAAAAGATACAATTTCTCATGTGTCTTTTCTCTTTCTTCCTATCTACAGCACCCTACACAAGTTATCTCTTCTCATTTTGCTTTGGAGTTTTTATTTCCAGAACACACTTCCATTAAAAACCCCCCAAACACCCCCCCACCCCTATTTGCAGTTATGTTTAAACACCAAAGTCACCATTTATCACTTGCACTGCTATTCCTCCTGACTGACTGAGCCCCACTATTACAAACATCTCTCATGGATTAGCAGTGAAGTGAAGCTGCACAGGCAACCCTTTCAAGTCATGATGAAAAGCACATTCTGTGCTCTTCAAAACAAAAAGACAGCATCCCTTCTCTGTTACTTTACCACCCTACAGCTCTGACATTTAAAAATTGCCATAAATTGGGGGTGAAGAAGAGAACTGCTCCATGTCTAAGTTTTCTTTTCCTGTGACTCTACTGAACTGGCTGTTCTTTGATGAAGCTCCCAGACAGACAGCTCACATAAGCACTGCCAGCTTTTTTCCTTGCTCTGTTTCTACCAATTCTTTAATATATTCTCCAACTCAGGAAAACCATTACCTTTTTTATTTAGGTAATATGCCCATTATGAAATGGACTGCAATATTAGCTGTATGAAGTAATTTACAAATGCTAAGCACCCACTATGTTCTAGCCAGATTCTACTTCATAACCAGATTCCCAATCTCATTTTAATGAAAAGTCAATTTTCAATATGCCCTGTGGCTTGCAATTTCCTCTTCAATTTCACACTCCCTTTAAGCCACAGCAGAAAACACCACCCCACCACATTCACACCCCTGCAAACTTGCTTCCTTCCCAACTTAGATATTTTGGTTTTACCTATGTGCTTTAGTTCACTTCTGCTTCTTATTCCTTTCTCAGTGTCTTTTGTACTTTACAGAAGCAGTGGGATGTTCTAGGATGTGTTTTTTGATAGCTAACATTCACAGATCTACTGGGATCCTTTGCAGTTCCTAGGAAGTATGCAGTGATTTTCCTCCTGGAATTAATTTATCCTTTAACTCTCAAATTATAGGACTCAAAAGCACATATAGCACCTATGATATAATCTCTAACATGACAAAATGCAATGAGATAAATTAAAGATTTGCAGTCTTATCTGATGGCCACATCACTGAGGTTAAAAAGTTACATAAGAGGGAAGCCTAAAGCCAAGGTATTTGTCCCATCTCACGGGCTAGAGATCCCTAATTTGTAAAATCAGACAAATTACACCATTTGTCTACTTCAACTGCTTTTCAGAAGAGAACAGTCCCTCAGCAGGGCCAATGGAATTGGACACAGGCACTCTTCTAATGCTTTTTTCAGCTGATTTAATATAATAACAGGCACCAGTGCCTATTATCTGAGGAGCACAGACCCACTGCAGTCTGCCAGTGCCAAAGGCTGTACCCCATCATCCAAGCTGGAAATTCCTTGCAACACTCAGACCTGAAAACAAGGCAGAGATCAGACCACTGCAACAGATTACAGAAAAAAGCCAATTGTTCCACTACACAGATCTCACACTTTACAAGGCTCTGACCTAAAATTTAATTTATTAAGACTCTTAATTTGAAATCATCGTGTTTCTTTCACGTCTATCAGAAATCCGTGTCCATTACAGTAATGTACAGCTATTTTAAAAAACCACTCTTGCTTTCATTTTGCTATCCTCAAATTTCTTAATAAAGTGGCAGTTTACATGTCATTTGAGGTTATAGCTGGGGAAAATGGGGCATTTTAGGGGGCACTGAGTTCCCTACTAGGTTTATAGTTTTATAATTTCTCACTATACTCATCACATGCCCAGTTTTGACATATTCTTTTCAGAAGAAAAGGGTTTGCATAAAAGGGCAGAAAAGAGTAAGTTTGATAAGCATATTTTTTCCAAACTGTCAATTATAGTATTTCAGAGAATTTGTTTTAGTAAAATATGGCTATCAAATAATAATAATTTTTATGGAAGAAATCTCTATTCATTCACCAAGCATATGTTAAAGGTACACCTGAGCAATTTACAATTTCAAACAGATCTTACTTCTTCAAGAGATCCTCCAATATCAAAATTTGAAAAAGCCACACATCTGTAAGGCAGCCTCCACAGTGACTTAGCAAAAAGGGCTGACAGCCCAAATGAAGAGATCTTAAGACCAGAAAGAACTGCTGCCCTTTTGAGTGGTCAAACTCATATAGTGGCTATGCATTAATGGGTCACATTTTCTAGCATGGAACTAATCTCATAAAGGCTCTTCCCAGTAAAGCCAGCCAGTTCTCCTAAGGAAAAGGAATACAGGTTATTCAAAGAGTAAATATGGTACTAGAAAATGTAATTATATCACACAACATAATCTTCCTACTCTTATAATAGCACAAGACCAGCTTGGCCCATTAGCAGGGAACAAATTGTTCTTAATATTTTGCCTTTGTTCTTATAATATAGAGAGCAATGTTCCAATAATTTGTAGCAGAAATGGCCCAGAGAATGGTTCTCCAACCCATTAGACTGATCCTCAGCCTCCAAAAGTGCCTAAGGGCTCTCATGTCTGACCACACAAGCCAGCTGTCTCATCACAGGAAACTGTAAATCAGAAATCTCAACGTTAATAGTGCAGAATAATGCTCAGGTGCAAGTAATTCTCTGCAACTGCATCCCAGCATCCATTTGCAGCTAGCAAGATGCTGTATATTGTATACTGCATTACAAAATAAACCCTACCAAAGGTAACCCACTAAACCCAAACCAAGCACACTTCAACTGCAGTGTTACGAAAAGAATTTTTAAAGGAAGGGATGTGGTTCCTGGCTTTGCCATGGACTTCCTATGAAATCATTAAGAAACATGATTATGTCTATCATTTACCAAATTAGGATAATAATCTGCCTCAGATGATGATTGAGCTGTTTTTGGTTTACATTAATGAAGTATTCCTGCTGAAGTACAGGGAAATTATTTACTATAGGCAGCTGTCCTCATCAAAAATCTTTCACAGGTCTATCAGAAATCAAAGAACTTCCCCTGTCTTTGAGAATGCATATTCTTAATCACAGTTACCAAGAAATCTCATCTATAATATTAAATTAATATTAGAAAAGGAAAGACTGTATCTAAAGAGTAAATCACAGAATTAAAGTTTTCTGTCTTTTGGCCATGAGGAGAAAACAGAATTCACTATAAAAATGGCATTCAGTGGTAAAATAGTTTTCCTCAAGATAGTAATTTTACTGCAGAGTCTCCTCAATATCTAGTTACTACATCTGGACTAATCACCAACAACCTAATCTGAAACACATGAACAATGCCAATGTTTTAATAAAAATTTGATCCAAAAACTTTTTATGGATAGGACCTGCATAACTACTCTGGATACTCTTTCCAGAATAGTTGAATTTGAGTGTAATTATTAGCCTAGCTAATGAGACTGCTTGTATTACAAACCCCTCAAGTTTCTAGAATATTTAAATGCTATATTGCTTTTCCTCTTAAACACTGTACAAGTAGTTTTTAAAGTGGGTTCCTCTTCTCCTTCCCCAAATTTCAGCTTCATGCCCTCAAAGATTAAAGCTAAGCCTGCTCAACTTCCATCCATGGGAATAGTCCCTTTATTCAAAAACAGGATCAAGACAAAAATATTTGTATAGCTACTTTTAAATCTCTGTGTTCATGTTAGTGCTTAGATAACTTAATAAGTGATTTCACACTTGAATAATTGGCTACATAGAGATGAACTGATGTTGGAAAATAAAACACCGGATGACACATTCCCTTGCTTTAGAAATGAAATGTAGGTGACATTGCACTGAAAGGTGAGAAGGGTTAGCTCTACACTTTTAATTTTAGTCTTTTAATTTTACAGGTCAACTCAAAATGACTAACACTTTATGTGACATTGTTTCCTGTTTGTTTGTGGGCTTCTTTCTATACACTCTGTGCTATCAGAATTATAGGATTAAAACCCATTTAAGTCAGCTGCACTTCTAAGACAAAAGAGTTGTAAAGACAATCCATTATGTCGTCCCTATCTGAAATTCACTGGTTTTGGGTTAGCAGAGGCAAGAGCTGTTCTGATGTCAGATTTCAATATAAGAGTCATGTGCTAGCATTAATTTCCTAAGCAGCCTAGGTGGGTGCATTTGCAACTTATTTCACCTCTTAGGAGGAAGATGAAAAAAAGCAGTACAGAAACTCACAGCCCTTGTAGCCTAAGTGAGAGAGATGGAACACAACTGACCTCCCCATTTCCTCCCACCTCTCCCCCTCTCAGTATATTGAGAACAAATACCAGGAGTTAGGGTGATGTATTTAAGCTAAAGATTCTGATTCTGGAGTCATGAAAAGAAACTGGCACAGGTAAACCCCTAGCCTTGCCAAATAAAGGTCAGCCTTGACCCATATGCCAGAAAGAATACCTGCTTACTGACCAAAAATGTGCTACTTTTACAGACACCTATACACAACAAATAAATACTGCTAGCAGTTCTGTTCCCCTGGCTAGAGAACATTCTCAACAATTACAGCTTCTTTGCAGTAAAGCCGTTTCATTTCTTTGTTGCTTTTCACAGGGAAAAGTGTGTTTTCTTCTGCAGCCCATCACCACCAAGTGCTGGCCATGCAACATGAGACACATTGTAGGGAACTGCTGTTTTGAGACAGCAGACGTTTGAGCAGTTTGGTACTTCTCTCCCCTACCCCTCTCAAGCAAGCATTCTGGTCTTTTCTGCTGTAATTGATCATTCAGAAGCCCATGGTGGTGTTCTGAAACTTTCTGCAGAAGAGAGCCTCTTCAGTAGATGGACAGCAGGCAATTATTTGATTCAGACAGCCAGGACTTGACTTTGACTCCTAGGCTAGGTGCATTATTATGTAAATACAGAACACAATCAGACAGCACTTGCATTACAGAAAGCTGCAAATGCCTGCGAAGAGATAATGAAGGCATAGTGTTAAAAACGGTATGTAGGCTCCCAGCTAATTTGCATAGAAGCTCATAAGGGACCTCAGAAATCCTAAGATAGCTCTTTTTTCTTCTATTTTGCTGCTTTAAGCTCGGATGCCAAGAGCAGGTTTGATACAAAAACACCAAGCACATGACAATGCCAAAGCACTCTGTGGAAGTGACACGTAAAACTCACAGCAGCTTAACTGATAACCTCCTGCACTGGCAGAAAATATTTTGCTAAGTACAAAACAGAGCCCTGCTACCAACACATAATGTAAGCCCTCTAAATTGAGATGGTGCAGCTCCCAGCAAGGCAGCCAAGGTTCCCAAGAAAAGGTGTGGATCTTCCCATGTGCAAACTATAGCCCAGTTTTGGAAAAGAATGGTGCTCGGCTCGGTTTGGGTGCATGTCGTCATGGTGACGCAGCAGGCTTAAAAAAATCCACTCTGAAGGCTCAGCAACACGGTGAAGCATTCCTACAAAACCTCTGTGACTGAGTCAGCCAGCACTGGAAAAGAGAAAGGACTTCCAGTATTGACTGCAGCAGAAACCTCTCCCCACACGTGAACACCAGCATTTTCTAGAGTTACAGCAACTCGGCCAGCCTGGGAGGCAAACACAGGTACTACCACAGGGCTCAAACAGCTGCAGCAACTCAGCAGCTGCTCAACATTTCTATGCATTAGAGGCACAGAGGTGCACTCCAGGAGCTGTGAAAAATGTTTGACTCTGAAGCCTGTGCAGAAATGACAGACTGCCAGAAGTCTAAAGACACTTACTCAGTGCAGGGTTTTCATTTGACTCAGACAAAAGATGAACCAGAATTATCAAACTTAATTATCTACAAACACCGGTATTTTTCTCACTGGCAAATTTAAAAAACCCACAGCTGAACTTATTCAAAATTTTCTAGGGGTAAATCCAAGTTCTGGGAACATCACTAAAATGACAAATATATCTTTGTGCTTTTTTTCTTTTGTAAATAGCTGTTAATGCAACAGTAATTTTTTTTTAACAGCTAAGACTACTAGCACAAAACTTACCTCTATTTGCTTAGTGCCAGAAAAATACTCCTGAATTCAAGTTTGTCAGCTAAATTTGTAGTTCCACATTACTTCCGCTTTAAAACCAATCCTGTACACATACAAAAAAGCATGTGCATATCAATCTGAAATTGAAGGTCCCCCTAAAAAATGACGCCTGAATTAAGTTTAGTCACAACATATGTGGGAGAACTTAAAAGTTTTATGCGTTAACAAAGTCTGTTTCCTGCTCAGGCTAACAAGCACTGATACTTTATCAAGAGTAAATACTATGGAATAGTCCAAGCTGCTTGCCCATCCTGGTCAAGTACTTCTGTGCAGAATTTCAGTCGAGCTAAATTTATTGCTACCATTTCCCTGGGGAATGGTAATTGGTGGACAACAGTCACGGGCAAGTAAGGTACCAGGGCAGCATTTCCTTCTTAGGGGGTGGAGTAGGGATGGGGACCCTGCTCTCTATTGCACCCTGCTTGCACCCACTGCACTGCTTCAGGTTACTTGGACCAAACAAGTCATGCACCTGGGACTACTTTAAAAGTGCATTTTTATAAAGAAAACCTTTAATAGCTAGTAGGGTTTTCCAGAGCTCCTGTGTGTGCTTTTAAACACCTATCCCTGTCTATTTACAAGCAGTCCATTTGAACTTTACATTCTTTATTATAAATTAACTGTACTTTCTCCTAGTCACTTTTTATCCAACTATTGGCCATAATCACAAAGAGTATCTAGCACAGTCCTGCAATTAGGCAAAATTTAAAATTCCCAAAGTCACAGTCAGTCAGGGCAAGAATGACAAAATTCCCCCAGTGAAATGAAATCTGCTTGACTAAGGCTCTCAGTGTAGGGCCTGCTATTCTGATCTGTTATGAAATATTTCCCCATGTATGAACCTCTGAGCACTGTCAGGTTGTGCAGGATACCTCCAAAGCACACTGCTTGTAACTAAAACTATTAATTACTGCCATGCCATGGAAAATCTTGGGAAGGGGTCAATTGACATAGCTGGTCGAAGGAAAACTGCAAGCTAAGCTTCCAGAAGTAAATGGGTTACAAAAGCAAATTTTTGTAAACTTATTTACTGTCACTCATCTTCAGCTTGTATTAATTGTATATTAGAAACGCTTAACACCTTTAAGTAGCTGGAAGCGTATATATGAAATTACCATTATTCTAGCCCCTGCTGTATTAGCATCAACAGCAAGGCTGCTTGTACCTCAAGCTCCTGCATGCTGCAATGCAACCATCCAAGTATCTGTGATACGATATGAAAGAGTAAATTATAGAGATGAACTAAACCATATTTCAGGGAAAGTTTAAAAGAAATTAATTCAGAACTGTTTTTACAACATAGTGCCCTTCACAGGCTGTTAAGTGCTTGCACACTTTACAAATGCAATACCTATTTAACTGCATAAGCATAATTCATAGATAGCAAGAGTACCAGATTTCTTCTGCAGTAATGACAATGTTAAAAAGTTTGTCGCGGGATTAATTTGAGATTAATTTTTTAGATGAAATCACCAGTTGCCTTTCATTACTAGGGAATGTCCCCCCAGTCCCCTTGCTGCCCCATGTGAAATGGTCAGCACAATTACAGCATTTAAAGAACATGTCTGGGATGTGCAATGACAGCTTCTTGCCAAGGCCTCCTGAGACCTCCTGGTCACCTGAATGATGAACTGCAAGCACATGTTGAAGATAGGGCCCCCAGCAATACCTGAGAGCTCACAATTCTTACAGGGAAGATACTCCTGCATCTGCCCATAAAAACACACCAAAACAGTACTGTCATGGGGAAGTAGGAATGGAGAAAAGGCAGGCCAATACAAAAATCAAGAGGAAATCCAGCTCTATCTTTCCACTCCTTTACATACAGCACCAAGTCATGTTATTGCACTCAGACTGAAGCTGCAGATAATAAAATCCTTTTCACTGAGATTCTGAATATATTCTACACACATTGTTTTTCTAAGTATCTACAAACTTTTAAGCAGCCTAAGTAAATTACCTGTAGGCAATTTGCACTGATAAACTCACCCACTCCTATTTCTACTCTAGGATTTAAAAAGAACATTATTTATGCTGTGTGACTTTATTACCTAAACATGTATATACACAAATGAACACATGCACATATAGAGTCTGAGAGAGATTCCTGAGGAATCCACAGGCATAGTACCTATAGTAAGTCTCCATTTAACCATAAAAATTAAAATAATCAAAATCCTAAATTCAGAGAATGTTTAAACACAGTTTGATGTTTAAACGCAGTTCTACTGAACACAATGAAGTTAGCTCACATGCTAACTTCATATCTGTTTAATCTGCAGGACAGCACATATGCAACTACACATCTGCCACCCATTTTTGCAAATCTAAATTTCAAACTGAGAGTTCATTTTTATTTTGTTTAAACAGTAAAAACTGTGTTTGAAAACCTATACTTCAAGGGTCAACAACAGCTGAAGGAAGTTGACCTTGTTGCAGTCTGGACATACAAATTAGTGTAAAGTGAACAACGAGACATTATTTTAGTCCAAATGCAAGACCTGAAATGTATTTCAAGAAATGGATTCATTCTCACAAAACAAAATACAGAAGTATCAGATTGTTTATAGCAACTATGTACAGTATTTTCTTGTTCTAGTTTCATACACTGGTTATTTCTGTCTATTTCAAGCACTAATGCAAACCATGGTGAACTGGACAGAGGATCTTGTCCTCATTAGAATCTCTAAGTTTCATCCAGATTTATTACAGGAATCGGAGGTAAGACACTTGATCCTCCATTACAATATTAAATGTTTCAAATCAGCTGATTTAGAGGAATAGTTTAAATTAAGGATAAAAACTATGTAATTTAAATGTATGTACATGCTGTTTTGGTGACAGAGCTAGGGCGAGTAAAATTACCACACATCTTCAGCATATTAACTTTTCTCCTTTTGGAGTACATCAGAGACGATAAAGCTCTGAAAGCCTTGAGCCCAGCAATCTACAAGAGCACTGGTTACAGAGCAGTAGTGTGTACTCACTGGAACTGGTGCAAAATAAAGATTAATGCACAGGGTTTGTTCAATCTGCTCTTAAGGGAATGAGCCAGCCCAGCTGCTTACATTCCAGGTTAACAGTGAGGTCTAATGAACAGTCTTGTCTCAAAATGCGTCAGGACTCCAGTCTAGAGAAATTACTACTGAAAACTGTGTGCAAACTCAAAAAAGAACACTAATCTGCCTAGTCTCAAAATGGAACATTTATGATGCTCCAATGAACCCTGGAAATGCTCCCACGCTTTTGTACTATGAATATTTGCCATTACCACACCAGCTAAAGCCTAATACAATCAGATTCAAATTACTCTAAGATTTCCTCCTGTGTAGTTAACTATATGTATATAATGTGAACAAAGCAAATGCTACCAATGAGTGTTATACAGTTATGAACCAGTGCTTATTCCTTCTTCTCACTTTTGAATTGTTTTATGTAAGAAACAAAAAATAAGTCATAGGATACTAGGTACATAACATGTCATTGCGGAAGTCCAAAACAGTCACTGATATGGAGCACCCATCACACCAAAGCCACTGGTGCGAAAAATCAAGAGAAAAAGAGGGGGGAACCCAATGCACACTTGTAAATGAAGTCCACTGGTACTAACAGAGCACAGGAAGGCCATGGGGAAGGGCTTGCTTCCACAGACCTTCCAGCTAAGACGTCACTGAACTTCACCCCAGCCATGACTGAAAGCCTTCCCACAGTCTGTAAAGACATCCTGACATTCTGCAGCAAACAGTCACGTATTATTTTAAGTAGTACCACTAGCAGAGAAGGTTTAACAGGAAGTGTTCTCTCAACCATCATGCTTCTCAAAACCTGAATAAAGAACATCAGGAACCTCAAACAGCTGGCAGCTGGAAGAGATGTAGAAAAGAATCAGAAATTACAATTATAGTTTCCCTCTCCCAAGCAGACAGGAGAATCAATCCATAGCAAACACAGGGTACACAAGAAACCTCTGTTTTTACTTCTGGTTCTTACAGGTTCAGACATAAGAAGCCCAAGTTTGTGCCTGACCTGACAAAGATTCCCCCCTCAAAATATCAATGAAGAATCAACAAATGACTTCAACAAAAGAGAGCACACAATGAGAATACGTTTTCACTGTCCTTGTTACATTTGAAAGTGAGACTCCAGAAGTGTTGTGAACAAGAGTACATAGCTAACAGGGATATATTTCTGTCACCCCAAATGGAAAGAATACAACAGAACAGGAAGTAGTTTGTGTTTATTCAAGTATAAACAGCAACATACTAGAGAAGAGAGTTCAGAGTAATCTCTTCATTAGGCATCGCTTCCACTTGAAAAATTTCCCTAAAACTCCCCCATAGCATTTTTAATGATCAAATACAGGAAACAGAACTATGAAGAAACCCACTAGCGTTGGACTGTGCACATCTTCTCAAACTACAAATGTCAGTATGTGGGCAACCTTCTGATATCACACAGCTTGTAGGACCAGGGGAGCTATGCAAGATGTACACACCTGTATTGACACTTTGAGCAGAAGAGACAGGAAAGAAGGTGCATTCACTTTCTAGTGCAAGTCTACAATAATCACACAGACAGAACAACATTTATTAACAGGAATGGAACAAGTCCACACATGAATAAGAAAAGATCATAAATAATACAGTTTTAAAAAAGATTGAAAATCTCAGACTGAGGTAGTCGAGACTGTGCAATATGGGTATTTGTACAGAATACGTGTACAGCAGTTTCTCAAAGCAGAAGCTTACCATGAGAAATGTGGCTGGCTAGTGGGGTGGGCATGGATTACCATGGGGAAGCCTTCCATTAAGATATTTACTAAGATCAGCTGGTGATACACAGAATATTTTCAGCTGCAAGCACCACTAAACAGAATATCAGCTAAAAAGTCTGTTCTACTTTGACTTCTGATCACTCCCAACTTCACCCTGACAGAAGTCAGTTCCCATTTTTCCCCAAGCAGAATAATGTTGGTGATATGTACAACATTCTCTTTTCTGAATTCATAACCAGACTAAAGTAAAACAGGGGAAGAAAATGCTTTGAAGAAACACAGACATTTTAAACAAAAACAGTAATTTTTCTAAATGGTTTTATTTACATTTTTTCATATACAAGTATGTTGAACGATACATTCTGACTAGTATCCACACCAGTGTGAATTACATGGATTAAAGATACTGATGTATTGCATATGATGAAATGCAAAACAATCAACCCTAAACTGTGATCCCACCCCCTGAATCCTCACACAGCATCTGGTTTGTTGCCAAGACATTTAAAATTCGAAGTGTCCGTATGAAATAGAAGTTTAGATCTAAACAAGTGTATTTGGTTGCATTTCTTTAGGACAAGCAATAACACAGGAATCTTACTTGCAAAATTTGCAAGACAAAAAAATATGTATTAACAGCCAAACCTTTCAAAAGCATGTTGTTACCAGCTTTGTATTTACTGTTTCTAGACTTGGGCTACTTGTCACAACTGTCATCTGGATATGATTTTTATGTCTTTAATTAGCCTCTTAACCCCTACTAACAACGGTTCAAAGTGACCAGCATATAATACTATACGCTCAATAAAAAAGATAAAAGGTGTGGTGTGAACTGGCCTGAAGCATTTGGGACAATTACAGAGAAGAGTTTCCATTCCCAGGAACTAAAAATTCCTTAGATCATTTAAAAAAATGTTGCAAATATGTGAATACAGATTAATAAATGTGCCTAAGAGGATTTTCAACCTGGTGATTTCTCAAAGGAAACTAACAGAGAAAAAAATGACAACTTCAAATTCTTGCTTTAGAACTACAGAAACATTTACGACATTGGTAAAGTAAATGTTCTTTCATGAGCATGAAAAGCATTATCAGGTCTTTCTGTATCTAAAAGATGGGTTCAAACAGTCAAAGTGACAAAAGAAATAGTAACAGACAGCTGGGCCTATGGGAGCATAAGGTATTAAATTAGATTTATTTTCACATTTCTGTAGCACCTTTCAGCCAGGTGCCAAAAGCACTTTAATCACTAGAGCAGCCTCACAACAACCCTGTGAGGTAGGTAGGAATCTGTTTCATAATGGCAAACAGGTAAAATAACTTACCCAAGGAGACACAGCACATCAGCAGAGCAGGCTAGAGTCCAGATCGTGTGATCTATGCATTTAACACTATGGCACATGTGGGCCTGAGACTTAGACACTCCTTTATACAACTGTGAAAGAGGCACTGCCATGGGAATCCAGGAAAGTTTTCTGAGAGGAGGTTTTTACAGAGAGGTGTCAAGAGAAAAATGTACTTTAAGTAACTAGAGAAAACAAGAGTCTGGGAAGAGCAGCACTACTGTTCCACTTCCTAAATTTTATGAGAGGCAGAAGAGCAAGTTAACTATTTTACTTGCATAAATACTTATCAAATCCAAAACTCTACTTAGATGTTCAAATAGTATGACCCAGAACCAGTTGTTAAGTGGGAGTTGTTTCATCCACTTATATTATTTCTAAGTCCTGTAATGTTTCTTCGAAGGTCAGAAGAAATAAGAAACAGAGCAAGAATACAAACTTTTTATCAATTTCAACTTTAATAGTGTAATTCCCATTAACAAACTGTCAAAGCATGCTCCTCCTAATTAATCTCCATGTTCTACTGACTACCTAACCAGTCACTATGCAGAGTAGAGCATACAAATAAACCAGTGCTTGACACACAAAATGCTAAATGTGAAGTATTTGTTTACTTCAGTACACTCTGTGTATCAGTTGTGAGCTGGATGATACACTAAGTGCTGAGCACTGCTCTCCACTGTATTCCACTAGGAACACAGTCATGCACAAAAAGCAGAACAGTGAGCTGAACAAACACAGTTCTAAAACCCAGAGGTAAACAGTAAGGCCTGCACTTACAAGTTACACATTACAAAAGGGACTGGCAGTGAGGTTTTGTTCAGATAGTTTATCAACAACTACTGAAGACTGGAAGTGACTAAAGAGAACACACTTGTTAAGTCAGACAAAGGGGAATTTAAAGACTTCTAACAACTCAGTACAGCTGTTAAAGGGCTAATTTCTTTCTTCTAAGGCCATTTTCATAAGCCTCAACCTGGCTCATCTTCCAATACACCACAACTAGGTAACATTATTCACCTCTGATTTATGTCTTTCAGAGGGCAAAATTCTCTAGTGAAAAACAATCTGCCAGAAAAGAACCCCTACTTTCCTCCTCCTCTGTCTTTCTGGGATGCAAAGAGGAAACGTTTTCATGTTAAAGAGTAAAATACTTGTTTTGACATCAGAGGAAATGCAGGTAACAGATGACTGAAGATTTTGCAATTTTCAGATTTCAACAATGAGGCAGCAAAAGTAAATAGAACGCAGTGCTGGAGATCTACCACAGGTTTATTTTACTAAGTCATGGCTAGAAAGTTTTATACTTCTGAATAGCCCAAGAAAAGCTTTCTAGCAGGAGGAAACTACTAAAACTGTCAAGGAAAAAAGCTTTTGGAAAATATTTCCTTCTACTTCTTGTACATTTTAAGGCTGCAATAAAAGAAGCCTGCACAGAATTCCTCTATTTAGATAGCCTTCAAAAATTAATTGAAGTCTTAAGTTAACCACAGTCTTAAAAGAACATTTGAGAATGCATTTTGATTCAAATTCACTGAGATGGAATGTACAAATAATATGCAACCTAAAACAACACTGACAACAGTGCCCAATTGTGTGAGCATGGTTTTTTTTAGAGAGGAATTTGGAAAAAAGTTATTTCTACTTATAGCTATATATGCTCACATATGCTTAAAAAAACAGGGAAAAGCAAACTGCTTTGCTCGTAAATTGGCCACTTTATCAGTTGTAGTATGTTACTGTAACCAAAAAATTACGTTATAACTGGGATTTTTAAAAACTGGCTGTTACGATAAAAGACAGACTTGTGAAAATTACCCTCTTACATTTCTTTCAAATATAACCCTCTTCAGGTGTAACCTCTACCAGAAATCTACAGCTCCTGTTTTTCCATTATTTTGAGTAACAGAACTATATATTCAATTTCTCTATTATTTGAAGTGTATTTATAAGCAGACACACAAGAACTAATGATGGTTATGACAATTCTTTCCCTCTCAGTTTTACCTCGTGTTCCCTGGTACCTGTAACTGCTGAGGTGCTGATCTGCACTCCTTGAAGAACAAGTAAAAAATTCTACCCTAGAGTGCTACAAGCATTGCCACTGTCAAGGTTTCTAAATATTCTTAGATTGTAAATTAGGGGAGGTGATGTCTGTCAGTTCATCTCTGAACATGGTTTAAGACAGGAAGCTTTACACTGTAACAGGACTTTCTGCTGAAGGATGCACAGTACAGTACTGGCTTTCTGAGATGGCCTTACTCAACCCTTAAATTTGAGGCATGGGAAAGATAAAGGTTTTTAAAAAGCACAGAAATCAGGTAATTTAATGCAATTATGAAACTAGATTAGATTCTAGAACCTGTAGCAAGGTACAAGAGGGTAATGGATTTGGCTGCAGGGTCCAAAAAGCAAAAATATGTATTTGTATGTTAGTCCATTTGCAATCCCCAAATGTGAATAACCACCATCCTAACCACTGCCACAAACTGCTGGAAACAAGATAAAGAAAACTACATATATTTAATTTGGTAGCATTCCATTCAGATGGCATTATTTTGCACTGTAACATCTTACTGTAAACTGCAATATAACAATTTCTGCTAGATTCCCATGATCCCAGTTTTCCTTAGCTTCAAGATTTACTGCCAGACATTTCTGGATATGTAACTTAATGTGAAATAAGATATGATAACTATGCAATGAAATTTCACATCAAATGGAAGAAAAAGAGAGCTCGTTTTTCATTTACAGAATACAGGTCCCCACCCCTGAAGTTTAGCATATAGAAAATCTATCTCAAGAAAAATGTGCAGCTGGAAGACACCCACAGAAACCATGTGTATTAGTATTAAATAACAGCTGCAGAAAAGAATCAAGCCAAAATGAACACCACCACCCCCACCACCCCATGATTATACAGGGAATTTCATGGCATGTCATTAAAGACAGTTCAACTGACCAATGCACTTAGTGGTAAGTCTTACCCAGTTATGGAAACAATCACTATTTGTTGGGATTTTTAAAAGCTAATGAGTTGGGGTAATGCATTTTCATTCCAGAAATTAGCTTCCATCCCCACACCCTCCCTGCAAACACGTTCACAGAAACACTCAATTTCCTAAGAAAGCAAAACAAAACAAAACAAAAAAAACCAAAAGAACCAAATATTCAGAGAAAGTCATTCAAATAAGTTTGTATGTGTAAATAAAAAAAAGTCCTCTAAGTAAATGACACGGGAGGCAATAAATTGACACGACAAGCAAATAAAAGGCTAAAGCACTCCAATACCATTGAAACAGTTTTAATGTTGTTGCAATTCCATAATGCAACAATCATCAACTCATAAAAGACCCAGTACTTTAGAATTCATTTTAATCATTCCTTTGTACCTATTTTACAAAATAAAGGCAAGGCATATTTAAAATCCCCTTTCCCCTAGATAATATGTGCCTATCTTATTCATGCTTATAAAAATATAAACTTCAACTCCTATTAAATGTTATATAAGAAAAAATGTAAAAATATTAACCTCTGCTTCAATGTACAGTTTCCAGAATCTGCCAGAACTGGGGAACTGGGCAACAAGGCGTTCATAGGTCTTCCGTGCTTTGTCTATAGGCTGATTCTAAAAATTGAAAATCAAAACAGCATTTACAATATTATGATTTATGTAAATGAATATGCTGATTTTACTCCAGAACCAAATAGTGTGAGTGGACCATAGATAAGGAAATGTAATCCTATATCACTAAACCTGTGCCTCTCGAATGAGAATGCTCCAAGCGTCAAGGTCATATGGATTTTCTTCTAGTTTCTTTTCAGCTTTCTTCACTTTTTCTGGGACATATTCAGCAGTCTAGAAAAATTAAAAAGAAGACATAAGAGATCACAAGCAGTGTTTGAGAAGTTCTGTCCCACCTACACAGTCAAGCTAAAGATAACATTCCAACAGTGTAACATTCCAGATATGAGTTTTTAAGACGGAGTTTCTAAACGGGAATTCCGCTCACAAACAAGTTGTCCCAGGAAGATAATGTACACTTACCACAAGTTCTACATGTTATGGACATCAACCAAGATGTTAGACTAAACCAATTCAATGTCTCTAAAACATGAAAACAAATTTGAGTTTGCCACAATATTTACTGCACTAAGAACTTGAAACATTTTTACCAACCTGGAACTTTTGAGATGCAAAAAATAAATTCAGCCCAGTAATTCTATTACAAAGCTCAGGCAAACAAATCCAGGTTACTGCAGAAGTCATTCTGCACATGGAGAACAGCAGGCATTTGGTATGACATGTTTAACAAGAAAACCAGGAGCTGATGGTTTAGCAGAAACAGCCACACACTATCCAAGCACAATTTCTTTCTTCACTTTCTCATCTCCCAATCTTACAGATACCTTCCTGTAGCTTTGTCATTAAAACCATTTTTTTTTACACTCAGACATTCCTACTGCATTTTAAAAGCTTTTTTTTTTGAGGCTAAAAGCTTTGCCAAATTGAACACAAATTTGTTAACACAGTTACCAGTACAGTATAGGTTCAAGTTTCTTTCAAACACTTTCGGAAATAATTTGGTTTATGATTTTCAGGGGGTTTTTTTCTAGATTTAATATTGTTAACACAAAGTAGAATAAAAACTTACAGCGTGAAGATCACACACAGACACTCTCAAAATACATGCTTGTTACAACTCTAAGTAATCCAAAGTTTATTATTAAGCCTGAACTATTGATCTGACTTGTACTAGAAGCAATTTGTTTACTAACTTTCCAAACCTGGCTCATTTTCAGGTCAATAATAGCGATACAAAAACCACACCAACTAAATTCCTGCCTTTGTGAGATATAACAATATCACCCTTAAACCGTTACTGTAACACCTTGCTGGTGAAATTGTACAATTTCACTACATAAGTACTGTTAGAATATTCATCTCTTATGTACAGTGCAGTGGACTGATTTACTGTGCAGAAAATTCTTAAGAAACCTCCAAACCCTGTCATTTGCTGGAAGATTATTTCAAGGAATTGATTTTAATTCTTAATATTGGGTGTAGGTCCCAGAATCCCAGGATGGGCCAGGCTGGAAGGGATCACAGCGGGTCACCTGCTCCAGCCCCCTGCCCCAGCAGGGCCATCCCAGAGCACAGGGCACAGGGCACAGGTCAATACATCCTGCTAGAGCTGAAATAGAAACAGCACAGACAGAACCAACACTCCTCTCTCCCAAAGGTGCCATCACGCTTTAGAGTGAGAAGAAGACAACTACACAGGTTCTGAATAATTTTCAGCATTATCAGTTTTTGTGTCAGTTCTACTAGCGGGATATACTTCAAAGCATTTCCCTTTAATGATATTGTTTAATAAAACTACTTATAAAATAGAAAAAGGATCAAAAATGTTGCAGAACTGTTAAATGGACATGTAATGGCACATATGTAATAAAGGGAAAAGACAAAAAAACAGTGGGCTGGGCTTTACAGGAGTTTAGCAATCCTTATTCCTTTTGATTCACTTTTCAAGCAATTCTTAACACTAAATAATGCAAAGCAGTGTAGCTTGGAAGGCAAATATCAAGTCCCACAGTAAACTATTATAAAATTAATTTGATTAAAAAAATCAAAGTAGCTCAAAGCTGTCAGCTCAAAAGTAGTAAATTTATAAACTGCCATATGAGTAGTTTCACATCCCTAAGTCCATCAGAATTTTGATTCTGTAGTACTAGGATGTAGTTCAATTGATACAGGTTTAGGATGTAAAACAGCATAAAATGAAGTAGTGGATTAATTTCTTCCCAAATGACATACATAAACATAATTCAGCTTCCAGAAACAGCACTGAGGCCACAATTTCTGAAGTTTAAAACTAATTCTGTAAGCTACCCCTACAGGTGATCCAAAGTTGATGTTCCTTATTCAATAAAGCACTAACTTAAATACATCAACATGAATGGGAAGCACTTACTCTCACTACATCCACCCCAGTGAATTTTACTTTTCTCAAATAAATTATTCTGGATACATTTAGACAGAAATGCCTGGCAGATGTACCATTAATGTCTGCTACAATAAAAAGGAACCCACACTACAAAAACACAAGGTTTGTGCACTGGAAGTACTGACTTTTAAAGGAGAATGGGTCACTGAAGCACCTTTCAACTATTACAGCAGTATTTTAATTGTATTTCCTCAAATCCTTCCGTTTTCCAAAAAAAACAGGCATTTCACTGCAGTGGCAGCTGAGTTAAGACTTCCAGGAATTTGATTTCACCTGTGCAGATACAGGGTCATAAACTCAGAAAGACAGAAACAGCTCAGGAAGAAATAGATGGGGATAAAATGCACAACTATAGCAATGCTAACTTAATTTTGTATATTTGATCCATGGATCAATCTGTGCAAGAAGCACAATTATTTTACTGCAAAATAAAAGAGACTGATTTTCGAAGTTGGCAAACAATTGTTTAGCAGCAGCAGATAAAGTTTTCCATTCAGTTATTCAAGACAAATTACAGGCACCCTACAGAATTGAAAATAACTCTACAATGATCACAGTTTTAAACAGGACTGCCTGGACTTGCTTCTACCTTAGGTCACACAGAACAAAACACTCAATTTCTCAGAGCCAGTGAGAACTCCCCCTCCTGTCCCTTTCCACTTACAGCACAGGTAAAATCCATCCACATCTCAGGGACACGCTGCACTGCAGGCAAATCAATGTCCAGGTTCTACCTGAGCAAAAATGAGGCCTCAGTGCATCTTCACAAATAATCACCCCTGATATCCTAGAGGAACCAACACTGAGGATTTTCTGGGCCATTTTGTCAGAGCTGGGTGTGTGAGCAAACACCCACTGTGAGGACTAAAAGCTACTGCAAGCACATGGCAAACTGGAACCAAGAGCTTGACTTTTAACCGAACTCAGTTACAGCCAGGAAGACATGTGACCCTAGTTTTGAGAACTTCATGTCAACTGCATTTTGTGCTTACAGCTGCTGTTATCACAGTTCAAGGGCACACAGCTTTTGATCACGTATTTCTCACTGTACTGCTTGCATGACAACCAATCTCCAAAACTGTGAATGTGTAATTCTTGGGTGTTCACTGCCATTATCCTGCCCCTAGATAAGCATTTTCAGATAATCTCATCCTGTAACAAGCCAGTTCAGGGAGTTATATCAGCAGAAAAATAATCCTGTTAGAAAAGTGATTAACTTTCTAGTGGTTCAACCTCCTGGTTTCAGGAGCAGATGCAGAAAAAAGGATGCAAAATCATCAGGACTCTACCAGCCCCAACTTAGACCAGCTTCAATACCATCAAACTGAACCTGATCAGATACTGGCTTTTAACTTTTCTTTACTACCTGAAAAAAAAATTCCACACTGACTGTAAAAATGCCTCTTTCCTCTGCTTTTGTTAACTATGTTCAGTAGATTTCTACATCATCAGGATTCTATCCCATAAACAACTCTCTGAAGGTCACGGAATTGTTTTAGCACTTGGGGTTTCCACAAATTATTACCACCTGGTCCAGTTGACAACTACCCTTTTATTATTTATACACTGACAAACAGCAACAGGTTTGAAGCTTCACAGATACCAGAAGTATAAAAAGATCTTTCCAAAATCTGAAGAGACCTAAGCCCAAATTTTCTAGGAAGAAATCTAGAAGCTCCTTCCTGCAAAATACATCAACTGCACAAAATCCAATTCTGAATTCATAAAGAATGTCTGAGGGAACAAAGCCAGAGGAAATAAAGTTCACTTTTAGTATATGCTTTTACCAAGGGAATATTCTTGGTTTATACCTTATTCCTAAAATCAACAATTCATTCTTTTGAGTGAATCTTCATGACTCAGAAGCATCTAAGAAAACACCTAAACACCTTTAAATTATTGGCAAGACTAAATACATACAATTGTTTAAGGCATCCTCCTGTTTCCATAAAAAGATCCTCTGAAGTGAAAAGGAAATGCGTTTAGAACAACTGTTACATCCATGAAGTGGCAAGCTCAAGATGCTTTAGAACTACCACTGATATGAAATAAGAACTTCTACAAACCAGACATGTAGGCTGTTGTATACAAAAAGACAGGAATTTCAATGGCTATTTTAGTCAAGCTGCTTCAATCCCCAAAAGGAGGTTTCTGGACATTAAGACAGAAGCCACTGTTTGGTGGTTTTGGCTGTGTGTTGCACACTTTGGCACAGCCTGGCTGTAACAGACCGAATGAATAAAATTTCAAATATATTAACATTTAACTTAACAAGCATTGTTAGTTGTCCAGGTTGCAGAATTTACAGGTTGGTTTAGTTTAAGGCTTTTTTCTCTTAAGTTGATTTATAGCTGCATGTGCAGGGGGTTAAACCCTTAAAATCCTTTCCTCAATAACACATCCCTTCACTAGGGGAACTGTAGTTCCAGCTTATCAATCCTTGCACTTTCTTACAGGTTTTTAATGCCTTGTCTTCTATACTACACTAAACCACATGAACTGTGAACAGGCTTGAAAAAATTGTGTCCTTCAAGTTTGGATCACTATGAGCAGACACAGCCCAGCATATTCATCTTGACCAAAAAAGGATATTTTTGTAAATATTGCCCCATCTCAACATAATCTGGGCTCAAAACTCTAGATAAATTAAAGGTTTTAGATTAGTAATGATCACCATTTTTTCCTCATAGAACTATTTCCCAGATTTTGGACTGACATTTTTCACTTGAACTTCTTACTGGAATACCTGGAACTTACTGATTCTGGAAATACACCTAAATTATAATTTATTTGCAACTGTGTAAAAAGTGTCATTAAACCACTGCATTACAAACTCAGAAGCTTTCCCTCACCAATACTTGAACGCACTCTGTCTACTCTTAAAGAGGTTTTTCTAAAATGGCTCCTCCTGTGATGTTAAACCCACACGATCCTGCAAGAAAAATCATCTTTCAGCACTGCATTCCATGATACCTATTTTTAAAACACTAAACTAAAGTTAACTACAACATTTACTGTTGTTTTTAGCATGCAGAAACTTTCATGATGTACCACACCAAAAGACACAAGACAAGCAGTGCCAGGGACCCCCTAAAATCTAAACTACAACAAAGCAGAGGAAGGAATCAAAAGGTACAATCAATAAACCAGACCAAATTGCTTTTGAGGTATTTTCTGTAGTCACAGAGACAATAGAGACATCTTTTTTTCCACAGCTTAGTCTTAGACCAGATCCATATTCACATAACATAAAAATGCATCATAGACTGGGGTATGTGTCTTAGAAACACTAACTGGAAGTGTGAAATTCATGTTCAAACCTTAAAAGATCTGAAGGCAACTAATGCAGGGGGTAAAGCAAATGTTATAGGATCTTCAGATGAAGTTGATGCCTGGCAAGTATGTATAAAGTGTGGGGGGGAAGTGGGGAATGTAGGTTTTGTTCGTAAGCACATGAAAACCACCACCACAACTGAAATGAAACTAGATGTGTACATTAAGGACTACAAAAATGTCAAGACATCCATAGGTGCAAGCATGGGCTTTTTATAACCCTGACACGTTGAGCTGGGGAGAGCCTGTCAGGGAATTTTCTGGCAAACAGTGGCAGATGCAGCCTTTCAGTCTATGAAAGTGCATTTCTATGATACAGACAGGGCTAAGTGTTTGGTATTCCAGAAACTGACCCTGGAAATTCTGGTTTGTTAAGCATCATGGAGGCCTTGCCAGAAGTCTGGCAGGGGTCTGGCACATTTCAAGCCGTCACATGATTCAACTGGTTTTTCAGGACTAATTTGGGCCCCGCACAGCTAACACAGAGCAAGAATTTAAAATATATCCAAGAGTTGTGACTGCATTGTATTTCTTTGTTCTTCTGCTCTAGTCTGTTTTACAGTAACATAATGAGGAGACAACCTACATAACACAGATTAGGCTTCTGATCAACACAGTAAAGCAGCTCAACAATTCCTGGAGCTAAGCTTGGCCTAAAGGCAGTAAAGTTTCAACTGCACTGCATCTGGTACAATAAAGCCTCCTCAAGCCCATGTCCTAAACCCTACATTCCCTTTACCCTCCCTCTCTTCCTACAATCAGCATTCTACTCTGTTCCTCCTTTCTACATTACCACAGCTCTGTATTTGCTGCAGAGAGCATGGCAATTTATTATTCACCTTTGAGAGGCAGTGCCTCTCAAAAGCTGGGATGTATGTGGGAAGCAAGATGCAGAACCCCCTGCTTTAGACTGGGTCAAAGCTAAGAGCTCTGCCTTGTCAAAGATTTCTCACCAGCATCACACACTCTCAGATGTACAGGTGCAAATTAACTGTACACTCCCCATTTCGTACTGATCCCTGTGACTGCCAATGGAAACAGCACCCAAAACCTCAGAGCTGGGAGCAGCAGATGAAACCTGAAACAGGAAAGGCAGCTGCAATCCAGCCTCTGCCCAGCTTCAGTTTCCCTCAGTAAGGCACATTTAAACCCTCATTTAAAACACTGTGCATGCTAAGTTCGACGCCTTTCAGGCAGCACTCGGTTGGCCTAGAGCAGCTGCAGTGTGTGTGCCCCATCCTGCTGCTCCTCCCTGCAGGGACACTGGATTTAGGTCCCCCAAGCCATGTCAGGCCACAGCCAGGCTCACTGAAGGGAGAGAGTGGGAGCCTCTGTGCTGAAAACTCCATGGCAGTGCTGCTGAAGACACTGGGATCTGGACATGGCAACAGCAGGAGTCAGAAACACAAGTCTGCCAGGTGAGAAAAAAGCTGTTATTGGAAGTGAAGAAAACTGATAGAAGGAAGGTAATTGACCATAACAAAATTAGAGACTTGCAGGAAATCAGAATCCAGAGGCCTCCATCAAGAGGATGGAGCAGTATAAATAAAAAAATAAAAATTAACCCAACCTGTAAGAGCTGGTTTTTTGAACCTGACATGCAGCCAACAGGAACACAGTCATAACAATGGGCAAAAACAGGGCACCTTAGTATGGCCCAAAGGCCAAGTCACAGGTGAGACTACGGGCTTTACACAGGCTGCAAATAATAATTTACATGTTTGGGAATGCTAAACCCCTCTGAGATACAGCATAACAGTATTACACCTGCCACTGTTATGCAGTACACAGACAGTAACTGAACCTTTTGCTTATCAAATTCTCCCTTGCAAAAGAAAACAAAGCCTAAAGTCAGCATGGTTGAAGTTAAACAGTACCACTTTACAAGCCACAGAAACACATGCTCCTTCAACAAACTGATTAATTAAGCTATGAAACATCAATGTACTCTTGAAAACATACTGGAGTGGGGAGATGAAATCTGGGACAGGCTACACACCAGCATTAACAAAATTTTGCTGTGGTGTATTCTTACTTCTTTGCAGCCACTTCTCTCATGATGGAGGGAAACATTCTGAAGAGGCTCTTGCTCAAACACACTCCAAGTACACTTACCAGCCTGATCAACTCGGAGCACACAGGGAATTTGTGGAAATTAACCTAACAGGGCAGAAACTGAGTATTCTACATTTCCTATGCCTACCCTAACCACCAAAATAGTGATCTAATAAAATTTACACATCACCCTTTAGGGGTACAGGCCCCCACACACAGAAATTCACCTGTTTTGTAAGAAACTAACAAAGAAAAAGCCACTTCAAGAAGCACAAGGCATCAGCTTGATTTTAAACATTTCTAAAGACTACACTGGCCACTACGACATGTGACTGTTATCAATAACTCTTCCCTCAACCAGGAATTTCATCCCCAACCCTCCATCTAATACCAATTTTAAATATAATCCCAACTACTAAAAAACCATTTTGGAAAAACTCTGCTACTAAGCTGGAAATCGTTCACAGTAATACTAGATTTAAAAAGATGACATACAACACTCTGGTGCTACCAACCCTATAAATTAAGAAGTAAGGGTAAATACATACTTTAGTCTATTTAAAAAAAATACAAAAAAAAATCAAGCTAAACTCCGCTGAAACGGTAGTTATTTCACAGAATGCCAGAACTATTACGTTTGGAAGGGGCTTCTGGAGATTCCCTAGTCCAACCCTCCTGCCGAGGCAAGGTCACCTGCTGGAGTAGGTTACACAGGAATGCGTCCAGGTGGGTTTTGAATGCGTCCGGAGAGGGAGACTCCGCGCCCTCCCCAGGCAGCCGTTCCAGTGCTCGGCCACCCCAAACGTAGAGAAGTTCTTCCTCATGTTGAGGTGGCACTTCCCGGGTTTGAGTTCAGTTCCCTACTAAGCGGAATGAATGCTGTACCACAAAGAAGACTCTTTATCAAATAAACGCATATTTATTGTTCCTAATTCAAGAATTAAGTGTATTTGAACAATGCTTTATTCTGGAGGCAGATGGTGTCGTTAAAGAGGCCTTCCCCATTAAACGCCCGAGTTAAGCCAACGCTTACTTTACATAACACCGCAAACTGCCACTGTAAACAGCTTGCCCGGATTGCATTTTTTTCCCCGAGCGCGTTGTGTTCAGTGACCATGACCGAACGAGACCGTGGCCGCGGAGCTCGCCGGGGCGTCCATTGTCCACCTCGCCCCGAGCCGGGGAGGCGAGGGCTGAGGGCCCGGAGCTCCGGGCGCGCCGCCGCCTGGGCCCGGCCGGCTCCGCTCCCCGCTTCCCCCGCTGGCCAAGGGGCACACAGAGCTCCTTCCGACGGACGGGAGGGCAGGGGAGCCCCGGCCGGGCTGAGGGCCCGGGGCAGGGCCGCGCTCCCCTAGGNTCATCGCGGCGCGCGGGGGCGGCCGGAAGTGGGCGGAGCGGCGCGCTGAGGGCGGGAGGGCGCGCTGGGGAGGCGCTTCCTCTGCCCGCTCCTCTTTCTTCCCCTCTTCCTTCCCTTTTTCCTCTGCTTTTCCTGTCCTTTCCTTCCCTTTCCACGTTGAGGGGGCAGAACTGGCTCTCTGGGGCCGCTCCAGCCCCACGCGGGCAGGATGAAGCCGCGATATCCTACTCGGCTCGGTCCTGAGCGTGGCCTCAGGAGGGGCCGCTGTGGCCGCGCTCATGGCGCTCACGAGAAGGACGGAGGAAACTGGAGGAGTTTGGTGACTTCCAGCGGCTCCTGGGCGGTGCTTTGCCGTCTCTGAGGTAGCGCCAGCGGTGGCTGCCATCCACAGACTCGTCCCTTCCACCTCACAAGAGCCCTTGCTAATTGAGGCAAGCTGAAAACACAGGCTGAGATCGCGGTCACAAAAGACCTCAGAGGCAGCTTCCCTAAAGCCATTTAATTTTGTTTACAAAATACCCACCAGCCTGCTCATGAGAAAAGGGCCTTGGATCAGCCACTGCAAGGAAACCGCTCTATGAAAAAAAAAAAAAAANCTCTCTATAAAAAAAAAAAAAAAAAAAAAAAAAAATCAAACCCAAACCAAAACAAAAAAACCTGGAGGAGCCCAGGAGTCTTGGCAGATACCAAGGTGGTTTAGCCGCCTTCAGAACAGCAGTGTGTTTTTAAAATTATGTAGTACAGAAATACATGAAGTAACTCGGTGTTAGTACTGGGCTTTCCTTTCTGCATCACCTTCCAGAAGTCACTATCTTAAACCACGGAAATGTGTGGAAAGAGTTCATAAGGAAAACACAATATGCAACCTTCTGAAGCTTCACCTGGGAAAAATAAAGGCACAGAGAGTGAAGAGTTCCCTGGCTAAATGTGCAGTAACATTTCTCAGAATTTTGATTCTTCAAAAGTCAAATACAAACATGTCTTGGCAGATAAGCTGTCCTACCCTTGGAGAACAGGGACTTTGTGATATCAGCCTAACTTATTGAAAACATTTGAGAAATAAATACAATTTATTTTCAAAAACCCTGCAATTTTCCAGTTCATTCTTGTAATGTTTTTCCACTTCCTAGACAGAAACTAATTCCTTCAAAGTAATTGCTTGAAGCAATGCTGGTGAAACCTGTAATTAGACAATATTTATGTTATTCCAGGGCTGCAGAGTGTCAGCTGCCTCCCTGGCCTGACTGATTTTTTTTTTCCTAGTTGTTCAGTGTGAATGTCAGGGCAGTGAGGACATGATTACAGGCCTGGCTGCTTGGGAGGGCTGCACTTCAATTTTCAGATGGTTTGTGATATTCTCATATCAAGAGGACATTGTTAATACCTGCTGGGCTGTGATTCATACTTACCTCAGTCATTGGTGTGGAACTTAAAGGCAAGCCATGAATTAACAAGGAAACTGTGTGGATCATACTGCTCTGGGAGGGAATGTGGCAGAAATCAAAAATCTGAAGCTGCTCAGGAATTGAAGACTACAGTGCCTACAGTTCAGTGGTATTTGTAACTGCAAGAAAATGAGAACCTAAACAGATGTTGAACCTTAAAGGCTGCCAGGCCTTGGCAAACTGTAAGCAAAGGAAATTTGAAAGGAAGCTGCTTTCACAGAGTTGGGGCAGCGGTTATCAGACAGACCTGATGTACCTCTCTCCCAAAGCATTTTAGCAGTTTGTTTTTAATACTAGTTATGAAATCACAGTTTTTGTGCAACTATAGCCCAAAAACATTGTTTGCCACCTTATTTTTTAAAGGCTTCAATCACAGATATAATTATGTTAATTATGTCTGCTCAGTGCTAGAGAGAAAGTTTAAGGCCCTTAGATTTGAACTGCCCTGGTAATTTCTGTGTCAGTGCTGAATCTCAAGCTACAGAGTGCAGAGGATGCTGAAGACTGTCCTTCTCAATGTGTCACCAGTGTCACCACCCTGTTGGAGGCTGTGGGCTGTCCCCCCTCCTCTGAGGTGGATTTCAAACACAGAGTAAAGGTGAGGACCTGAGAACTGAGAGACCCCACCCTGCTCTTGGCCAGAGGCGTGGTGGGCCCTGGTGTTTCCTCAGCTGACAGTTCTGCAGTGCCTGGGTCCCCCAGAGAATCCATAATGACCCCTTTTGTATTTCTAAATCAACAACACCGTGGGGATTCTGTGAACTAGAAAAGAGGAGGCAGTCAGAGAACTGCTGAGCCGCTTGGATATTCTGTGGGACAAGATGGGATCCATCCCAGGGTGATGAGGGAGCTGGCAGATGAGCTTGCAAAGCTGCTCTCCATCATTTACCAACAGTCCTGGCTCACTGGTGAGGTTCCAGAGGACTGGAAGCTGGCCAATGTGACACCCATCCACAAAAAGGGTGAGAAGATTGATCCTAGTGATTATAGACCAATTAACCTGACCTCAGTACCCGGTAAGGTTATGGAGCAGTTTATATTGAGTATTATGCATTATACATAATGCATTACGTATTACAGGATGCCAGGGTATCACACCCAGCCAGCACGGGTTTAGGAGGGGTAGGTTGTGTTTGACCAACCAGGTCCCCTTTTAGGACCAGGTGACCTGCCTGGTGGATGCAGGAAAGGCTGTAGGTGTTGTCTGGACTTCAGCAAGGCCTTTGACACTGTCTCCCACAGCACACTCCTGGAAAAGCTGGCAGCTCATGGCTTGGACAGGAGCACTCCTTGCTGTGTCAGGAACTGCCTGCATGGCTGGGCCCAGAGATTGGTGGAGAATGGTGCTGCATCCAGCTGGGGGCCAGGCACCAGTGGTGTCCCTCAGAGGTCTGTGCTGGGGCCAGTTCTGTTCAATAGTTTTTACTGATGACATGGATGAGGGTATTGAGTCTTTCATTAGTAAATTTGCAGATGACACTAAGCTGGGAGCCTGTGTCAGTCTATTGGAAGGGAGAAGGGCTGTGCAGAAAGACCTGGACCAGTAGGATGGATGGGCAGAGTCCAGTAGGATGAAGTTTAACAAGTTCAAGTGCAGAGTCCTGCATTTTGGCCACAACACCCCCTGCAGTGTTATAGCCTGGGGACAGAGGGCTGGACAGTGCCCAGGCAGAAAGGGACCTGGGGACACTGGTGACAACAGCTGGACATGAGCCAGCAGTGTGCCCTGGAGTCTGAGAAAGCCAACGCCATCCTGGCCTGTATTGGGAATAGTGTGGCCAGCAGGAGCAGGGAGGTCATTCTTCCCCTGAACTTGGCACTGAAGAGGCTGCACCTCGAGTGCTGTGTCCAGTTCTGGGCCCCTCAGTTTAGGAAGGATTTTGAGATTCTTGAACACATCCAGAACAGGGCAACGGGGCTGGTGAGGAGCTTGGAACACAAACCCTGTGAGGAATGACTGAGGGAGCTGAGGTTGTTTAGCCTGGAGGAGACTCAGGGGTGACCTTATCACTGTCTACAACCCCCCAAAATGTGGCTGTATCAGGTGGGGATTGGTCTCTTTCTCCAGGCAGCAACAGACAGAACAAGAGGACACAGTCTCAAGCTGGGCCAAGGGAAATACAGGTTGCATATTAGGAAAAAAATTTTAATAGAAAGGGTGATAAAGTATTGGAGTGGTCTGCCCAGGGAGGTGGTGGAGTCACCGTCCCTGGATGTGTTTAAAGAAAGAGTGGATGTGGCACTTGGTGCCAGGATTTTAGTTGAGGTGTTAGGGCTGTGTTGGACTCAAGGATCTTGAAGGTCTCTTCTAACCTAATGATTCTGTGTTTCTGTCTACATTTATATTCCCATAGGTCATAGTTAAGAATGAAACTCATCCTTCTGCCAAACTGGTGTTGCTCCCCATTTGACATCCAGTGAGCTATGTCTCACTCATTGGGTGCATTGATGTCAAATGTGAGGAAGGAAGCAAAACCCAAACAGGCTTTTCTGAGTTTGTTTTCTTGGCCTCTGCACTGGTACTGCTGGGGTTTGTAGGTAGTCAAGAGGGAAGGAAGCATCATGGGGGTTTGGATAGTGAGGAGGAAAAGGCAGTAGTGGGATTGAAATGAGTTTAGAAATTTAGTGTATAAGCAGAAAACAAAGGTGAATGGACCACTGAATAGCTAGAGTGATGAGTAGAAAGTAATTACAGCAGACTACATAGTTGCAGTAATGTATTTTAATAGTGTAATAAGATGTTAAAATTCTGGATTGAATTCCAGCCTCCTCAACATCAATTCATTTGCTTGAATTGCCTATAATTTAATGCTATTTATTACAGTATTGCATAATTTACTTTTTGTAAGCGGCTCTTCAGTTTTCTAAGAAAAGTACAAATAATCCTGATGTTGACGAAACAAGCTTGTTTCAAATCTTGTTCTGTTTTCAATGCAGAATTCTTTCCCAGTGCAAGTAGTTGCTGCCTTTCTATAACACTTCTTGCTGTTGTGGATCATTATTAGTATTCATCAATGTTTATTTATATTGCCTTGTGGATTCTTTGGAAAGTTTACCATAATGAAGTGAAATCTGAAGCTGGATCTCTGTGTCTGTGGTCAAAGCTGTATTTTAAGGGTGAAACACTAAGCAGTGAACATAGTGCAGAAAATCTGTAAGCCAACAACTGGGTATCCTCAGAGGCAGGGTTATATTGGTTTTTTCCCTTGAGATTTGTGGTCAGATATTTCTGGATGTACCATTTATAGTGTACATACAGTGGGTCTAACATGTCCTGAATGCCTTGGGGTATATTCTGTGTGGAGATCAGTTCCCCAGTGTGGGCACAGTCAGTCCCACATGTCCAGCAGCCATTCCTCTGGCATTCCTGCCTCTCCACTGCCAGGCAGCAACAGTGTCCAAGAAATCACACAGAGACTGATACCCACCAGCTCTGCCTGGGCAAAATTTGTAGAGAGAAAAAGAGTGGAAATCTAGAAAACCTCAAATTACAGAAGTTAAAAAAAAACAACACACAAAAGACCCCGAACCAAAACAAGAAAACACCAAACCAATAGCAGCAACAACAACAAAGGAAAACCAACTGAAAAATGCAATTCTGGATTAAAGTCCAAACGAAGCCTTGCAGCTGGAGGGAGAAAGATGAGGTAATGTGTATAAATAGCAGCACAGTTCACTGATTGTCATGTCTCACATTTTTGAGTATTTGTAACCTAGGCATTTTTGAAGTGGTTCCAAAGCGCCTAGTGACCACTGGCATGTCCACACGTGTTCTGGTGGCTTGTCGCTGTCGCCCGCTCGGTGTCTCCGGCGCTGCGGCTCACCCGGGAGGTGGCAGACAAACACCGCTGCGGCTGGGCCGGGAGCGGAGCGAGGGACGAGCTGCACGTCCCTGGCAGCCGCCCAGCAGGGAAAATGGCACGGCACCAGCTCGGGGGGTTTATGGCTGGATTACAGGACGTTTTCCTGCCACATTGCTGTTGAAAAACACAAGCGTCACTCTGTGAATCCTGCTGTTGAGTCACAGCTTGCAATGGTGAATCATTTTTGAAGTATTTTAACTTTACCTTATTTTAGGAAGAAGTCACGCACATTTTGGGTGTAAGGGTTTAGACAGTTAATAAGAAGGGCAGAAAGTAGGGGCATATGGAAGGAAAATAGAGTCATCAAAGGATGATTGGAAATCAAAGAGGGAACTTGCCAGTAGGCAGCATAGAGATCGTCCAACAAATAGAAGGGAGAACAAAATGAGGTGGGGCAGAACATACTTACTTGTAATTGGTTTTATGCTTTTGCATACCAGTATGCCTCAGGTGTTTTCCAGTGTATGCTTGCTTACTCTGGTTGCAAATACACAGACAAAGCCTTGTAAAAAACATAGTGGTGATTGCAGGTATTTATCACTTCAAGCCAGTGATACAAAATTTAGTGTTCATTGTAATTAGTGGATATAATACTGTAGTGCTTCCAAAAAATTGCTAGTGATTAACAATAAATAATTGACTAACCATAATGTTGCTTGCACTCAAATGTCTTCTACTTAACTGAATAATCCAATCATCATAAGATGATGTGTAAGAGTGCGTTCATAGGATATTATGTGCTGTTCATTTTCAAAATATACTGGGGAACATGAGCACAGAACATCACAGGTTTCCACCTCAGGGTGTTTTGGGCAGAACTTTTGTTTCCTTAAACACAAGGTGTCCACAGCTAGGAAGCTCACCCTGCCGACATAAATCCTACCTGTGCAAGCGCTGTGTTTGTGCAGCCTGGGGAAACAGGAAAGGTGGAACTGGCCACCCAGTCCACCTGTAATGGGGGTGGGGAGGTTGCTATGCAACTTTAGTATTTGATGTTTTGCTTGAAAGCTCAGCTCCAGGAAACAAGGGTTTGCATAAGAATCAATCAATCTTTCTTTCTTCTAAGTTTGTTTCCTTCTATTATGAAACAAAGCTTGTTTGTGTGATTCAAGTGCATCACAAGCTCCCAGGAACCTAGAAGCAATGTGAAAGAAACCAGAATTTGAGATTGTGTCAATCTCCTTATTTTAGGCAAACTTGATTTACAAATCCTGGAAATGCCAGTATAATGGAATAGTAACCACCCCCTCCTCCTGCATTCACGGTGTACAGCTTGCTCCACAAAATACCCCTTGCTTCAGTTCACCTTCAAAACCCGTGGTGACTGTGCTGTGTGTCCCACCTTAAGCCACATTTCTGTCTCTAATGAGGCCAATATATTGTTATCAAAGCTAATTTCGAATAAATGTCTGGTGTTCCTGACCTCTGTGTGAATCTCCTGCACTGCTGATGTCACCTTGTCCAGACCTGCACACTGCACATGAAATCCCAGCCCCCTACGAGTTGAATTAAGGGCTGTTTTTCATATTTATCTCTCAAGCATCTGAGAACCATGGTGATCATACCAGACAAGCAGGCAGATACACTTGTGCTTAATGGTAACTGCAGTGCTGGGGTCCTTTTCTGTAAGAAACTGGGATTCATGTTAACAGAGCTGTCTTCTATAGTTAAACCAGTGATTGCAAGTTTTCTTGTGTGCCATATTATAGTAAATTAATAAGAACACAAAGCTAAGGAGATGCTTTTATGTTCTCTTTATTAGCTAAGCTTTTACTGCATTTGAATCTGGAAAGATACCTCAGCCACATGCTATAGTAGAATTTACTTTGTTGTTGCGTTTCTGAAATAGTATAACACTGCACTTTGAAGTCTCATTTAAGAGAAATGTCTCAGCCTAAATAGAAGAAAAAGCACCCTTCAGGTCAACAGTCTGAAAAGTATTGTCTCTTCCAGGCAGCTCTAATTATGTATTGATTGTACTTAAATCTTGCATTACAGTTCATTTCATGTTACATTTGTGCATTTGTTATTTTTTTCCTTGTGGTGTTTTGACAGTTTTTAAATAATAATACATGGGTGAGTGTTTACTCTGGAACAGCCATTTTATTAGCATACAGAGGGCAATGAGGCAGAAAAGGGAATGTCATGCTTATATATTAGTTCGTACTTGTTCCAAGTAGCATCTTTCCAAAGACTGGGGACAATTCCTGGGGAAATTACTCAAAATGTAATGATCCTGCAGTGATTTAACATGAAAAAATGAGGTGCCTTGGATTTTTATTATATTTGTTTGCTCCTTGACCAGAAATGATGTGTCTTTGTTTCTCATCGTTCGGGCTTTCTGTTGTCACTCTCGTTGCAGTCGTTTGTCTTGGTTTTATTCCTTGGAGCAAAGAACTAGAGCTGCTGTGTATCGAAGTATGTATCCATTCTACGATAAACAGATTTTCACTGTGAATTTGGTCGAAAATTAATGAATCCCACAACTGTCCTTATTATTTTTTCTTCCTTCCGTGTAATTCGTTAGAAATCATGAGCACAGAAGGATGTGTATATCCCAGCACAGTTTGGAAGTGCCATCGGCTCAGACATGACAGTAGGTTTGGGAACATTATCAGCACTAATTACCTAGTAAATCCAGGCCCCCATTGCAGGAACTGATGCTTTCCCAGTTACAAACGTATTGCCAGGAGATTTGGAACAATTAAGCAGTGATTGTTCCCACAGGATGGGAGAAACAAGCCTGTGGGCTGTAGTTTGGATGCTGAAAGGACCAGGGCACTTTCTCACAAGGCCAATGCAGTATGGAAAGCTCCGGACCCACTGTGGCTCCAGCTCCCAAATGTGCATTCTGCGGAGTGCGCTCCTGTTCCTGGGCGAGAGGGAGCCAGGGGAAGATTCGCTGCTGTGCCAGGACAGAACCGGGGCTCTCCGTGGGCAGTGTTGGGGGAATGACAAAGCTGCTGCTGCTGATTTTGTGCGGCTGCTGAAACTCCCGTGCGCTGTCTCCTGGCAGAAATGCTGCGTGTCTGAAGTGCAACAGGCCTCTAGGGGGAACAGTATCGGTTTCTACATGAGAACTTTGCTACTACTAAGTAATTCTTTTCAGGAAGCTCCTTTATTTCAGGATCCCCGAGATAAATAAAGAAGTTATTCCCTGTGAAAAATGTGAAATGTTAATTCATGTTCTTATGGTTAAGGGTAAAATTGAAAACTATAAAAATACTGTATATGTGTATATGAGGATGTGAGCTTCAGCAGGTCTCGTAACCTCATGTTGAAACAAAAGGCAGATACCACCCTAGATCGTCTTGTTCAGAAATAGAAAAAGGATAAATGGAAAGCGCAGGGAGAAAGCTCTGTCGAGATAAGCAATCAGTGGGGCCATCAACACAGCCATCGACACCCCATCGGGTCCCAGCTTCGTGTTGCAAGAACCATCAACAATATCTCGATCATTCATCAGCCATGAAGATCCATAGAAACTGGACACTAACATCCGAACGGAGACAGGGAACTCTTTTCAGCCTAGCCGGAGACACCCAAGGACTTGAATAGCTTGCATGAACACAAAGGAAAATATGGGGAAATATTGCCAAGGGCAGAATAAAGTGTATTTAAACCAAGCCCCGAAATGGGCAAATTTGAGAACCTAAGTGGAGGCAGCAGACGGCCAGGTCTGTGTCTCACAATTCACCCTTGGCATTTTCCCGGGTAAAAATTGTCAAGTATCTCCGCTGTTGGTGGGTTTACCGAAATTCTGTGATTCGATCGTTTGTTTAATAAACCAAATTACAACTTAAATCTGAATATTGTATTGGCATTTATAACATTCCCTAATTTCTTGGGGGTGCAGCCAAGAAATAACCGTGTGCTGGGGTCCTGTGTGAGCAGGAATTATTGGAGTACAGGGCCGGGGTGCTGTTGGGTTTGTGAGCTGGTGAGGTCCACGCCTGCAGCGTGCAAACCAGCACCAGTGGTGTGGTATTATCGAGGGATGGCCGAGTGGTGGTGAAAAACGAGTGGCAATTTACTCCTTGGGTCAGATAATGAAGAAGGACAATGTCAAGGCAGTGTGCTAAGTGAACTGATGATTGTGGCATGAGATAGACTGAAGGATGGCACTGCGATAGCGTCTTGTGAGTTATTCGCTCATCAAAGGATGTCATTGTGTTTAGAAACTGAAAGACAGCAGGTTTGGCTGGTTGTTTGCGGTACTTGAAGGACTGAGGGCATTGTGTGTGTTATCGAGCTCGATGTGCTTTCCTCCAGCCCTATCTCTGTCCTCACACTGCCTTTTTGTTTCAGCCTTTGCTGTGTGACTCATCTTTGCAATACGCATTCGCTACAATTATCTGCTGGGTTTCGTAATGAATCCCACTCCTTCCTTTTGCCGCTCTTCTTTTCAGGCTTGCTTTGAGAATTCACGTTTATAAATTCAGGAGGTGGTGGGTTTTTTTGGTGTTTGTTTTTGTTTTTGGTTTTGGTTTTGGTTTTTTTCCCCTCACAGAAGGTACTAGTTATCAGCGTTAAAGAACCATGCCTAAACTACGTGCTAAATCATGACAGATTTTCATCATATCTTTTATTTTCTGACGAAATCCAAGTGTGTAATGAAAAGCACTGCTCTATGCACCAGAAAAGGGAGAACACTGTGAGAAATGTTAGTACCAAGCAACAATGAAGAAAAGTGCTACTGTTTTAAATACAGTGGTAAATGACCATTAAAACTGTGATAAATTTCAAACCCCTATCTGCTCACATTTTCAAAGGCTTCGGAAGAATACTGTGGATTAAAAACTGTTAATGATTGCTTTATCCCTCTCTTTTGTACTTAAAAGCAGGAGCAGCTGTCACCAGCACTCACACAGAACCACTGCTATCTGGAAGAATTAACTACTTAGATTAAATACATTTAAAGTGTCTCTACAGCTTTTTAAAATGCCTCTGTCTATGTGCATATATTAAATTGAGTAAACAGTTTCTCTTTCCCAGCTGATTTTTTTTTTTTGTTCTGAGTTTTGCCTTTAACTCTTCTTAAAAAGGAGGACACCCAGCACATGATGATAACAGCACAGACAAAGGCATTTATAAACCCCAGACATAAGGTGTCTGGGTGAAAAGGCAATTTCAGTCCTGCATCTGGAAGTTCTATTTTTTTTTCTTTGAAATCAATATAAAATATTTCATATTATTAAAATACATTTTAGCTAAGGCTGGCCTGAGGAGCTGTTTTTTCGGTGCTCTTGCTTCTGTATATTCAGGGCACTGCTTATATATTTTTCTCATATCTTGTGTGCGTGACACAGGGTTCTAGGACAAGAACTGAATTGTTACCAAATGTGGGCCAAAAGCTACATTTAGGGTGACAGAGTGTGTTGTCTGAGAGCCATCTGAGAGAGCTTTCTGGTAGCATTGCCACCTATTTCAGTAAAACATCCCAGGGACACAGAACAACAAATGGCTAAGAAAATCCAGCAATGTAAGAAAGCGGAATGAAAAACAAGCAACTATCTTGAGAGAAACTATTTTATCTTTCATTTTTGTGAATTCAGAAAGAATATTATTCCAATGATTATCTGACTATATAGGATTCAATTCAATTAATTCATTTCATATTTTGATTGAGAAAGATTTTGAATATATATAGTTTCCCATTGTAAGCTGAGAATAAAAGGGCAAATGAATACTTTAGGCACTTATAAAATTACAATATTCAGAGAAACATTTGTGTTCCTATTTTGTGATCATGTTTGAAACAATATTTAGAAAGCAGTGTCAAAATGGATAGGAATGAAACCTGCCACAGACTAAAACAGATACCCAGAGCTTGAGGGGGATAGAGTAAGAAAAGTGCAGTAGCCCTTTGCTTTCTGTTCAGCAATTTTGTAAATAAAAAAATGTAAGATACTAAGCTAAAATCTTCAGTGTGCCAAAGCCTGTGGATTTGTCTCCTTCAAATCCTAGGCACCCTTGAGTCAGCACTGAAATTTACTGTCATCTTCAGGGAGTAATGAATGCTTAATATTGAAGTACATTTTGAAAAATACTGTAAAAGTAAACAAAAAACAGACCTGGCTTCACTATTACTAAAGGAAGAGTAAGTCCAAACATGCCCTCTGAAGAGTTTGTACTTTCCATGTGGCTATCTTGGATCTTTATTTCTTCTCTGTAAATTGTCCTTGTCTTTGGGTTAAATTCTGATCCTAGAGAACTTAGTTGTAGAGTTCACAAAGATCTTACTGCCTTCCTCTAAAGAATCATCACTTGCTGGAATTTGCAAAGCTTCAGCTCCAAATGGGGTTGCAGCATATTTGAGGTGACCATCTCGTTTCCAAGTGCAATCCTGTTTTCTGCACATCAGCTGTGTCAGATTCTGTAGACTGTTGCATTTGTCCCCTAATTGCAAGATTGCAAATTAAGCAAAATTAAGCAAATTAAGATTGCAAATTAAGCAAAAATAAAAGCAAAATTGTCCCTAACAATTACAATAAAAATGAGAAGACGTTCTGTAGTTCCCGAGCAAATTGTTTCCTTGACACCTATTGACCCTTCAAATCCCTTTAGGAACTGGGTATCTCTGAAAAAAATCACAAAATCTTTGTTGAATTTTCTCTCTGGCCCCCATCTTTCCCCTCTGCCATTTTCCTGACCATAAAAGTAAAAAGGTATATATATATAAATGCATTAAAAAGAGGGGTGTTTAATCCAGACTGGTCTGGCAGCTCTAGGCTGTTTGAGTAGGGAAAAAGTAAACAGCTTTTATAAGAATGATTAAAATTGCAAAGAGTAAAAAGGTAAACCCAGAAGAAGATATATTAGCTTGTTTATTTGCTCTTAAACTTTCCATACCAGCTTTTGAGAATCCTGTCACATCCAGCTCTGCTGTTCATAAAGCATCTGTAATGCTTTTTTCATTGCTGTTTCTGCTACCAATGGTGTGCTTGCAGCTCTGCAGTTCTCCTTTGCTATAGGCTAGCTCCCCTACAAAGGCAGCATGTGAAATCCAGAGCAGGGTTTGGGTACTGGAAAACGTCACTAATCTAGTGGGTACTGAGCTGGAATGTTTTCCTTACTGGATCCAGGATCTTCCTTATTCCATCTCAAGGCTAACACTATTTTTCCCCTTTCATTTAATTTTTTGTCTCTTCTCGCTTACAGAATAATTGGTTTAATAAATTGCTTTCAGACAGGATTTTTAAAAAAAAAGGTAGAAGACATTTAAGAAAAGACTCCAAACGTAATATTTTGGTCATTTCTCTGGAATAATTTGTGCCAATCACTGTGTCACATCACTCTGCACAGCACTAGGATTTGTACATGTGTCATGGGTGACACAGCCTACTCCATATTCTCTTTGAAAATGGGAAGGTGAGGAGTAAACAGGCTCCTCCCAGACACTGCTGAAGTAGCTTTAGGAATGCAGAGTACGTGCCATGATACTCATTAAGTTGTGCCCTCGTTTCCTCAAGTGTCCCAGTGTAGGAGTTGTTACTGAGGCAACACAGGGACTACTGTGCAACTCCCGTAAGAACAAGTCACTGGGGCGTGTCAGGCATCTACATGTACATACACAGGGCTCTGCATTAACAGCTGCCTTTTTTTTTGAAGTTAAGCAACTGAGAAAAGCCAATGGGGATGGAAATAGTAATTTAAATAGAACACTTGAAGGATTTTTCAATATCTTGATTTTATGTTACTTTTCTGTGTTCAGCTTTGGATAGGAGAGAACAGAAGTGATGCTTGTTAGGTGACCTCAATCTTCATGAGACAGATGGGTGGGTGGCTTTACCAAATGGCAGTCATCTTCTGTGTCGAGGCTCATACTGAAGGTTGAGCAGAATCACTGCAGGTTGGACTGGGAAGAGTAATTTCTCTATTTGACATGGAGAACTTTCTCCATGGAGCCACCAGTGTTTTGCCCATGGTAGCCACACGAAGGTGCAGAGTGACCCAGGGAAGGATACAACCACGTTATTCTAAATGAGTGTGGTTGTGGTGATTGGAGTGCTGTGCTGGAGTCACAGCTTTTCCATTTGGCTGGAAATAGAAGCAGAGCAGGAACCTGTCCACTTAGCCCCAAAAGGAAGAACAGACCCTAGAGCCAGGCAGCAGACACAGTTCTCTCATATTAAGTCACAAGTTGCATATAGTCATTTGTCTAACCTTTTTGGACTTTTGTGTCTGTAGAGCAGATGTTAATGCACCTGAAAATAGCAAGTCTGAAATTTATTTATTCATCCTTGTTTCATATTTTAAAGCTCGTGTGTATATTTATAGATGGATGTATAAAAATATGAGTACAAATATGTCTGACAGGAGCCTTTCATGGTAATCCCTGACCCTCTCCTTTGCATCATGCACAGCTGACTCCCACGTATCTGCTCTGTTCTCCAGAGCCCGTTCTGCACGGTGACATCCAGGCTGCTTTTGCTGCTAGGGTGAGCACAGACTGTTACTGGAATTACAAGCACTGACAGGCTTCCTGCATATGCCTTCTCTTGGAATAAACCCCTCTTTTTTATTCCCATCCTCCCCTGAAGCAGAATATGGGTAGATACTGTTCTATGGTGGCCCTTTGAAAGTCCTCTTGAAAGTCTTTGTCAAAATATAAAAGGCAGGCAAGCCTTGCAAGTTGTTGCCTAGTACAGGTTTACCTCCAGATGTGTTTTCTGCTCAAATCCTGCATTCTAGGGCATCTTTATTTGTAATAGCTAAATATCCTGATAAGGAGAATCTCAGACAAGCAATGTGAGATCTTCATGTAGTGGTGCTTGTTGGGTTAGCTGATTTCAAAACTGCTTGTTTTGGCAAGCTGCGCTGTGTTGCCTAACTCTTGTTCCATAGGTGCCACAAACAGATCCCAGAAATGAAAGACTCCTTTGAAATGCACCCAGGGTTTTGCTGGGAAGATTTGGAGGAGTTTTGCAGTAGCTCAGTTTGCCGTGGTGATGAAGTATAAGGGCATGTCTGAATTTAAGACTTGACAGACCTGGAAGGAAGCATATTTTAGTGAGTGCTTTGACTGGTGTTGGGAAGGGTCCATCCCAGGCTACTTTTCCACCTGCTGCTTGGTTTCCTTGCCAGTTTAGTTGGGCATTTCATTTCAGACTGTAGCCAGATGATAAGATGGCACATAGGGACTGTGATAGCAAAATCATGATTAAGATTTGTTTCAGAAAAGGGACTGAAGTGCTAGAAAGTGCTAGAAAGAGAAGAAACTACTCTAAAGACTCTGAACTACTGATGGTCTTAAGACTGATTAGGCTGAAACTTACTTTCATGATCCTAAATGCATGCTTAAAATACTGAGACCAGAAGAGTTTCAGGATACTGGCACATGTTGGCAGCATCCATGTGTTTGAAAAGGTTAGGCAGAAACAAAATGTACTCTGCTCAGAGGAAAAAGAGTACAAATTAGGGCCTTATCTTAGTGGGGTGTCCAAGACAAGTCTCTGCATCTCCTGAATTTTTTTCTGCATGGGTTGCCACATCCATTGATCTCTATGCACAGGTTTTATTGTATCAGCGTGGAGGTACCAGGGAAAGATTAACTCTGAAAAGCAAGTTTTAAAATAATTGCTTTAGAGCAATTTTGAAAGATGTTTTTTCTTTTATTCAACCATGAAATGGAAGTGTCCTGCTGATGGCTTCAGCATATTTTTTAATTGAATAATTAGCATGGATAATAGGCATTCAACAGCGTTTTTGTTGATAATCACTGGATTTACTAATCTCCCAGAAGGTGGGATGATTCAGACTCTTTTAATGCCCCAAAATAGAAGATAATTAAAACGCTACACACACAACTTGAAATAGAAATGAGTACAAATGGTGAAGAGAAATTAGAAAATGAGCTTGAGGGAAAAGGATGGTGGTGGTGGGGATAAGAGTCCTAAGTACTAAGAATAGTCAGGATACTTATGAATTGACACGTTTGGTACTTGGAGCTTTCCTTGCTCTGCCACACTTTGCTCTCACCAACGCTGTGTATGATGGGTCTCAGCAGGGACTCAGAGGTCACACATGTTCATAGGAGTGGGTGTTGCACGAGTCAGCTGCTGAAAACTGCGTGTGCAGTAATCTCTGGTGAGCTGGCCACGGTGAGAGGATGCTGCCAGGGTTTTGTGGGGAGGGTTAGCTCGTACAACCGCTGTTCGTCATTCCCAAAGAAAATCCAGTGACAAAGTGCCCGCCCTGGCTGTACTGCACGGGGCCTCTGTGGGTGGGGATAGGAGTTAGAGGCACAGAGGGAACATGCAGAGTTGCACAGTTCAGGTTAAGCTTTGGTGTGACACTTTCCCTTGCTCTAACACTGCTGTGGTACACGTGTAGCCCACTGCTCCTGTTCCGTGTATCACTTACCACGTATTGCTTACAGCGACTTGGCAACAGAGGGACTGCTGCATGCTCCTGGAATTAATTCTCACAGGAATGAAGAATTTACACAAAGTAGACCACTTTTCTCTTGCATGTGCAAGAGGTATTATTTTAATGTTAACTTTTCCTTCTCTGGAAGAGGTGGAAAATACCCTGCAGTCATAAATCTGCCATTTGCTTGACTAAATGGAGACAGTCATGCTGAGGTGACTGGGCATGGGATGGAACCCAGATGGAATAAGGAGTTACTAATCTTATTTCCAGTGTCCATATAAAACAAAGCTGTTAATTAACCTGTTTAATAAATACTGTTTTTACAGAGGTACAGTGGATATTTGAGACTTCACTACTCACTTCAAAGAACGAGTGATCAAGTTCGTATTGGCACAAGCAGGGCAGGGCTGGATTTCTCTCCAGTGTGCTTCTCTGCTAAATTCTGTCTGTTAAAATGCATGAGTGTGTGTTTGAAACATCATTTTCCAGCTTTGAAAAAAAGATGCCATTCAAAGATGAACATTATTTGCTAATTTGGAGACTCCCTTTGGTTTGTGGGAAACATCTGTCGTGAAGTCGGGAATCTCTAGAGAGGCCTGGCCTGCTCCCACAGAAATTTTTACTGTCCAAAATATTGACACATGGGTGGAAGAGAGAAAGAACACAACAGTGGGCAGGGCATTCCAGTGTAACCTTAAATAACTCTGACTCTTCCCAGGCTGTGATGCCTTCCAGTGAAGACTCAACAAACAATTGTTGCTGAAGGAGCGGTGAAGACCAAAGTATCCTCCTGCCACTAACCAGTTCCAGATTAGATAAGACAATAGATATCATGGAGAAACCCATGTACAATAGAAGGATATTTCCATGATTGTGCAGTGTAGCAAAGCAGCCTGCATGGGAGCTGTTTTGGTCATAAACCCACACCACTGTACCAGGATAGCTTGGCAGCCTCTCTGTGAGCCAGTAATGCTGTGCATTGGCAGAACTTGGCAGAAAAATTAGGCTGTGCCTTTGGAATTGTGCTTGCCTCTAGCAAGTAGCATTGTTTTCTGTCGTGTACCAGGACTCTGCTGCAGACAAATGAACACCAAAATAAAGCAGATTTGGAGCATTGCTTTCAATGAAAGGGCAGACTCTGCCTGGATTTTGTGCATCAGGCGCTAGAAGAGCTACCAAGAGCATCGTGTACCCTTCACACAGCAAGTAAGCAAGAAAAAAATGAATTCACTTGTCCAGCTAGGTACATCCAGCTAGGGGCAAAGGTTGCCAGGAAGAGAAGAGCCAAGAGGACCAAGATGATTTCATTTCTCTTTAAATCTCTAAAAGACACAGAAAGCCACTTCTATTCAAGTGGCAGGTCTTAGGAGTCTCTCTTCATTTTACTGTAGCAGCTTTGGTTTTGTCTTGTCTTTAAATCTTTGCTGTTCTTGAAAAATAAATTCAGTTAACTGGTATTTTCTTGAGCAACTGTTTTAGGAAAGAAAACAGAATAGTGACCTTTAAAAAACCAAAGACTGGAATTTAAACTAACCCAGTATTTATTGTTATTTTGGGGTCTTTCAGATGACTGACTCTAGTTTATAGGTCTATATCACGCTCTCACACACACTATCATACTAGTTATCTCTGGGAGTGCAGGTCTTTGTAAAAGCACTGCTTTTGCCCCAAAACTCCATGGGGTAGTATAGTATTTTACCACTGCAATGCCAAGGGGGTTTGAGGTGGGTTTTTTTGAGCATAATATTCATTAAATGCTTAAGAAAGATCTGATACTGCAAACTTAATCCCAGAAGATCATGCGGAAAATTATTAGGCAGTGATTATTCACAAAACTAAAAATTGTTAATGTAAAAACCTTTTTACTGGAATAAAATCATATAGCCTAAATATTGTAAGTTATTTGACATATAAGGAGTTCTGAACTAAAACTGGGCTTTGTTAAAATAATACAGCTATTATCACTGCTGAACCTCCCAACAGTGCCTTTTGTAAATTTTCCCCCACTCCTGTCTTTTCTTTCTTTCAAAAGCCAGAGTCCTGGAATAGATGGTTTTGAAACTGAATTTTAAAATTCAGGCTTGTATAAAATAAGTGGTAGAGCCATTTCAGGAGCTTTGAATTCACTTTGGGCTGTTCTGTGCTCCAAAATTTCATTCATTTAGGGCTTTGAAGTACAAGTGGGATCAGAGAACACATTATCAATGTTAATAAAATCATATTACCTAAACATTATTCTTTCAGTTTTGAAATAGAGGAGGGATGGTGCCTGTATTACTTCACATAATCAAAAGAACAGTTGTTGATTAGTAATTAAAATTTCCATTCCATATATACAAAAGAGTGGAAAATTCAAGGATTTCCAAGATGCTTTTAATATACTTATGGGTATTTGTCCATGTGCTGGCAGAATTATTGGGAATTCAGATCTGTGCTGGTGTACCAGAGTTCACTTCTTGTTGTAGTTACAAGACATTTTGTATGGATGACAATCTTTGCATTTTTTTAGCTAGGTATTACTGTTTTGGGCAGCTTGGGATTTAAGAAAACATTTTGTTTCATGTACATTGAATCTGTTTTCATTTTCAGAAGGCTGCTTGTCCCTTGCATGGCTTATTATAGTCTTGATTGATTGAATGACATTGACTTGTCATCTGCTGTCTGAGCTGGCCTTACTGCTCCAATGGCTCTCCACTTAAGCATCCAGAAATTTTGAGTGAAGGTTGCATTAAAAGGGAATTCTGTCCTCTCATTTGCATATGCCAGATATGCTGTGTAATTGCTTGGGAGACAAAACTCTCTGTGTGCCTCCCGAGAGAGAGCGTGGCCCAGTCTGCAAGGAAGGGAAGGGAAGTTGTGCCTTGGATTGTTCCATCTTCCAGCTCCGCTGGCAAAGCGAGAGAAGTAAGGTAGTGGGAATTTTCCTCTTGTCCTGTGGTTGGACAAAAAAGCAGATTAACCTCTAAATTTCTCTGGGAAGTAGGATACCAAGCAGCATTTCCCTGTGGTTTGTTAAAGAGTCCATGATCTGAACGAGAAGGAGGGTGGTGGGGACTCTCCCTGTTACTATTGCTGGGAACTTTACAGTGCTGCTGCTTTTTTTACTCAGACTTTCTTTTTTTCCTAGTGAGTTATTACTTTGGTCAATGTGCATTATTTCATGCTACTAGCAAATGTTGGTAAAAATAATTAGCATATAAGAAAGCTAATAGCTTATGCACATCAGGTACAGCTTGAATTGCCTGGATTGTCCAAAGAAAAGAGTGAGCACAGGTGGTGATATGGCATCTGAGAGTTTGCTTGCTGATAACTTTATGTATCTCCCTCCACTTTCAAATACTAAAATTCAAGCTAAGAGAACCAGTATTAAATGTTTTGTTTTGTTTAGTTGCCCTGGTTAATTTTGTGTTTTTCTGTAAGTTATATATAAAGAAAAATCTATTTTAAAAGCTTTTTGAGAAGTCTTTGTCTTCCATCTGGCATGAGGAGCATTTCTGGAGGGGAGGGGAAAGAAACACAGTACTGTCTGAGGTAAATTTGATAGTAGAAGATGGGATAAAACAAGAGGCACTTAGACTAATTTAATTAATGCCATGGTGGATTTAAGAATATGCTGTCCTCTACAAGCATAAACATAGATCAGTAGCTGAATTAAGGAAGCAGTATTAGACTGCACCTGTTGGGCTTCAAACTGAATTCAGACCTTGTTTCAGTATTGCAGTTGGACTGGCAGTTGCTGAAGGGATTAAATTATTTAAAGCCTTCAGCTGGCTAGTGTAGGCTAGCAGTAGCTTATAAAACACTTAATCTATTTTTTTAATCTCTTCATATGTTTGCTTTACTTAGACAGTAAAACTATACATGACACACACCTGCCACATTCTGAAGCGTCTTTCAGATATTTTACATTTATCAATTAGTGCAGCCTTTAAAGTGTAGCCATTTGGGTTTCACTGACAATACACTTCTTGTTAGCCTGCACATTTTCTTCAGTGAACTCAACCCCAGACATGAAGTATGCAGACTTAAAGTCCTTTTGCCACAATTTATTCTAAAAAAGATGTTCCCTTCTAAATGCTGCTCTCCAAATAATTAATGTTCACGGTTACCTTTTGGGTTATCATTTAAAAAAGAAACAAACAGTTTGGAGCTCTGGAACTATTTCTGCAGTGCATTAGTTAGCTGCTTACAGGATAGTAGAGTAAAGCAGTTCAAAAATAGGTGATACTGTTTAGCTTGTTACGTGATATGTCTCCTGTTTCTAGAAAGCCAAGAGTAAGTAATGAATAGCAGCAATATGGATTGGACAGAAAGCCATTTGGATAGCTGTGCAACACAGGATTAATTAGGCAAATCCTCTTAGGTTTGATAAGCCATTGCTTAGATCTACAGTTTATTTTGTCATTGGTTGCTCCTATTAGTGTCTTCTTTCTGTCAGAGTTTATTACTCTGATTTCAGTTTTGCATCCTACCTTTTTGTGTCAAAGTGAAGTGCCACTTCCGACCTTGTAAGTGCAACTTACAATCTTCCAAATAATAAGCAGAGAAATGCCTGAAGTTAACTAAAATCAACACTGGCATCCTCTTCAGAGTATTTTAAATAATGAACTTTTTATATGGATAATTTCTGTTCAACTACCAGTGTATGACATCTTTTAAATTTGGCCTTCAATGTGAAGTTACAGGACAAGCAGGCGTATGTGTCTGCTAATAAGGATGAGCAAATGCTAATTCATGGAGATGAGATGATTTCTGCAGTATGCTCTTCATAAAAAGCATATGTTTTTGATATTTCTGGGCAACCTTTAAGTTTTTTCTTTTTTTTGACATTGCAAAGCCATAATTTTATTTCTGTAAAAAGCACTTTTCTAGTACGATCAGTACAGAATAACTTCGTTTCTTGATCTCCACTGGGTTGGGGTTTTTTGATAATGTGTTGAATATACTTGAAAAATATAAAGTATACTTAAGTTCAAGTCATTTTACTAATTAGTGTTCATACTCTGTCTCAAACTTTTTTTAAACTAGAGAATGTGCCATTCTTTAGAAATAACGAAAGAAAAAAACAGAGGAGAAATAAAAATCCTTACTGGAAATAAAGTCTTAACCCCCTGCCCAAGAGAGAGAGAGACTAACAAGCAGACACCCCAGGATGGCACAGCCAGCTGGGTGTGGGGGGAAATATGCAAAAAGGCATGGGAAGAACTGGGCATTTCAGTGGGTGGTAATCTGGGTTTCATCAGCACTGGGATTTCATGTTGTTAGACAATGCTTTGTACGTGTCAGGGCTCGTGGCTGCTGTGTGCATGCAGCACAAGATGTGGGAGAACACTGCTGCCAGTACTCCTTGTTACTCAGATTTATTGCAAGTCTTTGTTCAGCACTCACCTGAATATTGTTTCTTCTGTAAGAGGGTATTACATCTGAAATTCTGTTTCACCCTGAATGACCTGGGAAACTTTTCATGTATGATTCATCTGATGTGATCTATGAATTGGGTTAACCTCTGTCATGTCCCTGGACCAAACCAAAATAAATCTGAATTACAGTAGAAATTTAACTGTGAGAATACAATGCCCTTTAATAGAAAATCAATTGAATATCACACTGCTTGTAAAACCTGCAGGAAAAGACAAACCAGAACGCTGGCTGAAAGAGGAAAGTGGAGAATGCAGATGACTGCGAGGTACCTTTGGGTTGGTGTCTGTGCAAGATGAGAACTATTCCAGTTTGCTCCTGTCTGACAAGCCCCTTGAGGCCATTCCAGCAGGGACTGGAATACAGTATGTGCCCTGGCACACCTCTGCTGGAGGCTCTGGTGGCACAGGCACAAAACCTCCGTTCCCAGAATCAGCCGGAATTACGGCACGCGAGGACAAAGGGAAGGGTCTGAACCTTTGTGTGTGCAGGAGGGAGGGCTCTGGAAGTGGAAAAATAATTATACAACTACGGAGAAGCATGTTCTTAATGTAGGATAAAAAATTATTGAATGAAGTGAAATTTAATAATGTTAAATTTATATGATATTTATAAAGTTTAATTTACCATCTCATTCAAAGAAAACTAAAACCTTGATGATTTTACAGCTGATTTTGACTTCCTCACTATAGAGCACTACAATTTCCCTTAGCTGGAAAATGAATTTCCTGGAAAGCTTTGTGATGGCAAGAAGAATAATCTGATTTTACCACCATTTCTCTTTGATTCTTTGGCTGGTTTTCAGTCCTGCTGTGTTGCTGGGACCGTCAGGGGCATGAAGTGACACCACAGCTACTGTGGACACATCCATGGGCGGTTTAGCTCTGCACTGAAACAGCATCAGGAGAGGAAATTCTGCAGGGATGTCCCTGTGGGCCTCAGGAGACAAACTCTCAAGAGCTTTAAAAATAAGGGAGTGATGGTCAGTGGAAGAGGAAACAGCAACTTTAAAAAAAATTCTTAATTTTTTTTAAACCAAATCACACCATTCTCAATAATTGCTTATTCCCAGTGCCAGGATGGGATTATATTTGTAAGGTTTTCTTAAAGAGTAAAATACTCAGTGAATTTTATTTTGATTGATATCTAGATTAAGTTCAGCAATTTCACAGTATTAACCATTCTTTTCTGGGAAATACTGATTAAACCTGGCTCTCTACTAAGAAGGACTGATTCAACTCCATTGGAAGAATTCATGAAAGTATAATGATTTTGTAGATATCTGTAATAAAAATGTTGCAATGTAATCAAAGTGTTGCCTTTAAATCATGTTTTTCTTCCAGTGTACTTCAGATCAATTACTTCTGTGGGCTGTCTTGTATGTCTTAGGCAGAAGAACTTTTCTACATGTGTCAAGGCAAACATCTTAGGGGATGTACTACCCACCTTATTTTACATACTCATTAGCACCACTTAAGCAAGAATAGTATACAGAGAAGGATTATGGAGAGAAAAAAATTATTTTAAGGTGTCTTGGCAAAAAAAAAAACCCAACACATGGATTTCTCATTCTGATTTGTGGAAATGAATTATTTTTAGGCAGCATTAGTGACATTCCCTGTGAAAGGTTACTTTTAATGGTATAATATATGCTCTCTGGCTCAGACAGAATAATTTTCTGAGCTAATATTGATTTAGGATTAGAGTGAAAAATAGATCTCACTTTCTCATGTTAAACTAATTCCAAATTAAGATTTAAATTAAAAGGTTAGAAAGAGGTCTCAACAATAAATCACTTTGCAGGCCTCACAACTTCATTACTGTTTGTCTAATAAACATCAAGCTTTAAAAATTATACTCTGAATAGAAACTAAATGAAAATTATGATTCAGAGAGGAGCTTTGCCGAAGACGTTTTAATGAGGAAGTTTGATTCCACAGTCACTTTGTGAATGTAATAAGGTACAAAAGGCAATGTAAAGTTGCTGTAAATAATGTAAATGCAAATGATATTAGAAATGACAGAACCGAGTTTGCTGCACCAGAAAGTGTTTCTGAGGCTACTGTGGAAAATATGAGATACACTGAAATGAAAGAGGAAAAGGATAAATGCCCAGGTTGTTGCCATCAGGATACTCCACCACTGATCAGAAATAAAGCCAGGAGATGCACTTTTTTCTTAGATACAAAGCTTAACTTAAGGGACATGAGTTAACCAGCTCATTTTTAAGTATGACTTAGTGCAAAAGCAACAGACAGTGATTTAATTAGTTTTAAGTGCCTTACACTAAGAAGTGCATTGTGAAAGAACTAGATAACTAGGCAATTTCCTATTGTGTTTTTAATGAAAGAGAATATTTTGTGCTTGGAAATGAAACACAAGGAAGTTAATTATTGAATTAAACTAGAGCTTTTCAGCATAATCTGCTGAGTGGAATGCTATTCTGCCTTAAAAGCCTCATATAAGCAGCTAAAGCAATCTTTCACACATGTAACAGATACAACTCTTTAATAAAAAATGAATGAGAAGCTACTCATACTCTTCTGTGAAATAGTTATTAGTTTCTACTATAATAAATGAATTTGCTTCTCCTAAAGAAGTGCATTTAAATGATAAAGAATGGTTGATGTCTGATCATTACATTTCATGTGTTAAACCAAAAATATTTATACTGCTTTTAAGTTCAGGAGTCAAAAAGCTGTCATCAAGCCAGGCTATAAAAAGCTGATTTTCATGTTTTTATGATGGTATATAATGCTAAGTGGAACCAAACTAACAATCCAGGTTTGTTCAGGATTTTTTAAAATACTTTTCTCATTAAATTGTCATCTCCAAAGGTTTGCTTTTGAGGGGGGATGAAAACATATTTAAACAGCACTTGAAGAAATGGAAAATGTCTGAGTAAAATCTTGATCCCACCCATGTACCACCACCACCATGCTACCGATGTACTTTCTGAAGATTTCAGTGGGACTTACATTATATTTATTGGGCTTTACATGACACACACGTTTTTGTCTTTCAGGAGAAAAGAAGTGTTGGCAGTCCTACAATAATGAATAAAACTGGCACTGGCAAAAATTTCTTCCTTCAGGAAATAAGGACTCCTGAGGCAGGTGGGCAGCTGGTGCACTGATATGATGCTCCCTACAGTGCTGGCCAAGGTTGTCTCCTCTTTCCTTGTACACTCCTCTTTTTCTCTCTGAAACCATCTGTCATCTCTTGTCTGATACTTGGATAGCAAGCTCTGGAAGGTTTCATTTGGAAGCCATCTTTGTGGTGTATATTTATTGTATTATGGATTCCTGACCATGAAATTCTGGTCCATGATTTGGGCTACTTAATTAACATGGCTGTCTCTATATCTATTAAAATTAATAGCAATATTCTGGGTATTTCCCCTAAATGTTCATTAGTAGTTTAATATAAGCACTGTGAGATTCTGATTGATTTTGATGGAGTAGTTACGACACACGATGCATCAGGACATACTTGAATAAAAATGGTACTTCTATTGTTCCAGCATTGATCTGAAGAGCTGTATACATAAGAAAATAAATAAAATATTTCATGTGCAAATTTTATTTTTGAGTATTGAGTAGTTTCTTCTTGTTTCTCCAAGTAATGACACCACTTCCATGGTGTGGGCTTCCCAAGACCTGTGCACGTCCTCTCCCTGCCCTGTAATCTCTGCTTAAGCACAAGCCATAAGCAAGTGAATAAAAAGAGATATAAAACTGGCTGCACGTTGTGTACACCAAGTAGTGCTCAAAAATAAACACCTTGAAACACAATCAGTGAAATAAATGTTGTACCTTCTACTCTGCACACAGGCTGCTTGAAAAGCCCATACCTTATGATTAGGTAGTGGTTTTTCCTGCTCTTTTTTGTGCCTTAAATTTGAGGTGTTTCAGTCTGTGCCCTAACACTTGCCCTTTTAGCCATTACCTTCAGCTGCTCCTTGGTCTTTTTGTGAAACATGAGTGACAGGTGATACATTTCCTTACAGGATGCACTTTTATCACATTTTGGGGATTATCCAGAATAAGAACTATCGATTACAGTGTCCCATATTTATGTAATTATATAATAATTTTATTAATAAAGCATATTTTAATGAAAATATGTCTACCCTCAGATTTGTAATTTTTATTTTAAAATTATTTTATTGCATGCATATAGAAAAATAATGAAGTCTATACAGATGCTTTTTGTCACTGAGGTTTAGAAAAAAGATAAACTAAATTGCACGTGTTAAATTGTTTTTGTCTGGAATAGCTGTACATAATTTCCTTTGTAATATATGGCACAAGAAGTGTGAATGGAGGTACTTCAATCTTTGACAAATGCAACATTTATGTAACATGTACCAGTTCATTATCTTATTCTGATATGCAGCTTGTATTTAAAAAAGAAAAATAAATCTGAAAATGATCTGGAGGTTCAGTACATACACTAAAACTGTGGAAACTGTATTTTTTAAGTCACAGGTAGACAAAAATAACTTATTTATAGAAGGATCTCCAGTTTTCTCAAGACCTTCAGCTGAAGGAGCACCTGAGACTGGAGCCATGGGCCTTTTCTTGTGCCTCTGTGTCCTGATGGGAATTTGTCCATTTCTTGTCATCCTCTCCAAGAGAAAATCCAGCAAAATCACTGCAGTGCTGTTGCCAAACTCTGAGGATGCCATGAGAATTTTTGCACGTAGACACTGAGTTAAATCTCACCACAATCTCAGCAGGCTCAGTCTTCTTGGGACACTGGTAGAGTTTTGTGCTCTGCAGTTTCTATGCTTTCATTTTCTCACCTGTTGTATCTCACTGCTGTTCATTTTGGTGTTGAGCAGGACATGATGTTTATGTTTTTATTTATAGATACCCATTTGCCATTTTCCTTTCCACTTCTCTCTCATGTTCTTTTCACCATCAGATCATAAATGTGTAAGGCTGTTTCAGTAGCAGAGAGTGGTAATTTTATTAAAATATGATCAAACCATAAAACCCAACTGATTTCCTATCTATCTTCACACAAAATCGAATTAAAGTGTCACATGGGTAGACGTGATATTTTTCTGTACTTTACATGAAAACATTTTAAAATTAAATTTGTTTAATCAAAAGTGACTTGTGAGTGAGAACACAACATATTTATAAAGCTTTTACTACCATCAAATGCTCATAAACTGCAAAGGCTGCAGGTCAAACACCAGCAGCAGCACCAAGTGCAGATGCAGGCAGCTCAGCAGAAGTGTTACCCGATCCTCCCCGGCATTGTCTGGGGAGATTGCACAGAGGTGACGCGGCTGTGTGGCCGCAGTGACAGCCGGCTGCCACTGCTCCTGCCATGTGATACCTTCTGCCAAGTGTCTCATTACTGGCAGGGGACACGGTGTATTTCACTGGGTCAAAACAATTCATTAGGCTAGTGCTGAACATCACCTCTTCCTTTGGAACGGATTTGGGTGGTTACTGGTTTGGAACAGAAAAATGAAAAATAAGCACAAATTCTATAACCTCTGTAAGAGTTCTATTAGAACATTTGCAGCTCTGAATAAACACATTCATAGGAAAATGTGTTCTTTACTAAAGAAGGAAATGTGTTTTTCTTTATAGTGGTTTGATCTGTTTTCATAACTCCTGTAATTAATGTGCCTTTTCTGTTGTTCATTCTCTAATGTGGTAATTGAAACCTTTGGGAGATATTTTTATGTCTCATGGGGAATAGATAAGAGATAAGAGAAAGAAGGATATCTGCTTTTAAAAGGTAGGAAAACACATGGATAAGTTGCTGATGTATGAAACTGTTAAAGGAGGGTGTATGTGGACATTTGCAAGCCACGCGAACATTGACTCGGGCAAAACTACTCCTCAGGAGGGATTTGTGCCACAGACAGATTAGTGACAGGGCCTTACACCAGTGCAACAAAAGGAGGTTTTGTGCACTTTGGGTTTTGTTTTTAGCTGCTGATAGCAAAGCCCTGGCTCAGTCCTCAAGTGCTTTCACAGTGAGGTTGGAGAGACCCAGGTAACGAGGTCATCTTCCATTTAATTCTAAAATAGGCTTGGATGTGATTCAGTGCCTGCCAGAGTTAAAGCAGGCTCCACTCCTGTGTGCTTGTGGGGGAGACTGATCTATTCTGCATTAAGATAAAACTTCTCTTTGCCACAGGAACACATCAGCCTGAAGCAGCAGTCAGATAATCAGACTATTTACTCGGAAAGGCTTTGGAATATGCTGCAAAAGCACAGCCCCAGAAAGCTTTAATGATGTCAGTAGTTTCCCTGGAGTCAGTAGACCTGCTAACAAGCACCAGCTCACTGGAGTGATGCAGGGTTATGTTTTAATTCTGTCATTTGACTGCCTGTTTGTGCTTAATGACGTTTATTTGAAGGAATGATGCATTTTGGAGGGAGAGGTCAGCTGGCACATTTGTTGTGCTCTTCATCTGTCTGCAGCCCTTGATCTGCAATGTATCAGTCACTAAACAGAGAAGTTATTACTCACCTGTAAAAATGAAATTATTGTAGTAATAGTGGACATTACCCTATGGATATTCTTAAATGTAGGGTGCCTATTGATGCTTATTTTAAAACAACAGGGGGAAAATGGCAACATTTGCTATTAAAGGTTTTTAAAATTAGGACAACATCATTGGAATTAGTTTAAAAAATGCTTTTTATTTTAAAAAAATATTTTTCTCCTCCATAGAAAAAGTGTTTCATTTTTTTTTAACTTTTTAATTAAATATTTTCCCAGTGTTTATATATCATTAAATTGGGAGTGGATTACCTTATTCTTTGTTGATTGCCTTGAATATTATTCTCCGTTTTTATCAGATTCTCTCTATTTTATGTTGTAGTAGTCAGATATTGTAAAATACATTTGTCCTTGCCACCTAAAAATAGAAATGTACTGTATCTTTGTACACATTTAACATTTGTTAGCCCTAACAGTCATTTCCAATTCTTTTCCTGCTTGAGAGAGCGAGCATAAAAACATAATTATTAAACACACTTATGTAAAAGACACTCAAATACCACAAATGCTAATGACTACATGAAAATAGCAGATTAGGAAGACTCTTGCAAGAAAACTGCCAGTGTCAGACTAAAAATGTACATTATAGTGACACATTTCCTGAAGACACACCCTTTCCTTGTGGATCTCCTAAGGTACATGAATGAGGAATAATCTACTTCTGTGGCTCTATCAAAGACGAAAACCAGGCTGAAAATGAAAATACAGTCAGAAAAATACATGACCATGACACCTTAGCATTTCCATGGTCCAGTAAAGGTATTTCAACCACCTCACAAAATACTGCATTTCTTTAACTCTTTGTTAAAGAAAATATGTTAATACGAACAAGATCTTAGCATAATTTAAAACACAGCAATGAAGCATCTGTCAAATCTACACTACTGATGTAATATGAGCACAAGCAGAGAAATAAGTATCTCACAGTGTCCCTGAGCAAAATCATCTGTGACAATTAGCAGGGTGCCATATTTTTAAATTATAGTTGTCCCAGTTAGCTGTTTCAACTACCATGGCACTGAAAAGGACAATAAGGTTGAAAAGAAACAATTACAAAAAAGAGAGGGAGAGAGAAAAGTTCTGTAAAACCTAAATTGAAGTAGTAGGTATTTATATAATTTCAAGATAAATTAATTATATTTTTCTACTTATTTTTTTCCTTTTGCCTTGTACATAAATATCACTCTTCTGTTAAAGAGTGATATTAAAGGTCTTTTCCAATCTTAATGATTCTATAGTGTAGTTATTCTGCCTTTCTGTGATATGAAAAATTAGGGGATTAGTGTTTTAGTTCTGATGAGGAGTGCATTTCATCTCAAATCAGCCAGCTTTTATCCACATGATAACCAAAAAAGATTTTAGATTCCTTCACACATTTTCTAAGAATCACCATTTTAGTCACCCTGCCATTAGCTTTAGACACCAGATAAGTTTATTTCCAAAGAGTTACCATTACCTGGCAGAATTCGAAATAGCAATGTCAGGGTGACGTGGGAGGTTTGGAACTGGGTTTTAAAGGCTGAAGAAGGAACATGTAGAAAGACAGGCAATCTGAAGAATGCTTTAATCTGATTTTCATCTTTGGAAGAGCCACAGTGGATCACTCCTCATGCATCCCTCAGGAGATGCACGGGGACCTGAGGTGTCTTCATGATATGAACATAGGCAAGAGCAGGCACAAAGCCCCAGAAACCACCATGAGCCCATGGAAAGTATTTTCTGTCCCTAGCAGCTTTTAAAGCTTTCCAGAGGAGCCAGGCTGTTGAATTTGCAAGTTAAACAGTAAACAATAAACAAATACTTTCCCCCACCTCCACTCCACCTAGTCTTTTTTTTTTTTTTTTTTCCTGCATTAAATCTGCAAAAAAATGAAGTGGAAGTAAAAGGTGAAATTTGTGCTTATTTTTGCAAATGACTCGGTGTAAAATGCATAGAGAAACCTGTGTGGTTTTTGAGGAAACACAGTCCTTCTCAACTGACCTTCCAGTTATTGCAAAAGGAACAAAGTGTATGTTTGCTTCAAATTTGAAAGTAATTTTCCATTTACCCAGCAACAGAAGGTTGGATTTTGGCTATATCTAGCAAACATATCTATGGGGAGGGAAGATGGGGAGCTTTGAACTATGCTTATCTGAATATGATGGTAATCAGTGGGAAGTGTAAATTATATTTTTATGTTTTAAAAGAGTGCTTTTTATCAGTTTAACTCTGATCCCTTTACAAGTTTCCACAGAAATTTGGATCGTGGAAAAATTCTGATCCAAATGCAGAATATTGAATGCTTGTTTCTCATAATACAAGTCATACTTAAGTGATAGTAACATCAGTTAAAAAAATAAGGAAGATAAGTATAGATAGGCAGCTCTAGATAAGGAAGGAAAAATAATACTTAATTTTGGGAAGAATAAATACTGTGAGCATACAATATTTCAGCCAACTGGAAAAATAGTAAATACTGTTCTTCAAATTACTGTAATTTCAAATCCTATAATTTGAACCTATGAATTGATTCCCTTCTTAACAAATGTTTAAATATTGTAGGAAAGACTAAAGATTGTGGCTGGCAAATTAAAAAAAAAAAAA
>VXBR01011657.1:327538-396595 GCA_013400215.1 Cisticola juncidis
CCGCGCTCCTCCCGCCCCGGGTGCTGCTCGGCCGCCGCCGCGCTGGCTCCTGGCAGTCCCGGCGGGACGCGACCCTCGCCCCCTGAACCCCGACGAGAGACCCGCGCTGGGGGGCAAGCTGGGGCGGCAAATGGTGCCCAGGGCCGGTATCACTAACAGCAACCGGGAAGGAAGCGGACGCTTCAAAATTTGGTCAGTTCCCAAGAACGAGCTCTGTTGAAACAGAGGGGTTTGTTTGCCGGAGGCTTTACCGTAATGGTTGCGGCAGGGATTGTGCGGGGTTGGTTCTGGATTCGTCGTGGTATCAATTGTAAAGCTAGCAGGTGCGTTTACATGTGTTTAACGCTGTAGGAAATAGTGATGAGTTGGTAAAAATTATTTTTATTTAAATCAAGCCTTCAATCGTTAGTGCTAGGTGCTTACACGTATATAATGAAGAGCTTTCTTTTAAGGCTATACTTTTTTACTAACTGTTGCATCTGACTTAAAATGTCAGAAACTGCGATTGTTTCCCTTTTTTGTTAACTTAGTTTATAGGACTCCAGAGCTTGACTTGCCAGAAATTATGTGGCACTCTGATCTTCTTGCTTGTGTATTTTGCATCTTCCTGGCTGTGTATCGCCTTGTTTATTTCAGTTATCTTAGTGTCTTTAAATTGTGAGGAAATATGTTACTCTGAGAGACGATTACATTGGGTAGAGTTGCGGTTGTTGATAACAGTGCATGTGTCTGTGATTATTTATTTTCTACCCAGTATTACCTCCCATGACATCCTTTGCAAAAAGTTTAGGCTCTGATTGTTGTCACACCAAGCAGGAAAGCTCGGGTGGACTGCGAGGACTTACTTTCTGACATAATAGTTCCTTAACGGAGTTAATTTGCCAGCGCTTTCTATAAACTAAGTTTAAAATACACACCGTAGCTGCCTAACGAGCGTGGCAGCCAGCAGAGAGATTAATTAAGCACCTGGAAAATAGGTCAATACTGTATTACGAAGCGGCGTGGTGAGATGGCAGATAAATAGAGCAAAGTGTTAACGCGGACTTACCGGGGGGAAACTGATGCCGCTGGAGCGGCGGTGGCGGCTTTATCTGCGCTGCCGCGGACCTTTTATGGTAGCGCGCAGCGAGGGGGAGTTTGCAGCCCTGCAAAACCGGGCTTGGGCTTTCTACTCCTTCTTCTTCTTCTGGGGGCTTCTCTCGTAGCTGCTCGCTCGGGGTGTGGCACCGCTTGTACTCTTAAATGATTTTTTTTCATAGATAAATTTGGCTGGGTGTTCTAATTCCGGTGGTGGTGGTGTGTGGCTCTCGGGGCTTGGGCACGGTTTGTAATTGGACGGATTCCACGAGCTGGAATAAAGTTTCATTGAAAAATGGCTCGGGAAGCTGCCCCTGCCCTGGGGTCTCTGCAGCACTTGTGATTTTTCTTTGTTTCAGGTTCTTTTTTTGTGTGTGTTCGCGTGTTTCCTCCCTCCTCTCTTTGAAACAACTACCTACAGAAACAGGGAAATGAGACCGGCTCCTGCATAACAAGATAGCAGAGACAAAGACAGGGTGTGGGGAGGAAGACTGAGCTTGCAACTCATCTTTCAGAACTAACTGATAGGAATCCTGGAATTTGCATGTGCTGCTTTTCTTGTTGTGTCCTCCAGTTTGAACCAGTTGCTTCCAAACAAATGTTGTTCTGGAGGTGATTTTTCCAAAAGCATCTGTCGGATTGATCACATCAAAGGGGATGGAGGCTGAGCAGCACTTCCAGAGGCAGAGGGCTGGTGAGCTCACCAGTCCCTGGGTGGAACAGAGCTTTTAACTGTACTTAATTCCTGTGAAAACCCCAATCCAAAGGTGTGGGAATGTCAGGCGGTGTTTTTCCAAGCCTGCGTGTTTAGGTGTATGTACTCCTTTGTACTATTTCAAGGGATTGCACACTTCCTGTTTTTAGGATAGTTTTCTTTTTACCTCCACAGGTTCTCTTTCTTGTATTTTCCCTTTTGCCAGTGTGCTGATCATGGCAACAAAGGCCCTTTTGACAAAGCGGTGCATTTTGAAATGGGAATTTTGTAGTTGGCTTTCTTGTTTGTGGTGGGGAGAAGAGCAGCGTTGGTAACGGGAACAGCAGTCATTTGAGGCTGAACATGTATTTTGGAGGAATGTTAAATACAGAAGGAGAAACTGCTTTCAGTGCAGCTAAATTTCGCTGTTGCAGTGTGGGGTGTCGTGGCATTCGAGTGCTGTGCACATACTGAATAGTTCCTGCGGGCAGTGTTGCTTTCTGACAGAACTTTGGGGAATAAAACAGAGGACAGAAAGGCCTTCTTATATTTTTTTATTAGATCAGCCTTGGCTTTTCTGAATATATAAAATGATTTAATCTGATCTGCAGAAGCATTACAGCTGAATGAAACTGCTCTGACTGACAGAAGTACGAGTTGGATAGAGCAGACCTGATAATCACCTGGTGGTCCTTGGTCGAGGGAAGAAGAAGTAGCATGCTGGTCCTTCCAACATTCCTCTGTCACGAGTTTGCTGTTGAATTTTGTGAAATAGTATACACCCTTCAGAGTACAAAAAAGCTTGTTTGTAGCTTTTGTGTTTTCCAAGTTCCTAGGTCACTGAAATACTGTTTTTTGAGATACCTTCACTGACAATCAGAGGTGGAGTGGAAGATAATGTATTATTTGTAACAGATCTTGGAAGAAAAACTCATTATTTTGGGTATAGGGTAGGAATTTAGGTATATGAAACTGTATTTCAGAATCCTGGCTGGGCTAAGCATAGCACCAAACATGGGGAAAGGAGCGAGGATGAGCACAGGGCATGTTCCAGTCGACTGCTGTGTGTGCAGTGCACCTGAAATGATCATGTAACTCTATTTAAAGCAACCTAAAATAACTGATGCTATGATATGGGTTAGGAATGGCTTACCTTTTCTGACTTCTACAGGCAGTGAACACCCTCTTTTTAACCTGAAATAACCTATAATGAAGGATAAAGCCTGGAAAATCCTGTTACCTGGTCTTGGCTTGCCCCACCCCCTTTTAGAGACTGTTTTAATTTAGAGCCTCTACCTCTTTTTACAGAATTTTAGAGAAATTATAGCTTTGTGTTTCTTCAGAGTCACTGAGCTTTGAGTGACAAGTGAGCAGAGGAACAACATGTAATTGTGAAAGTGGATTTTAGTTGGTGAATTTGATTATGTAGTATTTCCTACAGGCTAGGTTCTTCCCCCCAGTTCTTCAATATTTCAATATAGTGAATATTGAAAAATATGTCAGGAGTTGATGTGAGTCTTGGTTTTAGATGCAGTTTGGGGATAATCTTTGTAAAGTTTTGTATTTTTTTTTCATGGTATATTCACATTTTTTCCATATAGCATCTTAATACTCCACTTTATTTTTGGGAGCAAGTAACTTTCAGACAAAAGAAAGTCTTTGGTATAGAATTGGGCTTGGAAGAGGAAGAAGAACTAAATAACTGAACTGTTTTTTAAGCAAATCAACTCAAATAGTTTAGTTCTGTTTTTTTTTCTTATGCTGCAACTTGGAGTCAGTGTAATTTCAAAATACCTCTCCCGATATTATTAACTTTACATATTTATTCGTTCCAGCATTATGTAAACTTTTTGTACAGTCTTTTTTATGTTATGTTTTTAGAAAAAGTTTAGGAAATCATTCCTTTTTATAAGTAAGGAATATAATTGTTTTCCCCTCTTTTATCCAGCTTTCTTATGTGCTACAGTATTTGGTATAATAGGAAAATGCTAAGTTTGAGTTCCAAAACAGAGCAATAAAATAAGATGCAGTCAAACATCCAAAGACAAAACAGACATAAGAAATATTTTCCTATCTTTTAGGATGATCAAAGCTACAGCAACTCCCAATATTAAAAAAGTAATTGGATTCTTATGTTCAGAGAACTCATTTTGCATGTTAGAAGGAGCACTCCCATCCAAGAAGCTATCTTTAAAATCAGTAATCTTAAAATCACGCTTTCCATTCTTGCTGAAATAATGTAACAGTTCTAGAAACTTTTCAGTGCTTTTTAAAGCATGTTACAAATGAAGTACAAATAACATTTTTAATGTAAAAAGTGGGTAATTGCCAAATGAAAGTCTACTTTTATTTGTAGGAGCATCACTAGATGGATACATATGGTGCTGTAGTAACCATCCATTTAGAATAAGTGCTGAAAAGCTTCTGAGGAAGAAAGCTCAGGTCCTGATAGCTGTGCTGAATCCCATAAACACCCTCCTTGAAAGAGAAGGTTTTGGAGATGACTGGAGATGCCCATGGCCACGTCTCCAGGTCTGTTGGATTTCATGATCCACTGGTCTGAGTGTCTTGTGCCCACTTGGTTCTGGAGGCTGAGCTGCTCTGGGTCACCACGCTCCGCTGTCCTGCAGCTGTTCTTTGTGTGGCCAGGACACTCAACTTCCAAGGAACTTAAATTTCTGGGTGAGGCAAGATATTTATCACAAAGTTTGGCTTGCTTGTTACCTTGCCTTGGGGCAAGCAGCCACCACTACCTGATAAAACCTGCTTTGGGTTATTTTAGAAGTTTTGCTTTAGTTTTGCTTGGCTCTTGGTTGTGAACTGTGAGATGGAAGTGGATCTCCTCGCCCTGTGCTGACCTCATCTTGCAGTGGTGAAGTGAGATGGCAAAACTGGTCCCTGGGCAGGAAGAAGTGCCAGGAGAGCAACTTCAGCCAGGATTGCAATAACTGGTGCAGCTGTGCTGTGTCCCCTCATTGCAGAGATGTTTGCTGCTTTTATTAGTGTGACCAGATCCCTCCAGGCCTGCTCGCTGGGGTCTCTGGGTGTCAGCTGACATCTGAACCTCTCCCTGCTCCTGCTGGAGTGGACTGAAACAAGGGCCTGCCTGCAGAGAGGACCTGCTGCAGGCTCAAGGGCTGGGTGAGGAAGCTCACCTATAAAGGCAAAAATGCAGACAGAAAACTACCTCCATACCAATAACCATTAGAAAGTTTGTAAGGGGGGGGAAAAGAAGTTTTTCTTACTGGTGATCTAAGCTCCCTTTGTAAGACACGAATAACCAGTAGTATCAGGTATCCATAAAAATTGTTTTTATACACAATTTTTTCTAAAGTTTTATTAACTTGCTTTTCATTTTTTCATATGTAGATAGAATAAACATTCATTCTCTTGTGTTTCCAATGTCTCAGCATGTTTACTACTTCGTTTTGGTCCTTTGTCAGCATTTAAAAAAATGCTATATTAACTTTTACCAAATTCCACTAGTTTAAGTAAAACATGATAATTTTCCCCCTCTTTTGTATGGTGCAGGTTTTTGTCTGTGTTGGCACAATTGGTGGAACTTACACAATTTCCAGGAGCATTTTTTAGTTCTTTCTTGTAAGATGCCTTTCTGCCTTTTTGACCCAAGCTGTTGATGTGCATCATTGTCTTGTCAACATCTTCCTTCTTGTGGTTTCCCTAGAAATTTTGGTCATCTGCTACTTCTTACCCCTTTCCTTTCAGTTCTTCCTTTTTTAAATTCTTTTTTAACTATTAGACTTTTTTTTTGTCAACACTCTGTGTGTTCTATTTGAGAAATTTTTCTACAGCTTTTTGAAGATTTATAGGGATTGTGTGTGTGTAGGAGAGGTACTCAGATAATCTTTATTTTTCAGCATTTGAATCTGTTAAATATGGGAGTTTTGGTGTTTTGAGATCTTGTGAAGCCCTTCAGAAGGAACCAGATATGTTCCTAAGAGGAGAAAAAAGCTCTTTGTCTCCTCTTTCCTTTTAATACCAACTTATCTTGTGATTCATGAAATTAGTTGGTATTCAGCCTAATAGGAAGGGATTGCTTTCATGAGATACTAAAGAGTGATTTTAATAACTTTTCTTTATGGCTTTTGTAATGATGCGGGGGGCTGGCTTCTTCCTTTGGGCTGTGTCAGCTCTGAGCCCAGCAAGAGGACTTGGTGAGAAGTTTTCCCAAGAAATACTTTGGGAGCTCTTTGTGACAAATGCTGTTTGAGACTAAATGTGTTTTTAAAACTCTGCTGCAGAGATGTCTAAACATTCTTTTGAAGACTAAAACAAGAGTGGCTTTTAGAAGTTTATTTATGCTACAAGTGGAAAAATTATTAAACATGGAATGGAATATAGCAAGGAAAAAATGCACAATATGCACATTTATCAGTATTATTATGGCCCCCAGGTAGTGGGTGATGTGCTGCATATAATCTTGCCTTTCTTTTCACATGCTTTCTGTGTAGTTAAATCAATAAGTTTCATTGCATAGGAGAGGGAAAGAAATTTCTTGCCCTGGTGGGAAACATTATAATATGAGTTATTACAGTTATTGATTCATTAGGAGGCAGAAGGGTGATCCTTCTGTGAGAGAGAATGGATTTCTAATGCACTGATATTTACCTGTAGGAAATACTGCTTCCTCCACATCCTTAGAAAGCTGAAAGAAGTGGTAAACACCTTTTCCCTCTACTTTTTCTTTACTGTTCTACAAATGCCATGTCCAGTTTATCAGCTGTTTCCAGCCAGCAGCCAATGCTGCTTTCATGATGTTGCTTACAAGGAGAGAAAAACACCTGGTATATAAAACCAGAATATTCAAACCACTTCTAAATAATGAATTTTTATTAAAGGAAAAAGAGTGAGACTTCAGAGGTTTTTTCTGTGTATGTATAAAAATACCTTCCAAACGTGTGCTTGCTGTGTATGTGTGTGTTCACCTCAGTCTGTGTATGTTTGAAAGTTGTTACTGGATGTAGCTGGGGCAACTGACCTGAAAACTGCAGCAGAAAAAGAGCAATCAAGATAAGCGTGTTGGATTAGATGCCTTAATTATTTTACAGTTAGGTTTTAAAACCTATAAAGTTTTAAAACAAATAAAGGCTTAAGTTGTTATTTACTCTGACATTTTTGTTGCAGAGGAAGTTGAATGTGCTCTAGGTGTGCTGTCTTGACAACTCAGTAACCATTTGATAATGACATTCTTGTTGGTCCTCTTGGAGGGGCTGATTTTTCCATGTATTTGGGCAAAGTTTTAACTCAAATATTGCTTTCTACCAGGTAGTTCTCAATGTGTAGGAAACAGTTTTATTCATTTCCTTGCTACAGGAGAGCCTGATTTGCAAATTTTTGCATTGCATGTCAGACTAAATGAGCTGGACAGGTTTTTTGTGTGTGTGCTGCTGCAGACATAATGTGCAGGTCCTTTGGGTTGAACAGGAATTTTGTGTTGTTTGTTTGTTTTGGTTTTGGTGCTTGTTTGGTTTTGTCCAGATGAAAATCTTTTAGTGAGAGGGAGAAAGATAATTTTGGATGAGTTTCCTTCTCCCTGAATAGTGGAGAGGACTTGGTGAACTCTATGTAAGTAGAATGTGCGTGCAGATGTGCTGCCAGACATTGTGAAGGTGAAGTAGCAACAAACATCTAGATGGATATGTTTACAGGAGCTGTATTTGATATTGTCTGAGCTATTCAAAAAAGAAAGTTCTAAATAAGTTACTTAGTTGCATTGGCCCATTTCTACTTCTAACAAAAGCCCAGCGTTCTAAAAAACACAAAATTAAGGACTTGCATAAAAATAAAATGACTGGAAATAAGAAAGGACTAAGAAGGAATTTTCTTTTTTAAAAATACAATGGCATCTGAACACATGATGTACCAACAGGCAGTTTGAGCTAATCCTCTCTATCAAATTTTATTTCTGATTTAGGGAAAGTGGCAAAATCTTTTGGAAATACTTAGGGCAGTGGAAAAAGTGTCTTCCCTCTCTGCTTGCCTCACTCCCTCCTGCTGCATTGAAGGGTGACAGACAGTAGCAGTAGTTTGAATGGATCCTTCAGCACTGCTGTTGTGCAGAAGGTGTGGGCTCTCCTAAACTTTTACAGGGACTTTTATTTGAGTGTGCCTACTGTTTCCAGGTTCAAAAAGAATTAGTATTCTAAAAGAAGAGATTAGGCTGGCGAAGCCCTGGCTGGTTGAACTGTGCTGTTTATGTTGATGGTGGCACATTCTGATTTGGAGGGCATGTTCTCACTGGGGGCTGGTGGCCAATACTGCACTGCTTGTGCTTGCTTCCCAGTTGCACAACAGCAGCTTGCCCAGAGGAAAAAGAAATGCTTCGAATATTGTCTCATTTATCTTTTTAGCTACGATTGCAGTCATATTGGTATCACAAGATTTAGCTTTTGATATTTGTGGAAAATATGAATAAAGCAATTGTGTTCTTGAGTACTGCTACTGGTGCTATGGCAGCGTTGAGTCATAGCAGTTCAGATATTTTATGTAAAATATGTTTGTGCTCAGTGTATGGCGTCAGTTCTGTTTCCAAGTATCGAGACAATGGTGCAATTGAGACTGGTTTGTATCACACTTAAACCAACTGATATTTTAAATTTCTGCAATCATTGCAGCATTGATGGTGTCCGATTAAAAATATTTCCACTGTTGCACAGACCTAAGCCAGCCCTGTAACATTTTTTTCAGTGGTTAGTTACTAAGTTCTACAAGGGCAGGATTGGATCATTGTATCATTTGCTTCCCACTAAAACTCTCTCAAGCTTGTCATCAACCTTCGGCCTTTCAGCCTGGACCTGTGCAGGACTGAGGTTTCATTTTGAGTAAAGGCTATGTTGGCTCAGCTGAGTGCCCTTGGTGTGTGATGGGCCAAAATTCCTGAGCTCTGAAATACTTGTTTTAATCGAGAATGGTGATGATTTCTTTTGTCATTAAATTGCATCTCTGCTTGCTACCTCAGTACTGGGTGTTGGTTTCTCTGGTGAGGTATCATCAGCTGCCTCTGATCTCCTGGTTCTCTGTGGGAGTGTGTGTGTGCCTGTGTAATTTGTGTCCAGAGCTGCCTCTGTTGTGTGAGAAAATGATTTATATGGAATAAGTTACCTGAAACACCTCGCTGCTTTCTCCTTTGCTCTCTCCATTCTGTGGTCACAGATCTATCTGCTCACAAAGCTGGTTTCTAGGTGGCTGGAGGGTGGGACTCCCTGGGCTTATATTTTTGGACACTTCACACTCTCTGTGGATATGTCTTCCATTATAAATTGTATGAAACCTCAATTGCCAGTGCTTTGTTATTAATTGCACAGCTGGAGTGAGGGAATTCCTCAGGGTGAACAGGTCATGGGGTATGAAAGTACTTGCATCAGTACAACTTGTTCAGCTACGTATCCAAAATAAACAATAACATAGAGGTGCTGCCACTACTGGTAATAAACTTTGATCTGTGTGGAAAGAGAGGGCAACTAATTCAGCTTTGTATTTACTAAATAACTTGAGAAGTTGGGTGGCACCTAATATAAAAAGAACAATTGTTTTACCTGGAAAAAATGAGCGTTAGTATCCATACAGTGTTTGCAAAGCGATGCATAATGTAAACAAAACATTTCATAAGTGCCCCTGCTCAAATTATGCGTTTTCTGGAAGTTACCAAGCATTTAGAACACCTCCCTCAATGCCCAGCTGCACTGCAAGGAGGATGTGAGTTTTGGAACTGGTTTTTGTCCATGGAGGCCTGAAAGAAGCTGGAAAACAAGTTTTCTTGGGTTACAGTATAACTCTGTTATTAGGTGGCTGCCACTGGCTGGGCTTTGCCTGCAGGGAATTTACTACACCAGGACCAGCAAGGTGATTACACTGCTGGGGGCAGGTGGAAGGAGCTGGGTGTTTTGCAGACAAATGAAGGGAGCAGTGTGGCAATTTCTCCTGAGCTCCCCTGCAGTGGCCTTATTAACCAGTTCCTTTGCCATGCAACCCCATCAGTCATGTGGAAATGTCACTGTATAGTTAATTATTAATGGTGGTCAGGCCTGGAACAGCCTGTGCTGCTCCAGGTTGTCACAGTCTGCCAGATCAGTCCTGAGTTTGCCTAGAACTGCCTGAGAAGGCTGAAGATGTAATCTTGAGAAGTAAAGAGCATTGTTGCACTTTGGTGAACATTAGCAAGATCTTAACCAGAGGTGTCTCATTTTGCTGAGACGAGTCTGTGTGGTTCGCTGCTCAGTTTCTGTAGAGAGAAACTTGGCTGGGGGGGACAAACTGAACTGCCTCCTGTTCACTGACATTACTTTGTGAAAATATATTTGTTAATTTATTTAAAGGAATAAACAATGAATTAGTTGAAATATGTTGCTTCATTACTTTGTTCATCCTTTTTCCAGAAGCCCGGAATTCAGAGTCTTAACTCTGGTCAGCAGTCATATGTTTCGTATAATTTCATGTTTAATAAGCCAAGTTTTCCCAGTTCTCTCTGCTTCAAACCAGGAAGACTCATTCCTTTTTGGGAAGCCTGTCCAGGGGTGGTAACAGTTGGTAGGTGTTTTGGGACAGCCTTTTCTTTTGCACTCTCCCTGCAGTATTCACTAGCAGTGAGGTAGGATGCAGCAGCCTCCAGTTGGAGAGTGCAAGCTGGAGAACTCCAGAATCAAATCAAGCTTGTGTGTACCACTGTGCTGGAGTGAATTGTTACACTTGCCTCACACTTGGGGAAGGAGAAGAGGACTTTAAAAATATGTGTGGGAGAATGGACAGCTTCTCTGAGACTGAAACTGAAATTCAAGTGGGAAGTTACTCAAGTAGCCAGAGGCTGCCTGTGGCACTGTCACCTGGAAATTGCACTTTTCAGTCCTTCTGATGCTTTTGCTTACTCTGCTTTGGTTTGCATCCTGGAGGGGTTTTGTAGTGCATACATTTGTTTTTTATTTTAAATTAAATTTAACTGGAAGATGTGCACCAGCTGGTTATGTGTGTTCAGGCTCAAATAACCTCCCTGAAATGAGCACAGAAGATTTTCTTTCCTCTAGCACTGGTTGTTTGGCTCTACACATCCCTCTCTTATTTAGCTGGTGGGCTTGTTCATGTAGGTGTAGACTGACCAGCTTCAGTTTGTATGAGGAAGCAGGAACAGTCTTAAGAGGTATGCAGAAAGATGTATGAGCTCAGTGAGATGTTTTGTGACAGGGAGAAAGAAAGACCCACTCTCTGCTAGGTGAAAATATGCTGTGTATTATTTTCTTTTGGTGGGAGTCCTGGTTTTTAAAAAAAGGGCAACAAAAAAACCCCATGCAACACAGTAACTCTTTATTCTTTCAGGTGTAGCTATTAATAGGACTGTATTGTAATCCAAATACTTCAAAATAGTTAAAAAAAAAAAAAAGCTTCTGAACCCCACAAACAAATAAACCCAGTAAGAAAAACAACCAAAACCCAAACCATCCCCAACCACAAAAAACCCCACAACCCCAAACCAACAAAAAACTCCTTACAACACAGCAGTGCTGTTATAGTAGAGGGTATTGTGGTATTTTCCCTTTCTCTTCAAGGTTTGTTGTGCACTCTGCTGTCTGTGGGGGTTTGTTTTCATCTGGGTGGGGGGAAATTAGTTCAGTTTATAAACTTAGCTTCTCAAAGCAAAGGCCTCCAGCAGCTGGTTGTGTTGGATGGTTCCATGCTGTTCTGGTGGGTTTCATTGCATATATGTTGGGTAGAGTGTGCCTCTGTCTGAAATGCCTTCTGAGCACTGTCAGGGTGTGGCAGAGGTCTTTAAGCAGTCTCAGGTGTAGGATGCTGCAGGGTCTTATGTTCCTGCTTCACAGGAACACCTTGTTCACTGGTTATGTGAAGATACTGTAGCTTCTCCAAATGACATTGGCATCTAGAAGTGTATGTTTAGAAAAATACAAGCAAAATGATGGGAGTAATGAAGAAGTGTTTAGAGGAAGGTAAAAAGTTAGATGATTATACAAGTCCTTTTGTTTTTGTGTGGAGTAAAATTTTATTTTATTAGTTCAGTCTGTCATGATTGTATCAAAGACTGTTCTTCCAGGGTGTGTTATCTCTTCCATTTAGTGCTCAATTTTCTTGGTTTTAGGTGTGGGTTTTTTTTTTTTTTTTTTTTTTTTTTTTTTTTTTTTTTTTTGTAGAGTTGCTAAAAATGTTCTTGTCATAACTCAGTAAACACTTCTTATCTGTGAACAGAGCTGTTACTATGGTCAGAATTCAGGGTCGTGGAGTTAGGCCTGTAAGAAACAAACACACTAACCCCAAAAAAGATGATAGTCTATAGTCTATAGTTTTTTGTATCCAATTGAAATTAATGTTGAAGAGAAAGCTGGGACTGTGTTCCTCCAGCCCTTCTGGACTGATTTGAACAGCACAAGCTGTGGAAAAATTACACTTTTTAAATGCCATTGCTCCTCACAGGCTCTGGTGAGGATTTGAGTGGGCCTCTGGTTCCTCTGGTTCTCCCTCATACTGGACTGTTGTCCTGTCTTGTGAAAAATCCTTTATTTCAGTGTAGCTTTTTCAAAAAGTTATCATCATCATCTAGTGCCCTCAAATTTGGTGACATGCTTACCCAGGCAGATACCTTCTCCAGAGGTTAAATGGAGCAGGATTTTTGCTGTTAGGTCATGGCAGATCCAGGGCAAAGGGAGCTGCTGGGGCTGCTGCAGCTGGGCCAGACTCTCACCTGTGGGCCAGGTGTCCCCTCCTGCATGAAGTGCATGGAAGCTGTTTCTGCCCAGGGGCTTTGTGGTGTGGCTGTGCCTCTGGTCCTGCCTAGCATTTAGATTTGTCTGATTCTGGTCATCTGAACCCCCCTGTCAGCAAACTGAGATAACACACTAGTGTGTGTCCTTGAGGAGTTTCTTTGCTTTTGAAATGTAAATGGTTTTTCAGTTTGAATATTTTACTTGTTTCATGCACATGTATGTCAGAAAGTAAGAGGATTGTGATGAAAAAGCAAGCAGTGTATTTTTGGTGGGAACCTTGAAAAGGTTTAAAAAGAAAGTCCCCAAGCATTATTTTGATATTTTAGTGTCTTTGGCAGATGTGGTATTTGAGTCATCCCAGAACTGGAGGAATGGTAAGGTGCTGACAGAAGGTTTGGTTTGGCCTGAACTGTGGAGGTGCCACTGGAAGCTCCAGAGAGGCTTGGATGTACATGTTCTCTGGGGCTGTCAGTGAGGGCTGGTTTTTGGACAGCTAAATAATATGATCAGGGTAAGTGATTTATTTAAATATAATTATGATAGAAAAGGCAGTAAGATCTCATAGTCAATAATAATTCTTACGCAGCTTGTAATGGGGTATGTTACTTAGGAGAGAAGAGCTTGGGGGATTTTTTTCCTGTGTTTTGAGGTTAATAGTTGGTGTTAAATCCTTGGTGTGGAGCAGGAGGCCAGTGACAGTCCCATCATATTTGGGGGAGGTAGAGCCCAGCTTCTGGCTGTTTCCTGGCTGTCTCCAGCTTTCTACGTCGTCTGGCCCTGAGAAAACAGCTTTGGAAAGGAGAGGGCTTTGAAGTTTTCTCCTGCAGCTGGGACAAAACCCATTAGAGGATTCTAAACCGAGGTGTTGGTATGATTATTTTAATTGCTCTTAAGATATCTAAATGTTCATTTGCATAAATCAAATCACAGCTTCAGAATAATTATGCTGTGCTTATGGTTAGTTTTTATTTTATCAGAGTCTCTGCAATGTCTAGCTCAAGTTTTATGTGACTCATCTGTAATTTAAATACCTATTACCAGAATTTTCATGTGCTTGGTATGATTAAGTGATCTAATTAAGGTATTATTGGTATTGAATTTGTCTCTGGGAGCTGATCAGATTGATATAAACCATAACTTCCCTAAAACCTTGTAGTTACACTGGGTCCATCCAGAGCCTGTTTCTTAGTGTTTAGCTTAACTACATGACAGAGAAGTTTTAGGCTGGTGTTTGACAGGTCTGGAAGGAGACACTGGGTCAGTGTATAGCGGGCACCTGAAAAGTAAACTCAGTGCTCAGTGCCTTTACCCCCATGGCTCTGTTGCTGATACACAAATTTCTGCATCAGGGTGGAATAGAACTCAGGGAAAGCACCTGCCTGTCGTGAATGGATAAGGTTACTGTACATCGTAAGTTCCTGGAACGTTGTCGTTGTTTATGTGTTCATACCCATGCCCCTAAGTTATTTTGGGCCCCATCACATGGCTTGATCACTTCCATTTTCATCCCAATGAAATTCTTTGATCTGTGGCAGTTGTGACATTTGTCTGTTCTTGCAAGCCTGATGGTGTTTACAATGAGTAGGTTGGATACCTTGTGTAACAGGTAGTGTTGACTCACAATTGAGAACTTCTGAGTTATTTTATGTCATCATTGCTAAACATTTGAATTGGTTTTTCAGTTGTGTTACTGAACACCGTGCTACTTTTGTTTGTAGAAATGGTGGGAGGTTTTAAATGAAAGTTGAGTTTAATAGCACAATGGTAGGACCCCTGCTTGAAAAATGTCATGTAGTGCTCTGCTGCAGCCTGTCTCAGTCCCGTGGAACCAGCTAAAGCACTTAAATGCAGCAACCTGCTGCTGCTAAAGTCCTCCTCTGGGCACTGGTCAAGTGTAAGGGCCTAAGAAACAAAGTAGAAAAGAACTTTAGAACAGCTCATTTGGAGAACATAATTGTGTCCTGATTTTTCTTTTAGAAGTAGCAGCTGCTGGAAAGCTTGGAAATGTGCACAATTTTCACTTGTTTTTTTCTTTCTCTCTCCCCCTGTAGGTATGGCCTCACAAGTCTTGGTCTATCCACCATATGTTTATCAAACCCAGTCAAGTGCCTTTTGTAGTGTGAAGAAACTCAAACTAGAACCAAGCAGTTGCGTGTACCACGAAAGAACCTACCCGCAAATCTATGTGAATGGTAAAAACTTTGGAATTTCTCCCCACAGGGTTAGTACTTTCTTTCAGACTAAAAACCCATTTGATAGACCTCGAGGACAGAGCTTTTGGTTGCAGTCAAATGCTGTTGCTTTAAAAAATACTGCAGGTGCTACAAAAGCGTTGGCAGCGTGGGCACAGCAACCTCAGCCGGAGGCCGCCGGGGCCGGGCCGCAGGGAAGCCGGTCGGATATCCTGGAAGGAGCCCAGCGATGTGGATTGAAGCGTAAGAGCTCGGAGCTGGAGAACCAGAGCAGCACGATGCAGATCGTGGATGAGCTGTCCATGCTGCCTGCAATGCTGCAGACCGGCGTGGGCAACCCGGTGACGGTGGTGACCACGGCGGCGGCTCCCAAGCAGAGCGGTACCAGCGGGGACGGGGATTACCAGCTAGTGCAGCACGAGGTGCTGTGCTCCGTGAAGAACACCTACGAGGTTCTCGATTTCCTGGGAAGAGGGACCTTTGGACAAGTAGTCAAGTGCTGGAAAAGGGGGACAAACGAGATTGTGGCCATCAAAATCTTGAAGAATCATCCTTCGTACGTGCGCCAGGGGCAAATAGAAGTGAGCATCTTAGCGAGACTAAGCACTGAAAACGCGGATGAGTTTAACTTTGTGAGAGCCTATGAATGCTTTCAGCATCGTAACCATACTTGCCTGGTTTTTGAGATGTTGGAACAGAATTTGTACGACTTCCTGAAACAAAACAAATTCAGCCCTCTGCAACTGAAAGTAATAAGGCCTATTCTGCAACAGGTGGCCACTGCACTGAAAAAACTAAAAAGTCTGGGTTTAATCCATGCTGACCTCAAACCAGAGAACATTATGTTGGTGGATCCCGTCAGGCAGCCTTACCGGGTCAAAGTCATAGACTTTGGGTCTGCCAGCCATGTATCAAAGACTATTTGTTCAACTTATTTACAATCTCGGTATTACAGGTAGGTGTCTTTCACTTTGGCTTTTTGCCTGTTACGGAATAAGGTTTTGGCATTTCTTAAAGTTAATGGCTTAAATAATTACTCCTCCAGGTAATTAGTAAGAATAATTTGGAAAAGATGAAACCACCTAGGAATGTGAAAATTATGTAATTGGTTGCCATTTTGAATGTGAATACTTGCTTTGAATGCTTTTATAGTGTTGTCTTTTCCCTGGAAGTATGTTTTGTGTTGCTCTCTGAAGTCATCACTTACTGTTATTTTGAGACCTCTGAGACTGTTCAAAAGGAAAAGAAAAAAAAAATCTTTCACTGGCTTGTTTAGGATGTCTTTCCAGCCTTCCTAACATGATGGATTTTTTTTTCTGCAAGCAGCTGGACAGTGTACTGGAAGTACCATGTTTCTATATCCTGTTGCCAAAGATTATGTAAATGCCTCTGTTTTTCTCCAGCACTTGTAAATATTTTCCCTCGTTCTTAGAAACTCCATTCTGAGTGCCTTCAGCAGCTGTGGAGTTCAGTAAAGTTCTGGAGTTAGGGAGTGATAGGATGCTTAAATATTTAGGGTGATACCAGAAGGGCATTTAAGGTGATTTTGGTATATGATTGCATTCTGCTTTTACCTGAAAACGGATGTATGTTTTTGACAGTTTAGTTTGGTTTTTTTTAAACTTTTGTCTGAATAGTCACCCAATCTGCCTGACTTTTAAAAATGACCAATATTTAGTCCATTTGTTTTCCTTATAAGCTAAACTTGTCTTGATTGAAGATCTTTTTCAGTTCTGCTTTGCATCATTGGCAGTAGTAGGTGCTGTGTATTGCCTGTCTGCTGATTCAATAAGAAGTTAGTAAACTAGGACAATGAGTACTTTGAAGAAAATTTTAAATATTTTACAGCTATTCATGCTGGAAATGAAAACTTGTGCAGTGCAGTTCTAGGCTTGATGAAATCAGTGATTGGAGTTCATGCCAGAGGAATCTATTTTTTGACTGTAGCTTGTAAACAAGAATGTGCTTCATGTACATGCTCACATAAAATATTCTAATTCATCACCTGCATTCTCTATTACTTAATTGCAAACTGCAGCAGAGGATTTAAAAACCACACTGAAGTTCATCAGCAGAAAACTAAATTGGGAAATGTTATGGATTAATGCATGTCCACATTATGCAAAAATATATACAAGAGGAATAAAAAAATAACTCAAGAGTTCATTTTAGTATAAAAGCTGTACACTACTGAAGATCCTGTGGGTTTGGGCCTCTCAGGACAAATCAGGCCAGGCTTGCAAAGATGGCAGGAATTCTGAGAGGCTCTAGACAAGTGCAAAGGTCTTACCTTCAGCTGGTCTGCACAGAATCATCATGCAGAAGATACTCAAGATGCATGGTCTGTTTCCCCTGCCTGTTTCGGCTTTCTTATTTGTTGAAGCAATTATAGATTATTGTGAGCTATTGCCATTTTTCCCTCCTCTGTCTCCAAGAACTGACAGAAGGGAGGCTGTGGACAGCCAGGCTGGGTGATCCTGTTGTTGTACTTCAGCCTCAACTTACTACTTTCAGCTTTTTTTTTTCTGTTTCAGACAGCTCAATAGACAAGATGTTGTTCTTTTTTTGTTGCCTACATTAAAATGTATCAGCTGTAGTTCTGTTTTACTCGGCTTGATGTTCCTTTGCACCTCTCTTTAGAATTCTGGCACACTTATGGCCTTGGGCAGGTCCATTGCTGGCAGGATCAGTGTGCAACTCCTTGGCATTTTGGATGCTTGTATTACACTCAAATGTGAGTGAGGTTCCCTGTGGGTGTCTATTCAAAAATATCATGCCTCGAGAATAGGATTTGTGGGTGCATATACTTGTCTTGTCTCAATGATGTTGAATGATATGGACTCATTATGGCATGTGCACCTAAAATTTCCTAGTTAGTAAGGTATGCTGAACTGCTTTGTAAATATTCAGGTTTCAGTAGATCATATTCTTTATATCTAGAGTTTTATAATCCTTCTATAAAGTAGCATCTAAGTCTGTAATGTTTGAAAATCAAAAGGACAAAAAAAAAAAGTTTGGGTTCATCTGATTGAATTTTTTTTAGTACATAAATATTGGTTGAGATAATTTTGGAAAAAAAAATCAACTAGACCTCAAAATTTTTTTTCAACAATATTTTTACTGCTGAACAGGTTTTCAGCATGCTGGATTTCATCATGGATGCGTAGCTCTCTACCAGTTGTGTAATTCAAACTAACTTTGTGTAGCCTGGCAGTTCCTCCAAATTTCCTTTTGTTCCATTGGAAGCACCAGACTAGTGTAAATAAAAGCAGAAAATAGAGATTTGATTCAAAAGATTTTAAAATAGATCGTGCTGGAGAAACTTGAAGTGAACGAGAAGGGCCTTCAGAGAATATCTTGTATTGGGATGGCATTTATTTTAAGAGAGATTGTGCTTTTATCAATCAAATAAGGAGCAGTTATATAAAATATAACTGTACTTGAATGCTTTTTGTATTAGATGAGGCTGGGAGTGATAGTGCAGGTTTGACCTGTTTGACTATGACATGTTGAAACAGGTTTTACAAAACTGAATAAAGAGAAAAGGTTGTTTGGTGGTGGTAGTTTTTGACTTCAGTGTTTTTTGGTTTTTGGGGACTTTTTGATCATTGTCTGATCATTGCTTGTTTTTTTCCTCCTGGGACCATAGTGAACTAATGATCATGAGAATGAAAAATGCTCCAAAGTCCAGTGTTAGGGTGTTTATTTTGAATTCTAGTGTCATTGTTTTGCATCTGTAAGAGGAAGTGACTAATGAGTTGGAAAAATGAGTAATAAGAGGATTAGGACTTAGGGAGGGGAACATCGTGTAGCCAGGTGAATGGATAATGGGCTGACTTCCCTTAGCCTGTAGCAGGTGAGGTGACCTAAGGATGACTGTTGGAGATATTAGGGTAAATTTGTATGAGGAGAGGTCCTAAACAAGTGAGACCAACTGAATTTTAAAAGGGTATAAGCAAGCAGAAAAATGGAGGCAGACTGTATGGACTGATAATGACTTGATGTTTTCCTGTTTCAGCTTTGTCAAGCAAAGAGAAAATAAGAAAATGGTTAAAAGACATATGAAAAATAGATTTTGAAATTTTGTTACCTTTTGGAAGCTCCTGTTTGTTATATTGCTAGAAATGGTTGAGTATGGGTATAAATAAATCCTAGCTATGATACACTGAAGTCACAGATGATCTTTTATTTGTTTTAAAGATCAGATGTTCTCAATGCTTTTTCCCTGAAAGGCAGTGTCTGTGCTTACATGCTCGTTTTATACTGGTCTGGATTTTAATAGCTGTGGACTAGAGAGATCTGGTATTTGAAGCCCTTTTCTGCTTCTGGCCTCACACGTTAAGACTGCTGACCTTTAATGAGTGATCTAAGGAGGTAAATAACTAAGCAGTGTGTACATTTTCAAAAGAAAACACTCTTACGTACAGTGTAAGTGATCAAGCTTTTGTCATTTCTGGAAATGGCATGAGAAGTGTGTTGCTGCCTTTTGGTCAGCTGTGCCCCAAATCATGAAAAGGGGAGTGTTGCATCCCAAATGGAAAGCAGTGCAGGCTGTGGAGGAGGAGAATCAAAACATCTGTTTCTAAGTCTGGTCTCCTGTGCTCATCAGGAGAGGCAGAAAGTTTTCCCAGGGCATGGTGTTTCTCTCTGGAAGTAATTTTCCCTTGTTTTGCCTCTTTCCTGAGGTGAGATGCATTTGGCAAAGCACATATGAGAAGAGAGGCTTCAAAGTGTCTGTCTGCAATTAGCAGTAGCCCCAAGAGGAGTGAAATGGTCAAGGTGGTGCTGCCCATCTGCTTCAGGGAGCCAGGTTACCTTCCTTTCTGCTGCCATGGGAAGCAGTGGCCTTCTCAGTGTGTTGCATTCAGAGGCACCTCTTCAGGGAATTACTGGGTTCTTTTTATAAGGGGAATCACCTTTGTATTGGTTGAATTTGTGTTGTCTTCCTATGGGGATTTTGAAAATGAGTCTTGAGTAAACCTTACCAAACTTATCATTCATAAAATCCCTCTAATAGTGTGGATGTGACAGTAGCCATTGCAGGCGTAGGAGGGAGTGGGCTATGTCACTGCAGGCTCCCAAAGGGAGTTGAACAGTGCCTCATCATCAGCCCATGTAGCTGCCTCCATGGTTATCTCACCTCCTGTCTCCAAAGAAAACATCATCATCTTTGTGCTGTGTCAGATTGTATTGCTGGTAGAGTGCAGCTGGAAGCTTGACTGAAAATGTGCTTTGAGGATGAGCACTTGGTTTGCTATCCAAAGGATGTTCCTTTTGGCATCCAGGGGTGTGTAGGCCAACTGTTGCTTAGCATAGCCAAATTCATTGGGAAAACAAAGCCAGTGGGAAGCAATATAACTGATCTCCAGTATAAACTGGGCATCAGCTGGACCCCAGGGCTGGTGGGCAATTGCAGTGATGTGGCAGAGTGGAAGGTGTCTGGTTAGTAAGAGATGCTTGTAGCTCAGAAATGTTTTTCTGTTCCACTGGTGACAGCAGTAAAATACGATCCTGGGTATTCAGCAGTGCACTCCTAAGGAAAAGCCAGTGATGTGAGTGGATGCACTCAGTGCAGCCACCCCATTCCAGAGCTGGACAGTGATATTCTCCCTCCAGCCTTCCAACTAAGGGTAGTTGCTAATCAACAGACTCGTTCCAGACAAAATGCCAAATGTCAATAGTGTTGCAACGGAGCTCAGAGAGATGGAAAAATTGCTGTTGGATGTGTTCCTGGTGGATGAGAGCAGGCTTTTCCCCCTCTCCTTCTCTTACCCTCCTCTCCCATGAAGATCAGAGAGGACAGAGGAAAAGTGATAATAACTGTGTTCTGTGGTCATGACACTTTTTTCACTTGCCCGGTCAGTTCTGCTGCAGCTCAGAGCAATTTGGTCTGATATGGGCTTTTCTGTTTTAAAGGGTTTTGGAAGAAGAATAAAGTACTTGAGCTGTGTGGTTTAATTACAACCCGTGAGCTGGGCTCAGCGAAGGCTCTGTGCGTGGTCTGAGGCTGTTGCAGCAGGACAACTTTTCATTTATGACTTTCACAGCTTCATGCTAAGTTTCAGAACAAACCACCATCAGTTTATGCTGGTTTTTTTCCTCCTCAAATTTATATGCAATTTACTTAACTTCTTGTTCTCCTTTCTTACATGCATTCCTTCAAAACCAGAAAAAAATTCTCATGGCCATAAATTCCCAGAGAGGCTTGTTTTCTCCCTGGCCTTTGTAACTTGGCTAGATGTGGTTCTTGTCACTCCAGGGACTCCGCAGAACACAGGGTGACTCTCCCTGGAGTGGGTTTTGGAAATTGAATGTTTTCTCTCTGTAGCTTGGGCTTGTCAGCAGGATGGGTTGTTATGACTCAGTAACACAATCATTACATCTGAGTTAACTCCACGATTACCTTCCCCTAATATCAGGTCAACATATAGCTTCTGTATGTTTCAAATAGCAGTTAAAACCTGCATACAAATAAATATCTCTCTTAATACAACTTTTCTTTAAAGCAGTGAGCAAGGGGAGAAACTTGTGCCAAACTGACATCTCAGGAAGCAGCTGCCTTTTCAAGTTCAACCATTGCTGTCACATACTTGAAGCTTCTAAATGAGCTTTATCTAGAACAGGATGTCTTGGGGTTTTTTCTCCTTTCGCAATGCCTAAAATTCTTGCTCAATATTTGTTAAATTTTGGGATTAATAAGTTTAAATGAGAAGCAAAGCTCTGTTAATCAATTAATTTTTCTGTCAGTTTGGGAAGTGTGGTGCGAGAAAAAGCTAAAAATGCCTCTGTAAACAACTTACACTTCAACATGCTAGCAGATGTTATTCTATCACTTTGAACTGTGCATCACTGAAGTGTATTGGGATATCTTAAAATAGTCAGGGGTGGTGGCCAGAGACGGTAGACTTCTATAGATGGTGAGGCTGTTTCGCTGCTGCGGTGAAATAAGCCAGAAGTACATGCTGCTGAGGTCGTTTGCTTGCTCAAGGTCAGCCTGTTCAAAGTCAGCTGCTCTGCTGTGAGCATGGTTACTGTCAGTGGTATATGTAAGAGAGTCCTGATAATGTAAGGAATTGCTATTACAAGTGAATTGGGACACTTAGCAATTTTTTTCCCCTCTTTAAAGTTGCAGGGCCACGGCTTCTGGCTTATTCCCTTATCTGAGCTAACAGGAACTTAATGTCAAGATAAGCTTTTGTGGCTTGTGTCTGTGAACAAATTGTTTTATTGATTTGACAAGACTTTGTTTGCGCTTTTTGCATACTGTTCGTTAATTGTTCCATTGAATTCCCATTTTAAACTTCTACTTCATGATTAATAGGACCTAACAAAAACTATTACCAGTATCATCCAGGAGTGGCAATCTTAGCTCATCAAACTTTGTGTTTATGTAGTTATTTGATAACAAATGTATTTTCAATTCTCTCATTATTTTCTAGTCAACATAACATGGTTATGTTATCTCTTATGTTATCGTAGTTATCTCTAATACCTTATTATTCTCTGTTCATAGAAGCAGAAAACAAGAGTAGATTTTTTTGGTAATGGTGTGGGGTTTTGGTTTAGTGTTGAGGATTTTTTTTTAAAATTCTGTAGAAAAGAGTGTCAGGGTTACTGTAATTGTGCAATATATATATATATATTTAATCCTCTCTGAACATCCAGAGGAGAATCATGGGGATTGGAGTGGATGAAATGGCATCCAGCCTTCATGTTGGGTTTTTTCCTGACCTGGAGATTTTCTGAGTAACATAACCTGGAATAATGCATGAAGCATTTGAAGGTACCACATATATCTGCTGGAGATTCTAGTAATGTCAGCCCAGATTTCAAGTTAATCATGATGGCTGGAGCAACAATGCAAATCAGAGTTCAGGTGAGGGTTCTCTTAGTCTTTAGGTTGCTTCAGTTGAACAGAAGAGAAATTCTTTCATGATTCTCACAGCAAAGAGCTCCTGGTTCTTGCTATATTTCAGTTTTGCTGAGGTTGAATGATAGGCCAGTTTGCCATGGCTAAAGTTTTGGGAAGCAGCTTTTATTTTTCACACATTAAAATAGATCTACTGAAATGTGATCCCTTTTTTTTTTTTTTTTTTCACTGCACTGATATTTAAGTCACAAAGATCTCTTCATCGTACATCTGTGCGTACATGAGTGTGGCTGTATCAGATTTCTGGGTTGCAGAAAGTATCAGTGGTAGCTGCAGTGCTGTGTTTATAAATATTGTGACAAATTGCTCCCACTGGGCCTCTTTTGCAAACGTGGCTGTGCATTCCTGCTGTAAGAGCAGGTAGTACTAGATCTGAGTCAGTGTGATGGAAAGACAAACCTCTGCACCTGCCCTGCCTCTTGCACCCGGCATCCTTGGCTTCAAGGGAGAGGTGTTTAGTGGGTCAAGGCTCATTCTGCATCCATGGCTCCCAACAGGAGTGAGGAGGATGGAGCAGATATGTTGGAAGTCTGTTGACTGGAAAATCAAACATGTTGAGCAAGCACAGATTGATACATGAGCATGTTTAGGACACTTAACACTCACGTGGAGTCAGACCAAAACCAGCAATAAAATACTAGGGAATTAACAAAATAAAAAAACAAAATACTGACAAGAGAAGAAACCTCTTGTGAATTCAGGTTCTGATTGGAAAGTGGTAGAGTTGTCTGAGATAAAAATAAGTATTTGGGATGAAATTAAGCAAAATAATCTGTATGAAAATAAGCTGCCTGAAATGTTTGGCCTGTTAAATTTTAGACTGTATATTCGAAGATCCTTGGTTGTACAGTGCTAGCTAACGTTTTCAAGGTGGTTTTTTTTGTTTGTTTGGACTGTTAATAAAATAGCTTCGAACAAGCGAAATGGGATTAGAGGGCTGGGAGAAACAAGCCAAAAGCATTTCATGGGTAAGGTTTTCAAGCAGTTGCATTTTGAGACTATGTTGTTACCTTAAGAACATTTCTCCCATTGTGAATACCAAGGATATTTCAGTTGTCCCAGGACAGTGGAGCAGACTCTTGCAAAATATCATCTCTTTGTGGTTACTTTTTTCAGAATTGCGCTGTTGAATTTTCATTAGTAATTTGATTGTCTTCTTGGATGTTTTGAGAATGATAGGGTTTTACCCTTGTAGTGAATCTTTAAGTATTCAAAATGTTTAAACCACCCAATACTTCATGATGAAATCTTTCACAAGAGTGCACTTTATTGTTTCAAGTGTAGTGCACAAAACCTTTTTTAATGGTGAAGATTCAAATTTAATGTGAATTACAAATGCCGTTTAATTGTCCAAAATTGATTCTAGGAATTGAAACAGATTTTATCATTATTTTTGTTACTTTTTCTCAATAAAACTTAATTCCCTGATAACTTTCAAACATGTGCATTTCATGGCTTCTTTGAGAAAGTGCCAGCATTGCCTCACTTATGTACAAGGCTTTTGTACGAATATAACACTATACGAAGCTTTTAAACTGCATATTGTTGTTTCATCCACTGAAAAACTGTTGGGGTGTGCTGTAGGTCATAGATCAATAATACCACTTGATACTTGCCAAAAAGATACAATGGCAAAAGCCATGTTCACACTTAAAGTATTTGGATGTCTTCTCAGTGGCTTTTTTATGAACCCCAGTTAATATTTAAATTTTTGAGCTCATGATTTTCTTGTTCCTTCACTGCTTGTCATCCAGTCAAGATCTAGAGGGTTTTTTTTCAGTATCAGTTATGCTGTATGTCTATACATATTTGGTTGAGTGTTTTTAATATCTTGAAGTATTCTTCAAGAGTACAAAGTCTCCTCTGAACCTCTTCTCCAGGCTAAACACCCCCAGCTCTCTCAGCTGCTCGTCATGGGATTTATGTTCCAGATCCTTCAATAGTTTTGTTGCCTTTCTCTGGACACACTCCGTTGTCATGCTGGCTCAGCAGCTGGTTTTGGACACTTCACCTCTCTGGAAAAGAAGGCAGAAGTAGAGCAGAGGGCATTTTTGGTAACAAGAGCTGGAAAGTAGAACAGGAGGATATAATTTGTAGATTATATGGTAAGGCTTCTGAGTGCTTTGGTTTTCATATAGCCTTGAATTATTTCAACAATTTCCAGTAAGAAAGTATTCTTAAGTTGAAAGCTTCCCTGTGTACACAGAGTAGCTGTAGTTGATGTCTGTCTGACTGTGCTGTGTAACTTCTGCAAAGAGGCACTAAAAAAAAAAAATGGAGTGCTTAACTGATTCTCAAGTTTATTTCTGCTGGTTTTTAACTGGTTTCCTGGCCCTGCCATGAACTGTGAGTCTTCTCACTGAATTGACAGTGATCTGTTTTTTTCTGACCAACACTACTTACATCCCTAGTGTTGTCTCGCTTTATGTAATTTTCCTATTTGATGTAGTGTTTAATATAGGCAGCAGTTGTTTAGTTGCTCACAGCCTACAAAAAAAAAAAAAAAAGTTGAGAAATGAACTGATTTAACAAGGGAAAAACCATGCAACCCTGCAGGGTATTACATCGCAGGATAATTAGGAATTAGCTTGTGTCATTAGTGCCCCAGTACTCCACCCTGCCCACAGAAGGACTGTCTCACAGGGATGGTTGCTGGTGGAGTGGTGCCACGTGCCATTTGGGATATTCAATTTGTAGCCATGTAGTTGCCTTCCTGAAAGAACAACTTGAGGATTGCCTGAGACAAATTAGCACTAATTTTGTTCCACTTAATTGCTCTACACACCACTTCTTCCAAGGCTGTGATTATTAAGCATCTATCTATATAAAGCACCTTTTCTTCTTCATGTGTCTGTCTGTAGCATCATCATTAGACTGTGTACAAATATCATCAAATGACTCTCCATTGACTCTGCTCTAACATAGAGGTATCTGATATAAAATTAAAAGAGAAACACCCAAACTTAGTCTAGTATTTCATTTACTGAATTGGATGGAGGTCACACCCATACATGGTTTCCTGTTCTGCAGGTATTTTTTAACACTTCAGCATTTTCATTCTGTGTATCCAGAGGACTGAGCTTATGTGGGACCACTGACTCTCTCTTGCAGGCTTGTATGAGATAGTGCCAGTGAAATACCCCTTCAACCACTTTGTTAACCAGTGTTTGTTGGTCACACTGCCCCAAGATACAGAATCTGGATCCATGGAACCATTTCAAAGAAGGTGGTGTTACATGGATGGGGAATGCCAAATGCATAACAGCAACCTTAGCCCCTCCCTCTCCTTGACTGACAGAACGAAAACTCTAATAGAAGTTAATCACTTTATAATTAGTGCTCTTCTCTCTCCAGACACAGGAGAGCTGCAATTTCCTAGTTTTAGCATGGTCCTTACTTTGGGTTTCCACGTGTTTCTGGTGGTGTGTGCCACAGACTGTGTAGCAAAACGTGTACCTCTTGGAAAGCTCATGTGTTCATTTGTGGTTGCTGAAGTGTGGCAGAAAGCTGCTCTGCTTGGTGGCATGGTGGTGGTTGATTTGTACATCCCACCACTGCCTATTGCACACTTGCATGCTCTCAGTCCTTCTTGGTCATGAGTTGCATCAGTTTTTGAATTTGAAATATGTATGAAATTGGATGAAACAACTCGTTTTTCCTTGCTGTTGTGCTTTGGTTTTAGCTTTGTTTTTTAAGGCTAGAAAGATATTTTCAAGCATTCCCCCCCTTTTTTTTCTTGTGGCTGTGCCTTAAGAGACAGCTCTTTCCTTTGTGAGACAAACTTAGCATTTTGTCAAGCTTGTGATTTACGTGTTTTGAGGTAAAAGGCAGTACACAGCTTAGTGTGTTCCAGCAAATCAAAAAGTACAAGTGGTTTAATGGCAGTCATTGGAGTGGATTCATTCTGCAGTTTTTAAGTTACAGTGATGTAACTTAATTTTTCTTCTGCGTAAGACAGTGTCCATTTAGTTCCTCTTAAAGATTCTTCAAATGTTTTGAGTTTTTCATGAGGGAATAGTTAGGGATAAATTTCTGAAGTTTCTCTGCCTGTGTTGCACCTCTAACTTTCCAGTGGCTGAGCTGTGAGGACAGGCAAAAGCCTCTGTTTCAAAAATGGACTGTGATCCGCTTGTTGGACAGGACATTTGGTAGCCTGCACTTACATTTCTGAAATGGGTAGTGCAAGAAACTCCTGCAATAAGAAATCTGATGTTTGCTGGATGGGTGTAATCTCGTGGGGATTTTTGGAAAGACTTCAGAGCTGACCTCTGAGCATTTTTTATCTGACTGATTAATGTGCATAAAGTGTGCCTTTGTCCCAGTACCACTGAACCTTTAAGTACTTCAACCCAAATCTGACAGGAGATGAAAATCCCCAAGGTGCCAGTGCCAGAGGTACAAACAGCAGCTGCAGAGTAGAGAGAAGATTCAAACTGGTGACTCCTGCAGGGTGAAAAGGAAGAAGCTGGTAGTTGTCCTTGCTGTTTTGCAGTAGCTATTTGGCAACTCAGTGTGTGCATAGCTCTGAACTAACTCAATAATATGTGTGTTGCCTTTGTATGCTATGGAAAACAAAACACAGATTGAGGGTTGTTCATTGTTGTCTGGGAAGAGCAGTAGTGCAAATTCGAAGAAACAGCAACAGCAAAGTATAATTAAGTCCAGTGGTTGTTGATAGGTTTGTTTACATTTGTGTGGCATGACAGCAGATTCTCTTCTGCAGCAGAATGTGGCACAAGTGTGAAAAGCTTCCTGACTTCTGAAGTGGAAATAGTTTCCTGATGTTGACTAAGAGCCTGTGTTCTTAGTTCTCTCTCCAGCTCGTTGCTCAACGCTTGCTTCTCATGGCACTGCCACTGCAAGAGGAACAAAAAACTCTGCAGGCAGGGCAGAGAACTTTATTTAAAAACACAACAAAACAAAACAGCTGTAACCCTGCAAATGTAAACAAAAAACCCTCCACCCAGCAACCAAACCAACCACCCAAAAAGCCACAAACCCCCAAAAGCAAAAGACATCCCCACCCAAAAAGTGTATTGGGGAATGGGCTTGCTCAGAGATAAGTGTAGCTGTATATACCTGTACTTAAAGGATTGCCTCCTCAGAGCAGTGTACTGCTGTATTTAATTTTTCTGCTGTTAGGTTCTTTGGGTTTTTAACCATCCCGTGAAGAAACAAATACTTAATAATGTCTTGCTTGCTTTAACTAGTATGTAATATTTTGTGCCAAACTTCCATGAGTAAATATTTGAAAAACTGAAATTAGCCCAGATTGTTCTAAAATGCTCTTTGATGCTTGACATGTGAAATACTGTAATGTGGGATTCTTCACATATTTTTACTAAGCATTGTCCTTCCACTGCAGCGGCTTGAACAGGAAGGAAAAGCACTTTATGCCTGTAAATTAACTTCAGTGGGAGTCATATTTACTTGTTGATATAGCATAATTAGTTCTGTGGCTGGGGAATTCTCCCATCACTGTGGGTCTGGCAGGAGTGGAGGTCAGTCCTGTTCTGCCTCGTGGTGAACGCCCAAGGGTCAGCATCTCCCAGCTGGGCCCTTGGGGATGCACCTGGGGAGGGGGTGTTGGAGCAGCTCCCTGCTGCTGCAGGTGGGCAGCGCTGTGGCCGCTGTCCCTGGCTAATCGGGGTAATTATTCTGAGTGCTTAAGTATCTGCAGTTAAGCAGCCGGGCTTTGCTGCCTTAATAACATCTTATGCAAGGGGACCCTTCCCACGCTCCTGGCCGGCTCAAGGCGACAGGGCATCGTGGAATTTCAGCGTGCACAAGAGGTGGGAGTGCAGAGGGACTGTGTGCCATTAACAGTATTTTCTTTTGCAAGTCAAAATATCTTTTCTTTTTCTTAAATTGCTGGTACAACAGTTATTTGATTTTTTTTTTTTTTTTTACATTGAATGAACTGTTACATGTTACTAGAGAACTGGTAGCTGAAAGGGATTAGTACCTTCGGTGTTAATTTATGATGTGGTTTAACACAGTCTTTTTAAAATCTTTTGTCAAACTTAGCTTTTAAATTAAACTGGATTTTAAGGAAAATATTTTAGTTTTTGTACTTTTCATTTATAATCAGACTACATTTCCAATTTTTTCTTTTTCATTAGCTATGGTATTTTTTGCTTTATTGAACTCAGGTATGGCTTGTCTAAGAAAAAATGCAAAAAATTTGTTCTCCTTTGAAACCTGATTTTTTTATAATTTGCATAATTGACAGCTGTATGCTTATGGGTAATGTTTGTGTTACATTTTAAAATAATAAAAATAAGCACTCAACACACATTTTTATGATCTACAAATGTATCTCAAGTAGACCTAGATGTCATTACAACATAATTTCCTATGTAAAGGGGGAATCTTCCTATGCTCAGTCCCTCTATTTTTCCTGTATCATACATAACCCATTCAGTAAAAGATGGGTTGAGGCAGAGGGCTGTCTCTAATAACTTAATAACTTTGTGAAGAATGTAAACTCAGAGACTCAGTCAGTGTCCAGTCGCTGTAGCACATGAGCTTTTTGTTGCTTGTTTTCTCATTTTTTTGTTATTGTTAGTGACATACTACACTTCTGGCCTGGCAAAATTGCGCAGTGAAACTCCCCAGTCCATTCTGCTTTATGAAATAGATTCTGTGTTTGTTTTGTGAAAAAGTCCTGATGAGGAGCTGCTGTGTGGTGCAACAGGCAATTTTATTGCATGAGTGACCAGTGCTTTGAAATGTGATTGCTGGCTGCTGATGTTGCTGAGCCAGACAAGAGCCCGGGAAAATAGGGTAAATTGTGTTGGAAAGACAGGCTCATGAAATTTTCCGAGCAGCCCTGTGTCAGTACAGTAGGGGAGTGCTTTTTGCCAGTTCAGAATGAGGAAACTCTAACTTGCTTTCCAAGTCCTTTGTGCAGCCAGCACGTTGGCCTGGCCTGTCCTTAGCATGTTTTCTTTGGATGGTGTTTCTTGTGTACTTTAACCTTTTGGGTTATTCCCCTTTGGCCCTTCCGAGGGTGTTTTGGGGCCTTTCATTGGGAAGCCTGTGCTGTGTCTCCCACCCGGCATTATCAACATCAGGAAACAGAGAGTGTTGTTGGGAGACGAGGAAGGAAGTTAGACTTCAAATTCCCCAGTTTGGAACCAATTAGGTTTTTTTTTCAATTGTTTTTGTTCCTGTTACTAAACCTAATTTTAAAATAAATTCCCTTTATGTGAAGTACAGTAGTAACAAACGATGACGCCACTTTCAGGTTTTTTTTTTCCCTGGTTTCTTTCTGGTTTTAGTTAGATGCTGCAAATGGAAATGAGATTTAAAAAAAAATGAGGGTTCTGCTTGTATTGACATGGTTCTTGATGATTCCATGAAAGCAGAGAGGTCAGAAGTTCCCCTTCCTTGTTTACCTCTGTGTTACCATCCCACAGAAATGAGGGGGTGAGGGCTCTGCAGAGGTGAGGGATGCAGGATGAGGCATGTTTTCCAGTGAATTCCACCTTGAATGCAATTCTGTGCAGGAAAGGTTATCTTGAAGAGGGTTGTTTCTCTTCTTTCTTATCTAACATCTCTGTATAAAATCTGTGTATTGCATGTGCTAAGAAATGGGTGGAGAAAGTGAGTGTACATGTCTGAGGGTTGCTTTTGATAAGAAAAATGTAAACATTTTCATGTGAAGTATTTGCTGAGAATTTGCAGAGCTGGATTTGCTTTCCCTAGAAAACATCTGACAATTGAGTTCCAGGCAATAGTCAATTTTCACAGCATCAAAATTGAATCATCTTTAAACTAAAAAAGAAATCACCAATGTCGAAAATCAGATGTTAGGTTCTTGGTTGGCTGCTAAATGTATTTAGCCTTCCAACCTGTGACTGATGTATGGTCTAATTTCATTAGAACAGGTAATCCTGTGTCATGCATCTCTTGAATGTTCTTTGCAGCAGTTTTTTTTAGAGCACTTTGGGAACAAATTCGTGATGAGCTTGGTGTAATAGTTGGACACAGGATAAAGAAAATAGCTTATAGGTTTGTTCTGGAAATGATGACTTGACAGTGGCCTCCGGCAGTGGAATTTAGCTATCAATAGTGTGTTAATCCAGTTAACTAGAGAGCCTTTCATAGGGAAATAAGAGTCATGTGTTCTAGTTAAATAATTACCTTTAAAGTAATCATGCAACTTGTAAACATTGCCTTGATATTTTTGTGATTTCTTTTTTTGACACAGTTATGACACAGCAATAAGTTTTTATTGAAGCAATGGCACGTGCAGTGTCTTTGGACGGTATTTGTTTCAGAACATTCTTATCTAAAGCTGTGTTGATGCATGTAGGCACTGACTTCATCAGCTCATTTTTGCCTGTTCCTGTTTACTGTTTAGAAAATACCAAACCTATGACAGTTGTAATTAAGCTTGTGTTTATACACCAGTTCTAAATCATAGCAAGCTTGCACAGAGACACACTGATGATCCTGAGAAGTTTTTGAAGCCAGTCCTCTGTTTTACCTGGTTGTCTTTAGGGGTCAGTTTTCACCCTCTCGATCCTTTGGACACAGTTCAGCTCCCATCCTCTTCCCCCTCCAGAGGTTGGGCCATGAAATCACCTAGGAAGAAGAAGAGCCTATTAAATGGATGGTGACTTTCTTCAATGCCCTACAAGGCTTGATAAGTCAGTGACATATTTTTTGTAGACCTTTAGTGATTTTTGTCTTCAGATGAAAATTTATTTCAAAAATGTTTCTTTCGGGATTTTTTTTGATGTCTACTGGATTTTATGTCTTTCTTGGTTGGTTATTTTTATTTATGTTTGTAAAAATCTGCTCTCTTAAATCATAATATGAGCTGATTTGCCCTAAGGCCATTTACAGCATCAGAGACAGAAAATAATAATAATAAAGAGTTTGTCTAGTTCTGAAATGACTAATGAAAATACCTGTATTTATCATTATGCTCTAATGGACTCTTCCTCATAAGGTTATATTACCAGCCTCTAAATCTCTTCTATTCTGATTTTGATGTAGATCTGATACTGTTCTTGTTTCCAGCTATTTATTCTCAAGAGGCTATTTCTGTATAAGGCTTCAAGTATTCCAGCATCTCAGCAATTGTCTGATAATGGATAATTTTGCTGCTCCTTTCCCAGCATCATCATTAACGTGTGTGTTGTTTACAGAGCCATGACAAGGCTGGTTGACAGCACCTCTTCCTGGGTAATTGTAAACAAATTTGTAAGCCTGTTTTGGCAGGATTGGGATTACTGCCAAGGATTCATTTAGTATATTGGCCTGCTTGTAGTGGTTTATGCTACCCTGTTCATGGACAATATAATTTCTTATTCTTGTGTAGTCAATACTCTTTACTGCTGTCAATCTTCAAATTGCCATTTTGTGAGGAAGACATTCAGGAAAACTGATTATGGGGAAAATCATGTTACACAAAAGTCCCACTGAGCTGATGATAGTGATCCTGACTGATTTCACCTATGAACTTTGGTCAGTGTCAAGGACCCAAAAGAACTAGAGCAACTTGATGGATCTGGAAGAAAACCACAAATATTTCCCCCACCAGCTGAAGTGTGTGTGTAGGGACTGCTCAGAACTGCAGGCAGCAAAGCAGGACATTGCTGAAATGGAGCTAGAGGTGGCTGCATTTGCGAGATATTTTTTTCTTTCAATAAGAATTTTTTTCCCTCCCTATTTTAGCGTATGCAAGGTCACACTTATTTTTGTAGGTTAACTTTTTCCTAAAAGTGAAAAAGCACAATGTAAAACTGTCAGAAAATTTAATGAACTTGGCTCACCAGGGAATATTAACTCTGTTAGCAGAGACACACAGCAAGGCCAGTGCTGTGTCTTACTTAGCCTTACTAAAAAGCAATGACATAATGCAGGGCTGGCCTATGAAAGTTTGTCCTATCAATTTGTAGTGTGACAACAGAACCTAAAAATAGTTCCTGGGACTAAAAAAAAAGTAGTGCTTTGATTTGAGGATTTTTTCCCCCCCCATGGAAAATTCATATGTGCTGGAAACAAACTAAAGTGGAATGCTGCACATATCCAAGGAAATCACAGATACCTTTTTAGTAGAGATTTTTCAACTGGACTTTAGTTTTCACCTTTTCAAGGAGCAGGAGTTCCTGGTAAATACTCCCACTGTGCAGGCTCTCATAATAGCCTTTAGGGCAGTGTTCAGGATTTTGCCATCACATGCAAAATAGTCCAACCTCACAATTATTTCTATTTTTGCCATTTTTGTTAGTTGTTGATACTTTTACGGGCTTTATGTAGTGTGTATTTCTATTCAGGATATATTTGAGAGTGCTTCATAATCTTTATTGATATTGTGTTTAATAGTTCAAATGAAATGACAGTTGTGTTCTTGGTTATTTTTTTAAAGTCCAGGAAATGCTTATTGCCCCTCACACTTTTTCAGCAGAGCCTTGTGGGGACCTTGTGAAATTCTGTGTAATTCTTTCTCTGTGCCCTGAGAAGAGCAGGCAGTGAAGACAACTTCCCTTTCCTTTTCCTCTTGGAGACAAAAGTTCTCCAGCCGCAGCTCAGGGCACTGAGCAGTCTGTGTGCTTCAGCCCAATTTGAGCAGCAGCTCTTCTGTAAATGAGGGGAAAGTTCCCTGCCTATTTGATCTTTGTTGCTTCTGTTATTATTGTCAACAAGTGTGCCTTTTCCTAACATGAGCGTCTGCTGTATTGGGAACAGAATGAAGTTTTTAGCCGTAACTAATGAGCTACTTGCAATTGTAAGTGTCCTGGACCAGACTCAAAGGGTTCACTCAGATGAAAGGCTCCCATTGTTATCCAGTTATTATCTGGATCTCATTTTTATCTTTTTTTTTCTTTAAACTGCACTACCTGTTTTTAACTTCTGTTTGTTCACAGCAACATTTTAACATTCAGCATGATTAAAAAGAATTCGTGGTATAATCTGGTTACCCTGATTTCAATTCCTTTAGTGTGGTGGTAGAGGGTCTGGCTTCTAGTATTAAATATCAGGCAAGAACTGCTTTAAAAATATCACCATTTATGTAGTGAGAAGAAGAAATGGAAGAAAATCCCTACTCTATGTTTTAATGTTTGGGTAGATGCATTTTTGAATGTAAATTTACTTCAGAAATCTTCTCGAAGCAGGGCTTGCAGAAATGCTGGGGCTCTTTGCTGTAGTCGCATTCCTGTCGTAGCATGTTGTCAGGGTCTGATGTGACATCAGTTCTGAATGTAATAGATACATAGTTAAGCAGTTTATTTTAGGATCCAAAACTCTTCTAAGAATAGACAGGCTCTCCTTTCAGCGGGAAAGGACAAATAAACTGAAATGGAATCATAAGGAACGAAAAATAGGAAAAAAAAGAGAGGAAAAAACATCTGAGGAGAACAATACAAGGGAAAAACCAGCAGCCCCATGCTGGTGGGGTTCAAGGCTGGGGTGAAACATTTGGAGGGACCATTGTATCTGGATTCCTTCAGCAGACTGTGGTGTAATGGGAAGCAGGTGATGGGATGTGCTGGAAGGCTGAGGTCTTAACAGTCTAGCCTACCAAAATAGACTTGTGTGATTTTCCTCATCAGCAGTCCATAGGTTGAATTCATCAGGGAGGGGAAAAAAACAACCTTTAAATCTTCTAAAGTAATTTCTTAGCTTTGTCTTTTTAAGAACATTACCAGGTGGATTTGTGCCCCAAAGCTGAGGCACTGCTGTTTCCCCATGGACGTGTTAGCGGGATTGCTAAGCCATGGGTGAGGATGAGACTTGTTCTGGTGGTGTCATATTTACACCACGGGTCTAATCATAGAAATTTGTAGGGGAAAAACTCGCCAAGTCAGCCAGTCGCTTCACTTGCCAGAGCAGCATAAATTACTGCAGCACTATTCAAATTAAAATTAAGGTTGTTAAGTGTTGGTGTGTACTGTGTATTTTTCTGCAGTGTTCTGTGGAAGTTACAGATTCCCACAGGACATTGAACCAGACATGTAACAGTTGGGTATGAATCCAGCAGATTATTTAGTATCTAGAAACATTTAAAAATATTTTTAGTCACCAAAAGGTCTCTACTACTGTAACCTTGAGAAAGCAGATTTAATTTCATGTGTGTTAATTCATCTGCTGCTCTGTAGATTTTCTGTCATAACTTTCGTGTTAGTATTCTTTCTGATTTTTTGTGTTTAATTTAGCAGCTGCATAGATACTAAGTGTCTAGATAATGCTCTGTATGGGGGAGTATCCAAAGGGAAATGGATTCTGGTGTTCCATTTATTTAGTGAACAGGACATGAATCTCCAATGTGAAGCTGTGGCGTCAATACATGACATTTTGCATAACACTTTTGTTTAAATTGTATGTGCTTTGAATATTTCAGTTCCAAGTGATCATATTACTGTTAGTTTTAAAAAAAATACTAGATTCTCCTACAAGTCTGTTGCTTGTTTGTCTTTCAAAATTAAACAGCTTTAACAAGCCTACTGTTTCTGTTTATCCTGATGTCGCGGTGTCAGTTTTCAATCTTGATTTGACAACGTTTTTATAATCTAGTATCACTACATAAATTAGCTATAATGAAAATACAGATTTTTTTTATTCCTAAGATTACAATTTTTTTTTCTCCTGTTAACGTTTGGTGATCTTTCTGTAATTTAAACAATGTAATTTGAAGTCAAAATTTATCAGTCCGAGTTGCAAAATTTCACCAGAACATCACTTTACATCACCCAGACGGGCACGTATCAGCAGTTTAAAAAATCCTTTTCACAGTGGACAAGGATGTGAGCAGATTCTCTTACTCTGCAGTGTCCGTGGGGTGTGTTCTTCTCCAGTGCAGTGTGCCTGCCTGGAGAATTGCTGTGCAACAGCTTAATGGTGGAAAATGATTTCAAATAGTTCTGTAGTTTCATGGTTTATTGAACTCCTGGGCTGAGCTGCAGACCTGCAGCAGGCAGGGGTCTCGTTGCCCTGCGTGGAAGGGCAAACTCTGTTACAAGTGCTGCTGAAGAATGAAGGAAATTTTTCATTGTGTCTTCAGGTTTTCTTTGGTGTTGTTCTGGGGCGTTTTGTGTGTGTGTGTGTTTGTTTGTTGTTTTTTTGTTTTGGTTTTTGTTCTGTTCCTCCTACTAGCTGATGAAAATAAAGTAATATGTTATGGTTCACTTGATTCTTGACATAACAGCAACATCCTTGTGTTCTCTCTTTTTTGTTTTTTTATGTGAACTATGCCAGTAACAGAGACCCTCATGCTAATCAGTCATATTAGAAAAGAATTCCTCTTTCCATTGCCTTATGTCTGCTGGGGTTTTTTTGCAGCAGGATCTGTCTGCTTGTTACTTTAGCACCACCACAGCTTTGTAGCCTGAGCCCAATTGTAGGACTGTGGTCATCAAGGGTTAGAACACAAAAAGTCTTTGCAGAAAACTGAATTACAAGGCCCTGGCGTTCTCGACAAGGATGCTACAAGCAAGGATGCTACTGCTGTGCTTCTCACTCCTCTGTAGAACTCTCTACCTGTTCTTCAGCTGATGCTGGGCACTGCAAGTCCGTGTAGACCCTTACAGAGTTAGGAATTTTTCTTCCCACAGAATCAACAATAACGAAGCAAAGCGGGGAGGGAATTGAGTTCTAACATGTCTGAGCTGTGAGGCCTTGAAACATCCCACGCTGTGCTCTTCTCTTGTCCTCCTCCAGAGCGGGAAATCTGTGTTTGATCTTGATCCTCTCCTTGGGTGGAGGTCAGCTCGTGGTTGCCAACAGCCCCACTGCTTTGGCCTTCCACGGCTGCTTGTGCTTGCCTTGACTGCAATCACTGTTCCAAACAAGATCATTGCAAGTCTGGTTTTCTTCAAAAATAATGTGGGCAATTCAGCAGCTCATCTCGGGGGTTTGTTTTGTACAAAGCCAGTGTACAAGATTCTGGATGTTTTCCTTTTCTGCCAGAGGCAATGTCTGTGTGACCATCTCTTGGAACCTTCGACCAGTGCAAGGATAAAGCACTGCAGGGTGGTCCCACAGTCAGGAGCAAATCCTGCAGGCGCACAAAGGGTATTGTCAAAACTCAGTTATTGGTAATAACCTCATTTGACACTTAAAATACTCACACTTTGCTATCCAAAATGTAAATGTATTGAATAGCAGGCTTTATTTATCAATAAAGCATCTGAAGAGTTTATATCTACACCATTTTGTTCATTCTATTGCTACATCAGAATCTACTTTGCTTAATTTTCATGTAATTCAAAAACTGCTTAACATATCAAGTGTATAAATAATCACTCGCTAAGTCTTTTCAAGAAAAATCAGAATGATGAAAAGGCAGAAGCATCAACATCTGGTTTTAATAAAATCAACTCCTCCTTTCATGGGAGATAGTGGATAATTGGAAAAGAGTCTGCTGAAATCACTTGTTTTATTATTCTCATCTGAATAAATCAAACAGGAATAACTAAAAGATTATCTTCAGTATTTTTGGTAAGAGGTTAGAGAAAGTTTATTATTTTAAAATTTGTGCTTGCTCTCTGAAAACAAAATTCTTTTTCAGTATCAGGAAAAAAGTTTTGGATAGTTTGTGGGTTTTTTATTATTTGAGGAAATTACCTAGGATTTAATTTTTTGTCTCATTTAATTTCTTGTTGAATTTTCTTATCCCTGTTCAGTTATGAGCTGTAAGTTCTAAAGAATTTTTTTTGCAGCAATTGCTACTTTTTTAAGTAGTCACGTATGTGGGCCACTTTCTATATAAGATTTTCAAATCCTTCTCTAGGACAGATCAGGGTTCAAAGTTAAACTGGCAGCTGTGTGTCAGTCTTGTATGTTATATATATATATATATATATATATATATATTTCACTGGGAGGTTCTGAGGGGAAGTAGGTCTTTTCTAGCTGTTGAGCATGCATAGTCCTATGAAAATGTTCTATTAGGCAAAAATGAGGGTTTATTATTTTGGGGTAGAAAAACTCATACTATAGCCATAGGATTTTACAGAGGATACAGAGACTGGTTTCCCTGTGTCTTCACTACCACTTCCCATGCACCAAACTCTTTCAAAGGAATGAAACTCGGACTGAGGGCCTAACTTCCCATATCAGCTTGAACATAATTATTCTCACTGTGTTTTAAGGGACATGGTGACATAGTCTGGAATTGCAGAGTGGTGGAATTGAGTCTTTCCTGCTACCTCAAAGAGAAAGATACCCCTATCCAGCTTAGCTCATTTCCCAAGTCTGTGTCTGAGCACTTACATTTTTGATTTCCAAGTCCTCTTACATTCTTAGAGTTTAAAAATACTCCCCATTTCATAGTTAGCTACTTACATACTTCCTAATGCCCGGTCATAACAGAGTTAAAGGAACCCTAGAAACCTACAAAAGCCAGGAGTGTGAATGTAAATCTAGAATTCAGTTTTTCATTATTGATTTGCTGCAGTTTTCCTTGCAAAGAATAAGGAGGTAGGTTCGTAGTCTGGCACGGTGTACCATACTTGCATTTCTAAGACCAAATACGTGGTAGCACATGAAACTGCCAATCTGCATTCTGACATCTCAGTGGGCTTCAAAGCAAGAAACAATAAATTCAACTATAAAAGTGTTCTTAGGAAGTGCAGTTTAGTGGTATTTTTCAGTGTGTGACACAACTATTTTGAAGATGCCTATAAATTTTATTGATGTAATTCTTATTTTAACAAAATGACATGACAAGTAACAATTATTCTGACCATGAGGAAGATTGTACAGAAGATTGTAGTTTGGGTCAAGGGATTTGCTTTGGTAACTCATCTATTTGTGCAAGAGTAGTGATTTTAATATGTAGGAAATGAGATATATGTATGTTCTCAGGTCAGCAGTCTATGTATCCTGGTCTTCTGTTGCTGGAGAAAATTTACTGTAGCACAAGGTTGCACTTCAGTGTCTTCTGATGCAATTTTCTTACAGCTCTACACGATTGATGGCTGTTTTTGTTCCACATGGATTCAACCCTTACTGTATAATCTAGAACCCTTGTGGCTATTTTTCTGTCTATCCATTCTTAAATACTCCTAATATTTTTTATCTCAACAGTGACCTGTGATTCCGAGAGTAATTGTAATTCTGGCTTTAAAAATCCACTTTTATATTTACATCAGCCTTTATGTCAAAGTGGGTGGGGAGTTCTGTGGTCTTCTAGAGTGCGTAGGGCATTAGAAACACCTGTCTGCTTCTCTTCCCTTATTTATTATATAATTTGAGTAATGTTACTGATCATTCTTTCTTCCCTGAAGCTTTATAGTTCTAACCCAAGAAGGGTTTCTTCTTGTACCCAAATCTCTTCAAGTCTTTAATTTATATTGTTCTTTTCTGCGTCTTTTCTATTTGATGTATCCTTTTTCAGATGGGGGTGACCAAAACTGAACACAGAATTCAAAAGTGAACACACACTATTCAAGGTGAGGGATTATCACTAGTTTTATATAAGGCATAATATTTTTTATATGTCTTTGTCCTTTAAAAATAAATACTGATATCCTGATTATTTTTGCTCCCAATTGTAAAGTATTTTTCTTGAATAATCTGTAAAGTTGTCTAATTTTTTTATTGAAAAGTTGGTTAACTTATAACATAATTTCTTCTGCGTAATTAATGAATGAATGTGGTAGATTAATTTTCACTATGGTATACTGTACACCATGTATGCTCTACTTCCTGTTGTTGTTTTGATTTAATTGCATATTTGAAATCCCTTCTGAAGACCATAATGAATTCACTGTAGAGCCAACTGATCTTTATATCCTTCGTCATTTCCAGGTTTTGTCATTACATGATTCCTTCCCATTTCATCCTTCAGATTACTGAAGTGTACTTGCCTGGGAGTTTTTTCTGGGTATTGCCACCTTGATTTTGATCCCTCCAGCCAAGAGTCTTTCCTGTGTTCTTGCAGATCTTGAAGAAAGGTTTGCATTCCTTCATGTCCGTGATAAAGACTGGTAGTTGAAGGAGAGCTAGAGCTAATTGTACATGAGAAAACTCATCAGGATGCCCATTGCCATCTCTCATTAACTTATTCACTGCATCTGATCCTTCTCTTAGGCCTCCTTTCTTTAGGAGAAGAATTGTACATCTCACAGCCCGTGTGTGGTTATTCCTTTCAGAAGGGATATCCTTGCATTGTGCCCCTGATGGTAGAGAGGGGAAAGAGGTGTTCTCAGGCTGGTAATCGAGTTTGACTTTAACTCTTGCAAATTGGATTCATTTACATGAGTTCTCCATACTTTCACCAGGTCATTAATTAAAAAAAAATCATCCCACCCTTTTGATGACTTCCTTGCATTAGAATTTCTTATCATGGTGACATTGTGTGGTATCCAGAGCGGGTAATTATTAGGCATTGTCAGCACAGACAGTGGTAAATAGAGGTAGTGAAGTTTGGTAGGAAAGTTTGAGGGGAGGAAGGCTATTTCTGTACCCCCAGTCTGGAGAGCCTCAGGTGGTCAGAAAATAAACTGGTGGGGTGATCAGCAGTCCATGCATTGACCCTCCCACACTGCCAGGGAAACAGAAATAAAATTTGCTCAGTCTCTAGTCTCATTTCCTTGGTCTGTGAGGGGGTATGTGTAGTGGGACTGTTATAGGACCTTCACTGGGAACATATTTGAGAAATTGTTCCTGCATTCAACTGAATTTTTCATGAAAGTACAGTTCTGGGAAGCTGCTGTTCTTATTGTTTTGTGCTGTTCTTCAGTTGTTACTTTGTACAATGACTGTTGGGTTTTAGCTTTTTCATGTAACTTCTGTTCTAAATTGGATTTCTAACCAACGATTTCTAGGTAATGATCCTTTGAAAGGGTTTAACTTCTTACAGATTTTTTAATGACTTATTTTTGTAGTATGGGTAGTTCTTGCTCTTCATTCTTTGTTGCCCCAGTGTAAGGGTTGGAAGAAATTTTGTTACTATGCTGCAGTTTTGATTGTTTTAGCAAGTTTTTGCTCAGGGCTTGTTTTTGGTTGTGGGTTTGTTTGGGTGGGGTTTTTTGTTTGTTTTGTTTTTGTTGTGTTCTTGGATTTTTTTTTTTTAATCCTCCATAAAGGAACTATCTAATTTTTCTTCAAATTTGTTTATTTTGTTGCTTTATTCGAAGCTGGTTAACATGCTGAAGCTGAATTATTTTATGAAATATTCTAGTCTTTGAAAAAATTAATGGAACAAATTGTGTGATTTCTTTTCTCATAAGCTTACAAAAAGTTATAGGATAGTATATGTATTTATAGTCTGTGGTGTAATAAATAGAAATGTGACTATCCAAACAAGCAGCTGGAACAAGTGTTCATTTGTATCTTTCATCTTTTTAGATCTTTCTAATTGAAAGTCTAAGCTGTGCTGTTTTATGATAATGTTTTTAATTAACGTTTAATTAACACTGATAAGAAGGAAATAGGCACTTTGTCTCTAAAATCTTGCTTTTAATTTAAGTACATTTCAGTAAGATTTGGTGTCCTTAAGAAGTTGAAAATTCTGGTGTTCTCCTTGTTGATGTCTTGGTATGGGATAACAGGTGCTGTTTGCTGAGGTGGAGACTGTGGTATCTTCTGATGCACTGAACATGTTGTGATCTGCAGTAAAAACCAAGCAGGAGTGTGTGTGAGGTGCTGTTTGGAGAGAGAGAAATACTAAGTTACACTGTTTTTTGAGTAATCTGATGTTAAAGTGACTGTTGGGACATCTACAGTTCCTACCACTCTAGTGTCTATGCTAGTAGTTAGAAAAGGGAATATCTTCCTTTTGAGGTGCATGGTGACATATTTCTTATAGGAGAAAACAGCTGTGAATTATCTTAAAAATAATTGAAGAATGATTCTCTCCACTTTAACACTTTTCTCTCCAGCTCTCCACACGGATTTTTAATGGGAACTTGAAAAGAAGGAGAAACTGAAGCAGGTGTTTCTGAGCATGACATTAATAAACTTCCATTTAACAAAAATACTTGAGCTGGTTAAGACCACTCCAAACATAATCAAACACAGTTACATTTCTCCTGCAACTTAAATTGCTGTGAGAAATTTGCTGCTCCATTTTAAGGACTAACATGAGACATGGCAGGTGACATTGGCCCTGGAAGAGCAGCAGCTCTTGATGTTCCTTTCCTCGAGCTGGCCTGAAGAAGTTTTTTGTTCCCTGCACTGTAGAATGGTGCAGCTAGCTGTGCTCAGGAGCACGTTTGTTTCCCCTTCCTTTCTGGATGGTAGGTCTGATGTTGGCAAGCGAGGTGCAGTTTGCCTGCCCTGAAATACCTCCTTTTCCTTAGACTTATTTATTAGTGCTTTTCTTTGTGAAAAACTAACAGATTGCTGTATTTTGAAACACAGCAAGCATTCTCCTTTTTTTTTTTGGCACTGTATCTACCCTTTTTCCTTCTTTTTTTACCTTCCCTGCATCCTCCTTTCCTTTGCAGTCCCGTCTCTCCAAAGGGACGTGCGACAGACCGACGGACTGCGGCTATTTTTGCACGGCGCGCATATTAACCATTGAGTAAACCTAAGAGGTTTTACAGAGCTTATTTTAGCAGAAGCATTTGCTAAAGCCCCTGTATCCATAGGCTGTGTGTATATTCATTAACTATTCAGGGCTGTAACACAATACAACAAAAGGAAGTGTATTTTAACAGAGATCTGTAACAACCATAGGCAGACTGGCATCCAGCCAGGGGAAAGGCAGATGTTTCTTGCTGCTATTTCTGTCTTGTGGCATCCAAAGATATTGAATTGATTTCTTGGATAACAAAACTAGCTGAGACTTACTGCAGTGTCACGATCCTGCATGGCAACAATACATATGTTTGATCCCCAGAAGTTTATTGTAGTCAAATCTTTGGAGGCAGTGGAAAACTGAGCCTCTCCAGTTTCCCTGCCAGCGTGACGAGATTTAGCCTTCATATAATCACACCCAAAATGGTTTGTGGCAAGGATGGGGAGAACTGAAGTCTAAGTGGAAAATACAGAATTACTGAACAGAATATCCTGCCCTATAGATTTTCTTATGCACAGAAAATGTTGGATTTTCCCTGTGGCAGAAGCCCGAATGGTTTCACTGGTCAGAGATGGAGCAGAGCATCATGAGTCCTTTCCCTGCTGGTGAACGTGCCTCCTTGGAGCTTGAAATATGTCTGTGTACAGCTTCTACCAACTGCCTCATGTTGTGAAAAGGGATGGAGATGCTTCAGCTCTTGGTCTGCTGTACAGCTACAAGATAGCTCCTCTGTCCCAGTGTAGCATAAAAAGAGGAATTTGTTCCCAATCCAGTACATGTCAGTAATTTAAAGAGTATTTTGATAAAGGTAAATGCCAGAGGAGAATGAGATATGTTGGTATTTACTGTGATCAGAACCTGTTTTGTGTGTGGAATGTCAATAGGCTATGCCAGGATGTGCTGAAGCATGAGATTTGTCAGCTTTTACCCAGGTGAGAAATCCCACGTTTCCTGGTCAGTTGGATGCTCCTGTTCTGCCCAGCTGCAATGGGAATTACCTTCTTGGTTTTAACACCTTCATATTGTTCTGTGCCATGCTAAGCATGCAAAAGATGGTCTGCTTTAAAGGTAGATCCCTTTATAGTGTGATGCTTTAAATAATACTTTACATTTCTCGGCATCTTTCTATGTTAGACTGCAGATATAAATTAATTCTTTTTCCTTTTGTTAATAGCTTGAATGAGCTGGGAGGGAAGATTTTAAAAGGACAAATACAATGAAAATGGATATTTGTGAAAGACTTGAGTTCCATTCCACGTAGAGATGTTAAAAGCCCCTTTAGCAGCTGTGTCAATACCAATTTTTCTGGTTCTTGAGTGCAGACATAAATTCAGATGGTGTTGGTTAAATAATTCACGTTTGTTTTAGGTGAAAAATAACACCTGCTCTGTTCAGCAAATACACTGCTTTCATTTAAGTGATTTAAAAATTGATCACATTCAACTGATTTGAGTACATTAAGGGATTTGCAGTGATGTAATTAAATTGATATTTTAAATAGCTTTAACTGTACTGTACAGTTGAGAAGTATGCAAGTGGATTTTCAGATAAAATGTCTAGTTGGGGTTTGTTTTGGTTTGGTTTTTTTGAGGTAAAAAATTATTGTGTTTGGAATATGGTTACAGACATACGTCATTGAGTGGATAAATCATTTGAGCTGTACTGGAGGAAAGGCAAAAGTTCTGAATCAGGGACATGCTGTTTTCCAGGCATATCAGTTATTTTCATGTACGTAGAAAACTGGTACTTGTAGGAAAAACGACATCTTGGAGCTGGAAAATATTTTCACAGGTTACATAGGTAAATAAAAATGCAAATTTCTGATGCTATGATTTCATTGAAATAATTATCAAGAGACAGATTTTGTTTTTTTTTATTTTTGAATTGTCGTGTTGGATTGTTGAATGTCCTTTCTTCCCCAAGGAAAAAACTTCAGTAACCGTGTTTAATTTGCAGAGCACCAGAGATCATACTGGGATTGCCGTTTTGTGAAGCCATAGACATGTGGTCGTTAGGGTGTGTGATTGCAGAGCTGTTTCTTGGATGGCCACTGTACCCAGGAGCACTGGAATATGACCAGGTAGTAGAATAAATTTCACAAGCATATGCACACTTTCTGCAACTTAAGAATTTCAGATTATTAAATCCAGAGTTTTAAATGCTAGTAATATCCCTATTATGTGGCATTTCTTCAAATCTGTTCAGTGCTTTTAATTTAACCTTATTGATTGTCCTAGAAACATAAATCCTGATTCTGAACCGGTTGTATATTGTGCTGCTTTTTCTGAATTAAATTTCCATTTGTCCTCCTCCCTCCGTCTTATGAAATAGTGTTTGGTGTTGAAGCTGCATTTTCTGATGGAAACCAAAGTTTGCAGCCACCATCATTGCATTATAATCTCTTTCTTTTGCCATGAACAGGGTTGACTCTGGAATGTCTATTCAGATGTCAGGATTAATTGTGTTCTGAATACTTTCTGATGTTTTCTGGAAACCCAACAAAGCTCGAGGATTTGAGAGCCTGTACTTCATGAGGAACCAGAATGGGCTGTCACAATCATACTGTGGATAGGCAGGGGTGAAGCTTGGAGCCCTTAAAGCTCTGCCTTTGCTTTGTTGGAGTTTTCAACTACTGACACCATCATTAGTGAGCAAACTTAGTAACACCCCACATCTACTGAAAGATGTAGAACGTTTTTATTTGAGTCACTTAGAAAATAATGTGGAATTTGGAAGGAATGTAATCAGCATCCTGACGGTGTCCACCTGGCTTTTGAACTTTGCAAGTGAAGCAATCTCTTGGAAATGCCAGAAGGAACAGCACTGGCTTCTTGCTGAGTTCTGATCTTTGATTCATTAGTTCAGAGGATGTTGTTTAGGTTATTCAACTCCTGCTCATGGAGTGGGCTATTGGCTCCCTACACTTACAGATCAGACCAACTTTTCTGAAAATTTGTTTGTTGGAACCATTTTCAAGGGATATATTAATTTAATGTTGATGCTGGTAATGTTTTGTATTTCAGTTTCCTTCATTTACACAAAATTCAGTGTTTCACACGTGGAAAGTGAGCTATGAATAGAATGTGGGTTGATGCTTTGATGCATTTAGAAGACCTTTTTGCAGACTGTTGCTGTTAAAATGGAAAGCAAAAGGAAACATCTAACAACCCATACAGTTCACTGTTCTTTTTAAGGATAAAGTGAAGACATTTGTTTTTTGGAAAGAATCTATAATGCGCTTTAAAAAAATCCAAGAGCTCTGCAAATTTATTTACGTCTTATGTCTCATTCAAGTTTGCTGGAAGCTTCAGTTAGTAACTCATCTAGCAACATGCCTGATCCTCATGTTGGAGAAGTCGTGGTGGAAGAGGAGCTTCAACCTCCTCTGCCCCAGCAGGAATTGCCTTACTTTAACCAGGCTTGTAACTGTGCTTCAGCAGGTCTGCAAAACTTGCTTTGGAGAAATTGGATTCAGGGTTTTTCTCAGTATCCATGAGCACAGTAGGAGTAGGGGATGGCTTCCAGGGAATTCCTGTCCTCCTGCTTCATGGTGTGTGTCACTGAGTAAACAAACAGGCTTTGTGCTGCATTTCCCCCCCATCCCCCTGGTGTGTGGCAACCAACACACTGGCCCTTGAAAGGGAGCTCTTAGTTCTTATATTCAGTTGTGGTTGGAAGCAGTAACAGCTGTATTTCTCAGTGGAAAATAGCCCTCTCTTCTCAGCTTTAATACTCTTTAGAAAAACAGGCACAGGTGCTCAACTGCCAAGGTCTTGAATTCATGCACTGGCTTTTCCCCTATACTTTGTAAGACTGTTTTTTTCTGAGGACATTATAAATGGTCTAGAAACACTTTTGGTCAGAGTAGATTCTCCTTACTCCCCAAGGCAGGGGATTATGGAGGATACTAAACACCAGAAGCTGGCAGCGTTGTGTTTAGTTCTTCCCCACTTGGGTCTGTCACTTACTTTTCAGCAGAAGCCTCACATAAAAATTCCTTTTACTCTCTACTGCCCATCAGATTCTCTTCTCTCAGGTGCTCCCAGCTTTTAAGTCCTCCCTCTTTTGTTGACTTTATCTTCTCATCTCTCGATTTCTGATTCAGTGTATTTGGCCACTCCTTTTGCTTTTTCCCTTTCTTCTCTCTTATTCACTGGCTGCTCCTCCTTTTCCAGGGGCTGACTCACCCCAGCAGGCTCTCTGTGCCCTGGGACCCTGCCCTTCAGAAGTTCAGCTCTGGCTGCTAGAATCTGTACCCTCTCCATCCTGACCTGCAACAAGCTTGGTTTTCAGTTATTGCCAATTATTGTCCAATGCCAAGGTGGTTTTTCATTTTGGAAGCAATACTGCTTCTGGGATAACTCTCCCCTTGTAGAGTGAGTTAACATTGCATGCACAGTAGTTAAAACACATCATGTTTCAACAGATTTCTGTTGAAGCCTTGAGACTTAACTTTCCTAGGTAATCCATCGATCACCAACTATAATAGGTAATGCAAAATGATGCAAGATGATAGTAAATCATCTTCTACAATAAAACCATCTTGATCCTTTCAGAGCAAAGTTTCTTTCAGGCATAAAGTCAGTCCATTCCTACTGCAGTCAGTAGCAGATTTTCTTGGACAACAACACTATCTTTTGCTGCCTGGAGCTTGTACAGGCACTCCCTTTCCACATGGAATGTTTCCTTGAAATGCAGGTGTGTCAGATGTGTAAAGACTGATACACTGAAGACAGCAAATGGGAAGGATTTTTATCAGGTTACATAATGAGAACATGAGAAAAAAAAGGAAGGAAAAAAGTTCTGTAAGCCAACAAAGCACTCCTACTGATTTTCCTGTTTAGAATTAAAAAAATACATTTAGGATTTGAGTGGGTTGAGGAGTAATGACAGCCACTCTCCCCAGCTCCTCATTCCTGTGACCCAGCCTAAAAAGCTTGCTTATGTAGGTCACTTGAGAGGTTTGTTGATGTGTGGCTTTCTCTAGAGATGGAGAGAGCAGTGCTGAGTGCTCAGGGTTAGATTTCTCCTCTCTGTAAGATGTAGCTGTCGAACTGTGATGCTCTGAGCATGGTTCATTTTGTCATTTTTTAAATGAAATTGCAATGAACTATGTGGGAATCGCACTTTGAAAACAAGAGGTAAATTATTTTCCCTGTTCTGTTTTTTTCCTCAGATTCGTTACATTTCACAGACTCAAGGTTTGCCAGGAGAGCAGTTGTTAAGCATGGGAACGAAAACTTCAAGATTTTTCTGTAGAGAAACGGATGCACCATATTCTAGTTGGAGATTAAAGGTAAACAGTACAATGTAATGGAAAACAGCACAGTATTTTGTGAGCAGAGAAACCAGAGAAGCCAAGGTTCACTTCAAGACTGTTATTTCCCTGGTGCATCTCCTGTGGTTTTTACCAGCTCCTGCTCTTTATCCCCTTCCATTTTTTGTGTTCCCCAAGGTGCAGCTGCCAGGCTGTGCTGTGCCCAGTGCATGGCTGCCAGGTGGGGAATTCAAATTAAGCCTTATATCTCCAGAGGTGCTAAATGAGTGGGTTTGTTTTGTTTTGTTCTCTTTCTTGCTCAGTTGCTGCTTTTCGCTTCATATAAAGAATTTCTCTCTGAGGCCCACACTGCTCTGTCGATATTTGTCCAGAGCTGGCTTCAGGATCAGAAGTTCCTAGGAGAAAAAGGAGATTAAGAAATAACATGGCTATGTACAGCTCATTTCTTTGAGATCTCCTGCTAAAACAGCCTTTGTTGGCTGAAAGCTGCAATCTAGTGAGTGCAGACAAAGTTAAAACAAAATGTACTTTTGTGTTCTGCACACCTTGTTTCTCTCTAAGCAACATTATTGCGCTCTGGCCATAAGCAGAGCTTTCGCTTCCTACGCAAAGAGTTTACTTTTTTAAAAACCCCATTGCCTCATGGCCCAGCTTCCCTGGGTTTGCAGAGGGCTCAGGAAGCAGCTGGGGTTGACAGGAGATCTCTGCAGTACCAAGCAGCCGCCCAGCTCCCAGCACCAGTTGCATAAGTCCCCCCATCAAGTTGGTAAATCCCTGGCAGCGCTGGGCCGGGGCTGCACGGGGGTTATGTAAGATTGCTCCAATTACACCAGCCTGGTTAATCCCCCACTCTGCTTTCTCAAGCACTTGGTCTGTAGGTGACACTTTGCATCTGGCTTCTCCTTGTCAGAGCGAGTTCTTGGTGCAAACAGCCCTCCCCAGTTCCAGGAGCTCTTTGTTACCTTGCAGAGGTTCATTAGGGGTTTTGATAGGGACCTAAGAGTTGCTCATTACTTGCAGATTTTGTCCAAGTTAATTTTAGAAACGTTTCTGTAATCTGTATGTTAAAAGCTTTTTCCCTGAAGTCCCACCTTGCCTCTTGCAGCACCAGCCTACTGGTGCTGTGTGCGTTGAAGAAGGAAAATTGTAACAGAAGGTTCTATACCAACTCAGAAACCATTCATTCTCAAGGATGTTTTTGTTTCATACCTAAGCATTTAAAATACTTATACCACTTGTTGTGTATGTGGAGGAATAAAAGTATAAAAAAAGAAAAAGAGAAAACAAAGAAACTGAATGGCTCCTGCCTGGTTTTTGGTTTATTTCTTTTACAGTGATGTGATGTTGCTGCTGCTTGGTCTGAGTTTAAGGTCTGAGTTTGAGAAAATTGGTAAAACACAATAATAGAAAAGCTGAGATATATAAAAAGATAAGAGTTTCATTAAACTGCTCTGTGGTAGGCTTTCAGCACTTCCTGTGTGATTCATAAACTGTCTGTTGTAATCCAGTACTGTGATTTGTCAGATGTAAAATATTGTAGGTATTGTCTCTTGATTCACAGATTGAAAGTAGCCAGTAAAGCAGCATACAAATATATAACTGATATACTAATTATTTGGGGAAAAAATGGTTTTTAGGTCAGTAAATACATAAAATTATTTTGTAGTTATAGTTGTCCTTTACTGACAGATTCTAAACTCAGCTTTTGTTTTCTTTTTTTTTTTTTTTGAGACATTGGAAGAACATGAGGCAGAAACAGGTATGAAGTCTAAAGAGGCCAGAAAGTACATTTTCAACAGTTTGGATGATATAGTGCATGTGAGTATTAAAGCCTCCTTCCTCAGCAAAAGGAATATGGGGGAAGGACTGGTGATTTTAAAACATTTTACTGATTTTGAAAGAAATGCCTTTTCAAATATTTCTTATTGTGTCTCAGTCATATTCATTCTTCTCTGCTGCTCTGAGGAAAATACCTGGCTGTGTCAGCCATTTGAGCTTTTAGTAAAGATCTTCATATTCCATTGCTTGTGTTAAACAGTGGAATTTGTTCTGTGGTGGGGAAACCCTTGAATTTTGTGTAAAATGTATACTTTCTCTTCTACCTTATCTGCCACTGTGGCAAAGAATAAACAAAGAGTGCATATGGAACCTGCTCTGTTTATTGTATGATTTCCGGTACAATTCTAAGTGTAGTTTTTTAAATTTTGTTTTTAAAAACATAACTGTTTCCTCACTTTTCTTTAGCTTTATATCTCTCTAGTCAATAAGAAAAGGCAATTTTTTGTTGTCTTTCATATCCTGAAAAAAGGATCATATCTTGTTGCAAGGCTGGCATTAATAGATGCTTGAAATTGGTTTTGAAGATCAACTCTGTTGTTCAAGTTAGACCATATAAAGATCTTTATTCCAAATCTTACTTCTTAAATTCCAAGTCCCAGACTGGAATAAAGCCTTTTTAATGGGGAGATTGCAAGGGGGGAATAGTGTGCATGCCTAAAAAAGGCCACCAATTCTAAGCCAACTGTTTTGGGATAAGACAAATCCACTGTACTCCATGTGATAAAAATGCTGAATATTAGTATTTTATAGCAGAAAACAATATCAGAAAGAGTTAAATTAATATGCATATCTTCTGTCTGACTGTTTTGTTCCATGCCAGGTGAACATGGTGATGGATTTGGAAGGAAGTGACCTGTTGGCAGAGAAGGCAGATAGGAGGGAGTTTGTCAGTCTGTTGAAGAAAATGTTGCTTATCGATGCTGATTTAAGAATCACTCCAGCTGAGACCCTGAACCATTCTTTTGTTACCATGAAGCACCTCCTCGATTTTCCTCATAGCAACCAGTATGTAACATAGAAATCTCTGTTGTTGCAATTCATTTGTATAAAAGTGTTGTTTCTTCTGTTATCAGAGAGAAAAAAAAATCTTCCATCATTTTTGCAGTGTCTTAGAAAATTCTTTCAAGTGCTTGCAGTAGTAGATACATCTACTGAGTCAAGGAAACTGCTTGAATAACTATGTTTTTCTCTGAAAGTAACAGAGCAAAAGATTTCTAAGTTGTTTCTATGCATGATTGTTAAAATTCCAACACTGCAGAAACTTGGATGTGATTTTTGGAAGTATGAGGAGCTGTAGTTGCTGTCAGTCATTGAGGGCCAGGCATTTCCTCTTGAGGTTAACATCTCAGATACTTCCTTTCATCTATTGATTAATGTGGAATATACTCAAAGTTTTCTTGGAGTTCTGGGGTTGTGTATTTTACCAAATGTGGATTTCCCAAATTTGCAAGCATTTCACTCTGAAAGGGCAAGCTTTTTCCATCTGTTCAATTTCCTATTGTCCCTGTTTGTACACAGCTGTTAGAAAATGGTGTTAGATGGAAGGAGAAGGAAAACAGCAGTATTTTTCTTGAATTGAAAATATGCATCACAGAGGCTTGATGTGACCATAGTAACAGCAGTGCTTCTGTTTTTCTACCTGAGTGGATGATCCTATTCTGTGGAACTGGGAAATGTGGGGTTTGAACTAATCCTTTTTCCCCTTATTTTGAGGAATTGTTTTTTACCTTTAACGACATGAAATGGTGATTAAAACAATTTATTTTCTGGTTCTGATAGAGTGAAGTCCTGCTTTCATATCATGGATATTTGCAAATCCCGATCAAACCTGTATGACTTAAGCAATTGCAATAAAACATCACTTGTGAGATCAGTTGCCTCAGGCAGTGCAGCCAACCTGACTGCAAACTTCACCAAAATTGGTCCAGTAAGAAGTCAGGTAAAAACAATGGTTCGTGTCTTCCTTGGTTTTGTTTTGTTTTATTTTGTTTTGTTTTAACTGCAAGTTCAGTTAATGTAATTTTTCTAATTAATTCAATAATTGAAAAAAATGCATCTGTTAAATGGCAAAATGTTCTGTCTTTTACTCTCGTTTTTTCCTAATGTTTTCTTAAACAAATAATTGAGACTATGTTTCAAATTAAGTTACAAGCTGGGATTGCCAATGCTGTATTCTGGTGCCCTCCAGTGGCCCAGTGTGATGGCTTCCTGTGAAATGGATTTGAAATGTTCATTTTTATAAGTTGTTTTAGTTATTTACTGTATAAAATGGTGGGACAAATGTGTGAGAGACATAGATTCGCAATTATAATAACATTGCCTGTGTTGAATCTGTTCCCTTTAGGCATTAACTGCATCTGCCCATTCAGTTCTGCACCAAGGGATTCCACTGCAGGCAGGAACTGCTCAGTTTGGTTGCAGTGATGTTTTCCAGCAGGCATTGATTATATGTCCTCCAGCTATTCAAGGTATATTTATCTGTAATTGTCACAGTTCCTAAAATATCAGTGTTACTGACTGTCTGTTAGCAATATTTGACTTTTCCATTATATCCACTTAAGGTTTATATTTAAGCCAACTTAATTATGTCATTAAAAATCAGTGTGTGAGTCAGATGTAGATACATTGCACCTTTCTGAAAGAAACAGCAATCAGCACCTGCACAAAATGATTTAAACAATTCAGAGCCCATCTTCATGTGCTACACACACACATAAAAATTTATGTCTTGGACAAAATTGGAGAAAAAAGTATGAAAGGAGAAACAATAAGGTGAGTGTTCTGAAATAAAATTTGGGAGGAAACAGGAAGGATGAAGGGAGTATCAGTGCCTTATCCTAGTAACAGTCATTTATGGAAATGAGAAGGTAGTTTATATTGTTTGCTTATTAATTTAGCTTGATTATAGTCTTTGTTCCGAAGATGTAATTCATTTGTCTTGGTGATGTTCAGCTTTTTGTTGAGATCAGGTCTGGAAGTAATGGAATTTATAGGTAGTGGGGTTTTTTTTTCTGCATTTTAAAGTTTCAGAACTCACATTAGACGCTCTCTGAAATGAAACAAACCAAAAATATTCAATCTAAACTTAAACCCCAGGAAGTCTTAATCTCTGTAGATAACAACAGATACAGCAGACTGTATCAGTAATGTTATTTGTGGCAGCTGCATCTACCTTAGGTTCCAGAAACTCAAGAAAGATTTGAATTTTCACCAGGCAGTGTCATGTAGAGCTGCTTCACACAGATTTCCTTCTGAGCAGTTAATTATTTAAATTGTATACGTTCTTTACACAATGACATACTCCTTAATAAAAAACCTCTATTGTTTTCATTATTCCCAGATGAATAAAGTGATTTATAGAAAAGGAAACAGTACAGACAGACACTTTATCTCTGATTTATATACTGTATTCTTCATATGATGATAACTTTCCAAATTTAAATTCTGCTGCAGCTGAAGTGTAGGGGATATATTGTTTCCATCACATAGGTGACGAGTTGCTGGCACAGATGAAAAGGGGATATTAATGGTATCTGGCACTGCTTCAAAGTTTCCCAGCTTGGCTGCTCTGTGGAATATCTGAAGTGCTAAAACTCTTTGCTTCTGTCAGAGCTAAGATGTTGCTCTTCTAGATGGCTGTGGGGAAAAAAATCAGTCAAGTGCATTTCAAAATGAAAAGCTTTGAAGTATGTGTTTATAACTTAGTATTGTGTTATGACATGAGAGAATTACATCAGATGAAAACTTGCTTTCATCCTGTACTGTAAAGATTACAAAAACAAACCAAAACACTTAAAAACTTCAGTGTAATAATTCTTTAGTAGTTACCTGTGAACTCCCATTGCTTAATCTTTTGAATAATCTTTGAGGCATGAAGTGCAGTTAGAAGATGAGATCAGGGATATCTTTTCCTAGCCAGTATTTTCTTTAAGCATGGATATTTTGTGGCAATGTCTGTTAAGAAAAGCCCCTCTTTCATTGTAGTTTGACATTATTAGGTAAAAAAAAAAAGTGTTATTGTAGTAAACATTGCAGCATTTCTATAGGTTTGTTGAGTTTTCTGTAACGGTAACGAAATCTATACAGGGCATGAGATGCATCTTTTTTGTATTATGCTCTTGTGAGCAGTGCTATAGTTTGCATTATTTTCAAGAGAGGAGCAGGATTAGGGATTCTACTGCAAATACTTGATGAGATACACAGAAGATTTTACATTGTTTCCCACCAAGAGGAACATTATACCTGTGGCATTGCCGGCTACAAAAGCTGAGGGGAATGTGTTTCAGCCTGCTGGAAATACAGAGCATGAGGAGTGCAAGAGTTCATTCTGAGAAGCTTTGAAATTCAGTTCTGCTGACTTTTGCTTGCTTCCTTTCAAATTCTTTTAATGTAGTTTGTGATAAAGAATAAATGCTTAGGTCTGCAGGACTTTCTGCCAAAGTCATTCCTCTTTCTAGTAGTCTGTTTCCAACTAGCAGCTCTTGGCCATTCTTTCTGGAAACTACAGCTCAAATATTTGTGCAGATAAGTTATGGCACAAAAATCTTTTAGGTGTTAATTTGTTTGGCTTGAAACTTTAAATTGCGGAATTAGATCATAAACACGTTTTTAAAAATGGTGAAATGTTTTAAAATTGTCCTCTATGTTTGCTCAGAAAATGTATGCAAGACTGCTGTTTACCTAAAGCTTGGGTATGTTTTTTTCCCTGACAGGAATTCCTACAAACCACAGCAAACCCACCAGTTTCTCCCTGAGGGTGGATAATGCAGTTCCACTGGTGACTCAAGCCCACGCAATTCAGCCACTACAGATTCGAGCAGGAATCCTTTCTCAGGTTGGCCTACTGTAAAGCAAAACTCTTACTTATTTAGTTAGTAAATGTTTTTAAAAGCAGAGTTCTGTTGCAGTCCCTCTCCTGTCTGTGCTGAGCTCCAAGCAGTGAGTGTACAGTGAATTCCTTGTGCCATAAAAACCTCCTGTGCTTCCCAGCAGGCGTGGTCGAACCAAACGCAGCAGATCCTGGTTCCTGCATGGCAGCAGGTAGCACCAGTGGCAGCTCCAGCCACATCTCTGGCCTCTGATCCTGTGGCTGGCCCACAGAGGCTTGGAGACTGGGGGTGAGTCCACCTGCTTTTGTGCCACACTCTCGTCGAGATTTTAGCATCCCTTCATTGAAGGCTACAGAAGCTGGGTAGTTGTAAAAGCCAAGTCCTTTCTTGCATTGTTAAAATCGGTCTCAGGAAGGCAGAGGTGTAACAGCTCGTGCCAGGATGCAGAAAGCCTTCTAGCATAAAGGCCCCAGGTCCCAAGCAGAAGCAGCAGCATCTTATCAGTAGCAACCACAGCAGCAGCAGCAACGGCAGCATCTGTGATCTGTGTTTCGTGTGCCTCTCAGCATCCTCAAAGCAGTGCATTTTATTCTGTTTTTAACCAATACAAGTCCAGTATCGCCTTGTTGGACCTATCCTAAGCTAAGATTGATGAGTGACAACATTCGTAATTTCTTACACAAATTCTACTCATTTAACTCAGTCTGTTCCATCTAGGAATGTTTAGCAAGGCTTTGTTGTTTTCATTGTGTCTAGAGCTTAACTAACTTTGCAAAAGGCAATGCTGCTCAACTTTAAACTGGGTGTTAGGTCCTTTTCTTACTTATTCAGTCTCTTATTTGCTTAAGGCACTTAAAAAAAATCTCTGTTTATTTAAAACTAAACTTGCATTTCTACCTCATATCTGTGTGGATTTATGTATTTTAGTTTCTCTGAAGGTTCTAATTCAGCCCTCAATATCTTTGATCACCCCTGGGCCTGTGTGGATTTGGCCCAGAGGGATTTTATGGCCCATCCTGACACCACACCTCACTGGCTGTGATTTAACCAGGACAGATTTAGGGGTGCTGGTGCAAACGACCTGCAATATAAACCTGCCTTTCCTTTTCCTCAGGAAGATGATTACCCAGGGCACCCACTACAGCTCAATGGTACCACAGCCTCTTCTAACACATCAGATAACCTTGTCTGCCCCTCAGCCAATTAGTGTGGGCATTGCACACGTTGTCTGGCCTCAGCCTGCAGCCACCAAGAGGAACAAACTGTGCCAGAACAGGTTGGTCGAGTGTTTCTAAGACAGAACATTCTAAGACAGTGTACCTGTCATTGCTGTTTTGTGAGCAAGGGAACAACTTGTAGAAGTGTCAGCTTGGTTGGACGCAATTCCTCTTAGACAGTCTTTTGTAAAAATGTGTGCTTTCTTGTTAAGTTTTCAATGTTATTTTGGTAGTAGACTAGATGCAACACTGCTTGCAATACTAATTAATTTTAATTTTGTTTGATTAGTATGTGGCTATCATGGTGGAATGTTGTCTTTACAGACTTTGGGAAGGTATAAGAATATACCCAGGTAGCTCTAATGAGATATTCCTAAGTTAACATGAGGGAGGATATATCAGGTTGAAACAACTGAAGATAAAGAGAGGCTGTATAACAGGGTTGCTGTGTGCCTTGCAGTCATCTTTCACTGATAGCCGAAAATACTTCAGCTGCTTACTGATGAAAATGTGCCCCAGTGCCATGCGAAATGGTGGCAAAGGTGTGGGAGGCTCCAAAAGGGGGAAAGGATGGGTTATGTGGGCAGTGTCAGCAGTCCTTGTTAAGCAAGGGGTTCATCTGGAGGCTATCAGCTTTTGTTTTCAAGAAGAATCTTTGCAGGAAATCTGGTTGGATTTTGTTTGCTTGTTTTTCACCCAAATGAGATTTTCATTTGTTTTTACTTTTATTAGAAAGCGGAATTTTCAGTATACTGTATTTGATGTTGATGTCTTTGATATTACATACTTGGTATCTTTCTTGTTAATGTCTGAAACCATCCATGCCAAGTATTTCTGCCTGTGTTTACCATTCTGTGTTTTTCTAAATTGGTGGCTTAGCCTACGTTGCCTGCTTTGGTTTGGTTGAGAACAGCACAGTCTCCAGGTCTCTTGGGCAGAAATTCACTAAACCCCGACCCACGTGTTCCCTTCCCAGGAGCAACATGCTACAAAACACCAACATCCAAAACTCAGCCTTCATCTCTCCAAAGATCCTCAACCTGAAGGCCGTCAAGAGCATAAGCTGCATGGAAGCACAGGACAATCTGAACTCGGCGGCGGCGGTGGGGCTGGCCCCTGGCGCCGGTGTGCCCGGCAGCCCGCGGCCGGCGCTGTTCCTGGGCTCCCCCAGCCCCGCCGGCAGCGTCATCACCATCAGCAGCGACACCGACGACGACGACGTGGCGCGGGCGCACTCGCTGAGGGAGTGAGTTTGGCTAAGCCCGGCTTAAAGGCAGCTCTCGAGTTTAAAAGGGACAAGTTTTGGTGCTGCGCTCCTAATCAGAAAGTTAACTCTGTAGCATTGGAAGGGAGCACACTGTAAAAATTCTACCTCATCAATCTGTGTGTGTTACGCCTTTTCATACCACCTTTCTTAGCTTTTTTTTCATAATGTCATGCCCTATTTATTTGTTGAAGAATATTCTTGCTGTGTATATTCAACGTTACCATTCTAGCAGTAGCATCCAGTGGATACTATTACATACCTGTGGGTAGAAAATACTTCTCTAACAGTGTGAAAAGGTGAACCTTTGGGTGCAAAAGCAGGTGCTGAGTATTGCCCCCCAGTGGAGTTTTCTTCCACAGAGCCATCACAGAAGCATGCAAGGCTTAAAAGTTTAATGTTTGTTTGACTTGATTCTTACTTATAATAATTCTGAACTTGAGGAACTTGTATTTTAAATCTAAGCTTTGTCAAAGGTTTTCAGGGCTCTGAACTGCTGTAGTAAAATATTTTAATCGACTTGTTTTAGTATTGATTCAGTAAAAAATGTATCCATTTAGTAGGCTTCAAAAAATGCTTGTTTAGTCTAGAATTTTAAAAGAACACTGAAAAGGTTTACGACCTGGTTTGGATGTAAAAGACACAAGGAATTGGATGTTAATTTACATTTAAGGGGCCTTTTCTAATAATGGACCCATTTTTATGCCACAGTTGCACCCAGATGAGTGGTGAATGGTGTGTTTGCTGACTGTGTTTCTGTGTGCAGGTGTAAAGGGAGCCTGGAGTGTGAAGCCTGCCAGAACACCCTCAACATCGACCGCGTGTGCTCCCTCAGCAGCCCCGACAGCACGCTCAGCACCAGCTCCTCGGAGCAGTCCAGCCCCTCTCCCTGCAAGAGGTCCAACAGGTGAGAACTCAGGCTCCTTGCAGCAAAAAGAAGGATCTCAGTATACAGCAGGCCTACTTTATACTAAAAAATGCACAAGTTTTGTTATGTTGCCGGCTGGTGAGAGTAAATGATCTGTTTAAAAATTAATTTACTGGCCTACAGTTGCACAGCACAGACTGCTCTGTTCTCATTCCTAACAGCTCTGTCTTGCTGCACTGGGAGCTTTCAAAATACTGAATGAGTGGTGTTCACACAGAAAATATAAACACGTCGCACGCAACTTCCTTCAGAATAAAAATCTTCTAGAGTTGCGAGATTGAATAAGCCAAAGTAGTATGTGACAGATTTGGTCCTACATATTGTGTAATTTTTGCAGGTTTTCCCATTGTGTATCTTGTAATCTTTAATGACATTGATGCCTTTTTTTCTTCTGCCAAAAGTAAGGCTCACTTAGGTGAACACTGTTCATGTGAACAGCTTTTGAATGTTTTTATCTTCACTGCCTCATGTCTAGCTTGAGCCTTCAGCAGTTTCATTGTGCAAGATGAATTATAGTTAAGGTCCTAACAAAAAAAGTTTGTTTAAAATAATTAAAGATTCTATCAGAGCCTGTATTGACAAGGAGGTGGAACCCCAAGTCTGCATCAGGTAGTCCTACTGGTCAGTAGTCAGTCAGTCCTTTGGTATTCTTTAGTATCAAAACTTTCAAAAATTCAAATAAGTTTTTATGAAGACATGCTTGATTTTCTGTTATTTTCTTTGAATTGTAAGAAATTCAGCCTGTAATTGAATTCCCTTTGGTAATACAACTTTATATCAATAGCAGTGGAATTTGTTGGATTCTGATGTCAGTAGCAATCTACTTACATTAAGTCAAGTCATATAATTATCAAGTCGAATCAAAAGTTAATAATATAGAAGTACAATTAATTGCTTAGTAGTTGTCACATTATCACTGTTTTCTACTTGAACAAACTACTCAGAATTACCTGATTCTGTTGGCTAAATCTTTGGAATTTTGTGCTGATCCTCGTAGTACTTTTCATAAAAGGTTAATTTTCCTAAGTGGTTTTATTTGTATTATCCTATTCTAAACAACATGCAATAAGGACATGTTATGTGAGCTGTAAAATCACTAAAGGACTTGACCATATGTTCAGGCATTAGTGAATTCACTAATGCTGTTTCTTGTATGCTTTAAGTTAAGTATGTATTCCATCAATTTTTAATATAAAGAAGTTATCTCTCTTCTTCGAGCCTTACAATTTATGGGTAGGATGAGTTTGAGTATATGTGCTTGTCTAATTGCAGTGTATCATTTTTATCCACCTTTGAGTAATTTCACTTCTATAAATTTAATGTGTTAATTTAAGAAAAAATACATCTATCAAGAAAATCTCTCTGTTTCATTGCAATACTTTCATTTTTTGGCAGTATATCAGATGACGAACAGGAAAGTGGATGTGATACAGTGGACGGTTCCCCAAGCTCAGACTCCTCAGGACATGACAGCCCCTTTGTGGAAAACGGCTTTGTAGACAATAACAATAAAAATAAAAACAAGGAAGCAAGAGCCTCAGCTAACCCTGAAACCAAATCAACTGTTTGCACAGTAGTGGTACCACCCATGAGACTTGAAAACAGGTTACATCTTGAGGAACAGATGGTGAATACAGGTAAGTTAGTTCAGGTGTTTCTCTATGCCAGTAGATAAGAGCAGAAGTTTCGATATTTATTCAATATATATTAAGATTTTGACCTGCTCATACACCTGCTAATTTGTAGTAACCACTTCTAAACAGTGATAGGGTTTGACCTTTAATTGGTGAATTATTATTTCTCCCTGCATACTTAAGCAAATGAAACCTTGTCTAACTTTTGCCAGAAGAGAAGAGTGACAACAAAAGCATAATATTGTTTATTTCTGTCTTGCAAGTTGCTACGTGCCAGCCGCTGAGAAAGGGTCGGTCTGTCCTGGGAAGAATAAACCATTCTTCTGTGGTAGGAAACCGTCAGCAGAAACTGACATCAGCATTCCATCAGCAACATGGAAACTTCAGTCAGGTATGTGCAGTTGCATCCAACAAGCTCCAGATGTGGAGTTGGAGGAGTTGAGTTCCAAACTGAATGCTCATGGTTTCAGTTGCTGTCTGTGGCAGCTGCAGGTTTTCAGCAGCTTGATTAAAGAAGTGTTCAAATCTTGAAAAATGGATTTCAATTTACTGGGCAAGTCATAAGTATCTTTCATTTTGGGTCATTTTCTTAAAATAGCTGACTCTATTTTAAAAAAAATTATAGAAAAGCCACACTGGGAAAATTGTCAATATTTGCACAATATCAAAGCACGAGACAAAAAGAAAAATATGTTAGCATTTATTTTCCCTACACACAAATGCTGAAATACTCCTAAGTGTGCAGTTAAAATCTGCAGCTGTATCTCAGTGTTGTTCTGTCAGTAGTGTGCATGAATATCTCTTAGTTTGAGTATCCAGAGGTGAGATAGAGCTCAGCAAACCCAACTATTTCTTGCCTTTGCTGCCAGGTACTGAAACTGGAGGGAAGATGAGACTGTGATTATAGTTCCATCCAATGTTAGAAGATGACTAAAACTAATTTAAAAGTTACTTTTACCATTGTCCAACAACACAGTAAATGTATCTGCTGTGGCTGAGAACTGAAGTTGACACATGACATCAAGCTTAAGCCCCTTTAATTATCTTGGAGCTGTAGCTGCATTTAGCTTTTGGTTAGATAGCTGGAGGTACATTAATGTGAGAGACTTACCTGTTTGTGTAAGTCTCGCAGAGAAACTGTGAATATTCTAAGTTAAATGCTAAATGAAAGCGTGCTATATGTAGATAAGAGGATTTAGCAATAATGGCTTGAATAGTTGAGATTGAAAGAAACATTAGGGTGGGTGACACAGTCTCCCCTTCTGCATGATTATGTAAAAGGATTGGTTTAATTAATTCTAAGCAAACCTTAATATGATCAGCATGGTATTAATTTTTAATCTCTTCAATGTCTGCAGCTATTCAGCCTCTTGGCAGAAAGTGTAGAACGTTATTTTCATTACAAAAATTTATGCTGATCCTTCCTTCTTTGGTAGATGCCCTGTGTAGTCTGAAGTCTGCATCATTTAATGGGAGTAATTGATTTTTAGTAATTTCTCTTTATAACTGTTAATGATTACCACATCTTCCTGTGATCGTAGACCTAGACTTCTGTTTGCCTAGTTGTCTCAGATATTTTCAATCCGTTTATTATTTTTCCTGCTCTCCTCTAAAATTTCTCTCCTATTTGTCCTCTTTGTGCCTCATTATGGTGCCCAAACTGAATGCAGCACTTCCAATTGATGCCAAGCCAGTGCTGAGTAGAGTGGAATAAGCACCTTGCTCATGTGATACATGGTATTTCTGTTAAAACAGCCCAGCATGGCATTTTATCCTTTTTTTTTTGCCCTTTGCAAGAGCATTAAAATAACTCGTGTTCCGTTTTCCATCTCTTATTGTCTGTGCTGCTACCTAAATAGCTACTATATCTTTTTTGTTCTGTCGAAGCATTTAATAATTCCTGTCTCTATATTCCTCCCGGTTTTAAGTTGAATAGTTTTAGTGCATTTTCCTCCATTTTTCCCGCCCTCTTTGCTCCGGGGGTTGCTAAGCCCTGCCCGTTTCTGTGTGTGTGGCCAGGTCCAGCCCTTCGGCTCGGGGCCGCAGGAGTGGAACGGGAACTTCGCCCCGCGGAGGCAGCAGCAGCAGCAGCAGCAGCAGCAGCCTTTCCTGGCGGCCACCGTGGCGGGCCACGCGTTCTCGCTGCCCCAGGGCAGCCCCAGCCACCTGCCGGGGAGCTCGCACCTGGGCGGGCAGCCCGCCATCCTGCCCTACGCCTCGCCCGCGCCCGTCGCGCACCTCCTCGCCTCGCCCTGCACCTCCAGACCTCTGCTCCAGCACCCGAGCTACAGCCTGAGCCACGCCGGCGGCGTGGTGCACCAGGTGCCGGTCGGCATCAACCCGCGCCTGCTGCCTTCGCCCACCGTGCACCAGACTCAGTTCAAGCCCGTCTTCGCGCCCCACTCGTACGTGGCCGCGTCGCCCGCCGCCTACGCGGGCTTCCCGCTGAGCCCCACCAAGCTGGGCCAGTACCCCTTCATGTGAGGGCTCCCCCGCTCCGAGGGGACGCACGGGTGCCAGAAGAAACATGGTATTTATTACGTATTAGCCATGGCACAACAGGAAAATTATTTTTTTGAATCAAGTAGACTTGGGTGCAATTTAAACAACTCTGAGCTTTAAAAAAAACTCACTTTTAATGTGTTTTGCACATTTGGTATAACTTGTCTTTGGTCATGTTATCTTCTTATATAGTAACTTTAGACAGGTGACTTATGGGAGCGGAAATCTGGTTTTGCTCCTGCTATTTTTTATAAAATTGCCTTCTAACTAGTGCAAGACACGTCTACATTTGGGAAGCCATTCAGTGTACAGAACTAGAGCAACAGATGCACATGTGTCAGCAGTACGGTGTAGAAGTAACTCGTTTGTGTTGCGTATCTTGGTGTTTAAATGTTGAGTCACTTATCTAAAAGTTGAGCTGTTGTTCTTCACATTGCATGTGTCTTTTGCATGGGCAAAGAAAAGGCCTAAACATTGCTCTTAAATGTTGGTGTCCTAATAATCTCAGCTGCATTGTAAACTGTTCCCACACATAGTGCCTTAAATATTTGAGGTTGTTAATGTTATTACTTATATATAAATGTTGAGGACTGCAGCACTTAAAAATTCAGATCTGCTGATTTTTTGATAGCGTAATGCTCATTTTGGGTTTTGTGTGGTATTATTTTAGTATTGGGTGTATTTTTCCTGATTGAGAGGGCAGCATGTTTTGCTGTAGCCGAATTTTGCTGTCTTTTCCCCCCCATCCAGAATGATCTAGCTTCAAGACAGGACTTTAGTAGTGCTTAAGGAAGGTTGATTCAGTAGCTATTGAGTAGTGTGACACACAAGACAGTATTTCATACTGGTAAACGGAACTGCAATACAACCTAAGTAGTTTATTTTAAAAGTGTTTGTCTAATTGGATATAATAAAATGTTTAGAGGTGAGGTAGGCATGACTGACTAGCTAATGACAGGAGAAGCCAAGTGCTCATTGATCCATGACGTGGTTTCATCTTAGCTTGAGCAAATCGTGCAGTATTTAATAACTAGTAGCAGAATATTTACTGTTGAAGCTTGAAAAAGATGTGAGTTCTTTGTGTGCAATCTTTCATTTATGCATGGGAGAGATTTTAGTCTTTTTACATGATTAGTATTTGTTTAACCTGTTGTGGGTGTTTGCTTATTTAATACATTCCGTCAGGGACGTAAATTACATGCTTTTTGCATTATTTTATTTTTTTTTCTCTTTAGGAAGTGTGTCTTTTCGTTTTTTGTTTTGTTCAAATGAAGTTGCTTTTGCAGCACCAAAGACTTAATCATCCATTTCCTATAAAAGGTAGCTACTTTTTCATAGACCTCAAGTATACTGTAGTGTAGAGATGGGATTTACGGAAGGTATTAAGCTGAGGCTGTGTTTTAGCTTATGGGCAAGTAATAAATTGTATCATTTATCTTGAATGTATCATAGATAAGCTGCTATATAATGATTGCCACTTCAGATAGCTGTGAAATTAGGTGATTAACTAGTTCTTTCTTAGCCTTCTAATTTCTGTACAAGTCTAATTACATGAAATAGAAGCTGGGGTTTGGTTGTTTTTTTTTGTTTGGGTTGGTTTTTTTTTTTTTTTTTTGTTTTTTTTTTTTTTTTTTTGGTTGGTTTTTTTTTTTTTTTTTTTAGTTTTTATTTTGTTTTCATGTTTGAAGTGTCGTAACTACTATACTGTAAATGATGGAAGATGATTGCATATGTTTTTTTGGGGTGTGTTATTTGCATCAGTATTTTATCTCCATTAACTTTGAGCTCATCACTGCATATAAGTGGATGTATTAATGTAACTTAATTTTTTTATGTTTTCATATTGGCATTGTGTAGACACTTAAGAAGCTGCATCTTGCAGGCTTGACTTAACTTTTTTTAAAACAAAATCTGGAATACAATCCTTGCAATGTTGACTGGAATAAGAGTGCAAAGCATTTGAGTTTAACTCTGTCAATAAGCTAATAACTGGTAATCTTTTTCTTTACTCCACTAACACAAGCAGTGTTTTATTTAATGAATGTCTGAATGAAATAAATGTGCCTACATTTGATTTCTTTTTTAAGTAACAACTAAAATACAACAGTATTAGGTCATATAAAAAGAAAATACCAGCAGTACATTTTTAATCACACTGAAAATTAAGAAACCTAACGTTTCCCAAAAGTTTAGATGTTTTTAGTAATCAACTCTATGCATTTTGTACAAGTGTGTGTGTATATAAAGTATGCATTAGCAACTAGGAGTATCCTGATGAATTTGAAACCTTAGCAACACGTATGTAAAGCCTAAACATAGGGAGTCAAATTGGATGTCCACCTTTACCACTTCCAACTCGTGCTGTGTGGTCCAGCAAGCAGTTTTCTGTTCACTCCCTTTTTTTTGGTGCTCACTCCATTGCAGGCAATGGACACACCAAGAACCACCAATGCAAACAGAGCACATCGATTTTTGTATCGTGGTAACAAAAAAAAACAAAAACAAAAAAATACTGCTTTTTTTTTTTTTTTTTTTTTTTTTTTGTCTTTTCCTGGGGCCATGGGGATCATCATGGGTCTGATGTATTTTCTGTACTTTCTTTTTACTGTGCTTAAGATTTGGAGCTGACGTGCTTGTTAATTTGACACTCTATGTATCACCACAGTATCCTGCCGTGTGTGGGAAAAGGTTGCTGTAAATGCGCCCCAAATTAGATCTGCTGCTCTTTCTATGTGTCATAATCATAGAAATGTCTGCATTTCAAAGAATGAAATATTTGGGATCCTGCCACAGCTGAAATTCAACACACCAGGTGACTTTCCCCCCTCCTCCCGCAATATACTCTGAGAGAACGGACTCTTGTCACTGCAAGTGTCTGGGGCCCATCTGCAGAAAAAAAAAGCTTTCAGGGTGAAGGCCTTTTCTGTGAAAAAAGTCATCCTCTGAGAAGCATTTTTACACAATACCGTTTTAATGCCTTTTTTAAATAAAACACTGCATGACTATGGAATTGCATATCTGCATCTTACTTTAATTTGCAAGGTTTTATATGAATTTCTTGTGTTCGGTTTTTAACTTCAGGGTGTTTTATTGGTCAAATATGCTACTGTATTAACTCTTTTTTTGTTTTAATTTTTAAATCTTCTGTTTTTACTGCTAATTAACGTGGTTTGTGTTAAGTAAAAGTTAAATCACACTGCAAGCTGTAGGAAGACTTGTTCTAGAAACACCCAGTAATAGAGACTTGATTAATAAGGTTGAACTGTTACTGTTTAACAATTTGTAGACTTGTGGCTTTTTTTTTGCTTTGGTTTTCTCTGCTACACTAGTTCGCCATGTAGCAATTGCACTGTGCAATATTACAATATGAGGACTGGGAAAATTTTTTATGGATGTAATGTCTCTTACAGTTTGCGATAGTATTTCTTTCTAGTTCTCAGTGATTTAAATGTGACCAAGCCTTCTGTACTTTGTCACAAAAAGCGGGTTTTCCAGGTGACTATTTTGGTGAGTGTCAAAATAAGAATTTATGGTGTATTACTGTCAAGATTCACTTTGAATTAAAATATATATTGCAGCAGATGACTTCTGGTGGCTTTTATTTTTTGGTGTGTTACATGAAGATAAAGACGATGAAAATTCACTGACAGGGCTCTAAAATTGTGATGTAATCATTCAACTGAGTTTCTGAAATTTTAAATCTTATTAGCTTTCAGTGTTTGCTTCAGAGGGTCTTGAGAGAAGCCATCTTTAGTGCAGCCACACCTTGAAGGCTCTTTGTTCTGGATGTCCCACTTTTACAACCTTAGAGGGAGGAAGGTGATCTGGCCCAGATACCAGCAGACACCTCGCTGCTGCTGAGGTTTGTGCCAGGCTGGTGGCAAGTGCTGCCCAGCCAGCAGGAAGGTGCTCCTGCTGCCACAGATGGCCCCACATGGGCAGTGGCTCCAGATGGCCACCTGGTATGGACCAGACGTCCTTGGAAGGAGCATTTGGTGGTGCTGTTGTCAGCCAAATGTGCTCACTCTGCCGTGGAGTTGCAGTGCTTGAAACCTGGTGGTTGGGTGCACACATGTGCTTGTGGGGAGGATGATTTCTGTGCCTACCACTGCATGTAAGGGCCAGTCAGAAATGAAGTGTAAAAGACTGAAATGACAGTGCAGTATATTTTTGATAGCAAAGTATTTCAGAGTTGACGGAAAGCTTTCATTTTCTAAATACAAAGTGCTCTTCAGTGCAATGGGTCACAGTGTCTGCAAAGCTTTTCCTGCAGCTCTGTGCCTCGGGTGATGTATAAACACCTCTGTCCAACTTCTGCAGATGCCTGTTGCTTTGAAAGCTGCTTCCTTTCTCTTTACAGCTAGCCTCGTGTATTGTTGGCTTTTAAATGCATGTTGGTATCTATATCCCCCTTTTCCCATGGTAAATAGGGCCACGGGTTTGTTGCATTTCACACTCTCACTTCTGGCAACATATAACAAACAAGGGAAGGCAGCCTTTCAAAGTGAATACTCTGCCTGTGAAGTCTTTTCTGTTCTTGCTTTCTATTTATAATAATGTCCACCTGTTCTTTATGTTCCCTTATATTCTTTCCCATCCTGTGGAAGGAGTGGACTAGGACAGGCAGTTATGTGTAAGTCATCTTCCTCTTCAACTGTCTTTACTTTAGAATGACAAACACTGTTTTAAAATCTGATATTTTCCCTGTCACTAAATGCCAAGGACAGGTTTGTACTGCAGTTAAGATGGCAGATTCATTCAAGGAAAGCTTCCAGAGTCATTGAGGCTGTCACATGCCACAGATTTGCAGCAGGACAGAGGGGCTCAGGGTGATGCTGTGTTGTCCCAATGAGTTAGCCTGGGTTTTCAGCTGGAGAGGTGATCAGTCTCTGGGAGGCAAGAGAGAAGCTGCTGCTTGGTACAGCTCACAAAGCAGTCCTGGTGATGGAGTCACAGTCACCACTGCAGCTCATGCACACTGAGTGCAGCTCCTGTAGAGGACTGAGGCAGCAGGAGTGGAAGTTTTGGGAGGGTTGTGAACAGTGCTGCTCCCCCCCTGGAGAGCTGTAACTTCCCTGCAGGCCCGCAGTGGTCAGCAGGTGGTGTCTGGAGCAGTGCTGAGCTCTGGGAACACCAGGGGAAGGCTGCAGCCCCTCCTGCCTCTCCCCACAGTGACTGAAATGCCTGACACCATGTCCTGCTGTGCAGGAAGGCTTATTAAGCCCTGGGTAAGGTTTGACGGTGATTAATGTTAATTATATCTTCCTGCCTTTCACCTGTAGGAAGGAAGTTGCATTTTCTCTCTCAGGAGGGATGGGTTTGTGCTCTAAGCAGGTTCAGATAATTCTACCTGCCCTTGTCCCGGGGAACAGCACTGAGTATTTGTTAGAGAGGCTGAAATAGACATTTGAATGGATTCTTCTCCTTGGGCCCTGAAATGGCAAATTAGGAGCATCCATGCCCTGTTGGCAGAGATGCCTGGAGGCTGGACTCCATTCGGTGGTTCTGTTTGGGGAGTGAGATTTTAATGAAAATGAAAAATGTTCTGTTCTGTTGCAAAGAGAGACCATGGGCCTGCCACCAGCTTCGCAGAGAAGCCACTGCCTGGCCACAGTCACTTCTCATCCGTGGGTGAGATCCTTGTCTTTTGGGTTCCCTCATAAATAGAAGCAAGACTTGGAATGCTTGCAGTAGGTCCACTGCAAGCAAGGCAGTTTTGGATCTGGGAAATAATCAAACCCAAACAGGATTAGAAAAATTGAGTTTAGAAAGTAGCTAACTACAGTTGCTTGGTAAAACCCCAGTGATTTTTCACCAGCTGTAAAAGATCCATTCCTCATTCTGGAATAGAATACACATTTTAAAAAATCCTTTGAAATAACTCAATCTGCTACTTGTATTTTATTCATAATACATGTGCACACACACTGTAATGGAAAATTAAGAGACCATAATGTATAAGAGCTAGACTGAAAAAAAGTGCTGTCAAAATTAGCTTATTGATGGCTCTATTGCAAAGCTGAGTTATGACAACACCTAGAAAAATATGAAAAATCATGAAATGAGGTTTGTGCAGGGCTCCCTGAGGGTGCCAGCAGAGGGCCCTGCACTAAATGTGCTGGCCCTGGATTAAGCAGAGTGATGAGCAAGCTCCATTTCACTATAATAATCATAAACTGCCATCTTTGCTCTGGATAATCGCTTGCAGTCATCAAGGGGAAGCTAATTTTGCACGGAATGAATTAATGATTTTGGAGAAAAGTAAAACGGCGGAAATGGGACAGCATAATTGTGCTGGTGACACCCGGAGTGTGCTGAAGCAGTCAGATAAAAAGGTAATTATGGGTTGTCAGGGCTCTGGATGCTGCCAGTGGCTGGGTACCAGGGTGTCAGGCTGTGGCTGGCCCATGCTGAGGCTTGCTCCACCTCAAACCTGACTTGTAAGGATGTCTCAGCATGACAACTTCCAGTGCAGCAGGATTGCTGGGAGGCTGGGACAGCTTTCCTGCATGTAAGCAACGCTGCAGCCTTTCAGGATCAGCTCTCGGGGTCCTGGAGCGTGTGGTGCCCCAAACCCACCTTTGCACTGCTCCTCCTCCCACCATCATTGCCTGTTGCCTGCAATCATGGTCTGGAGCTAAAAGAATTCACTGATGTAGTTCAGGATGGAGACGGTACCAGAATAAATAATTCCCTCGCCTCTGCTGCAAACAGGACTTTGAGAAAACACTAAATGGACTGTCCCAGTGCTGGGTGTGACCGTGACTGAGGGAGCAGCTGGGGCTCACCCCCTGCTGTCCTTAACACATTTCACATGCCCTTCATGTTGATCTCCCGGTATACCTTAAAGAAAAACAGAGAGGAACCTCTGTCTTGGAGCTTCCCTTTGAGTCTGGAATGTCTGAGCCCCTCCTAGCCAGGGAGGGAGAGATGGAGTGAGCGCAGGACAGGGGCGACCAGAGAAGACCTCTCCTGTGTTTGCACAGCGAGTGCCTGAGCACACCGCTGTCGCCTGGGTCGCCTCCTGCGGTACACTCGAGCTTCTTTATTCTCAGAGCTGCTTCTGCACTTGCAGAAATGCTGCCAGCGGTGATCGGCGCTGTGGCAGGGCTCGGGCTGCTTTGCCAAGAGGAGGTGCTGGCCGGTGCCTGGGATCAGGGACATCTTTGGAGATGTCCGGGCCCGGCGATTCCCAGGTCGGGACATCAGCTGGCAGCGAGCGGTTCCCACAGTGAGCAGAGAGGGACTTTTAGCCTGGCCAGGTCGCAGCACCGCTGCGGGCGGCTGCACCTCCGTTTACACCCAAAGGCAGCGCCGGGCACAATCGCTCCATGCACACGGGGGAGGTGACAGAGCCGCTGTCGCGCCGCACGTGTCCCGGCGGGCACGGACCGAGCCCAGGGCCCCGCGGCCGCTCCCCGCCCCTGTCACGGCCCCGGCGGAGCGCGGGGGGCGGCGGAGGG
>VXBR01011657.1:396923-449751 GCA_013400215.1 Cisticola juncidis
CAGCGGCACCGGGGCCGCGCTCCGGGAGGGACGCGGCGGCGGCGAGAAGCGCGCCCGGTGCCCGGCACCGCCGGGAGCGGGGAGCAGCCGGGCGCTTCTCTTTGTCTGCCGCATCCTTTTTCTGCCGCTCGCGGAACAGAGGCTGCTCTGTGGCAGGGAAGGCTCGGGGTTTGTGCCTTTCCCCGAGACAGCCGGCGCTGCCATCACCCGCGGGCTGCCTGCCTGGCGCATTTTCTATGGGACGGGAGAGTTGGATTGGGTCTTGTTCCTTGCGGAGAAAGGGACGGGCCGAGGCTTTTGTTAAACTGGAGGATCAATTCTAGTGATTCTGTGTATGTGTGTGTGTGGTGGGGAGGAGGGGAAGATAAGGAGGGGTTAGGAGAGGGCAAGCTCTGCTGAGATCTGAGCGCTACATCTCAATTGCAGCTGAAAGCTCCGACAATTTCTGGGTTATATTTTGCCCGTTTCCCCGGACTTTTTGAGTCGGCAGTGTCCTGTGCTCTCCAGACTTCTCACAGCAGTGACTATACTCGGTGACCTCAATGCAGACATGGTTACTGTTGCTGGCAGTTATTGTATGTGCCAGATAGAGATACCAAATATAATTCTGAGGCTATGCTAAAAGAGGCTAAAATTGATACAGGGCTAGATTATTTCTATGGATTTAAGAAAGGACTGGGAATGTGAGCCCACGTTTTGAAGCTGCTAGCATGTATGTTCCATAATTGTATACAACTGATGTCAGTTTTACAGCCATAACATAATAAGGTTTGTCATCTGCAGGTTGTAGGTTGGTGGAACAGTGCCTCTTACTGCATTCCTTGTGCTGGGCATGTCAATACCACAGTCTGATTTACCTCTGTAAGACAAATGGACCCATCATCAGAGGAATGGCTAATTTTTTTCCTTTGCTTGTCAAGTCAGTCTGGATGTCACAGGAACTCTCGCACCACACCTGAGTTATGAGATGTGTTCCTTTCCTTAGAGGTAGCCAGGCTCTCAGAGCTCAGCTGCCAAAGCTGAGGTGTTTCTGACAATGCAACAAGACACCTCTTCATGCTCCAGGATGAGATTGAAGAGCAGGGTGAAAAGTGCTAATACTCTGATTCTTCCTCTGTGGTTTGCATGTATTTATGGCATAGCCATGATCTCATTTATAAGTGAAGAAATCCAATAGAGTTAAAAAACATATTTGTAGGTATCTCAGAGCCGACGGCTTGGGAAAGAGAAAAAGAGGTGAGAAGCAACAACAGCACCAAGCCAAAGTACATAATCACAGTGTACACAGCCCACACAGTGGAAAATACTGTCACTGATAGGCTTTGCCTGGGAATTTTAGATTATTGGGTAGTTACATGAAGATACTAAACTTAATTTGTTTTACCTGATAGCTTTGGGCTTTACAGCGCTGAAATCGCAAATAAAACTTTACTACTCCTGTGCCGTGTTGATCACTAGATATGATTGCTGAGGTGCATAAATTGGATGACAATTAACCTTAAAAGCTCTGCCTTCCAGAGGCGTAGAGCACCTGCAGTGCTGCCTCCCATTGAAGTCAGGAGCAAAACGTGGTAGAGCCAAATTTTCAATCAAGAGCGTAATTTGTGTCTAAGAATGTTCATAAAGAGCAGTCTAGGCCTGGATTTCTTTTACTCATTTTGGTGATTACTACAGGAATGTGTATGATTAATAGAGCTGATCTACTGCCACAGAGTCCAAGGGGTGATACGGGATGCAGTAAACACTGAGAACAGCATTTGTCATGCACCATTTTTACTACAGCTGCCTGCACTGGGCAATATTTGTCTCTCTGGGTAAATTATATCTGTGCAGATGCACACACTCATGGATAAATGCTCCAGCCTTCTTTTGGGTTTGTATGCAACACCTGGCATGGAAGTGTGTGAAGACAAAGCAGGGAACCAGGAGCATTTTGTACTGGTCAGTGTCCTGGGACACTTTCAGCATGGATTACAGACTGATTCACTTTCAAACATCAGATAAGAAGTTTTATTTATAGTTTTACAAGTATTTTATGGTCCTTTAGCTGGGTATGTGCCATACTGCCCAGTGACATGCAGAGTTAATAATTAATTTCCACTGTATGTCACCCCCAGGACTGCTGCTGGAGTTCAGGTTGAAAACAAAGTTACACTGCCCACCACAATCAGGACTACAGAATGGCCAGTGCAAAAATTAGGTCAAACTGAACATATCTGTCAAGAAAGAAAAAAGTATAACACCAGGAACCAAAGGAGGGAATGTGAGGGTTTGAGTTGACTCCCACCATGCTCCAGCCAGGTAGTACTTGCTTGTGACCCACAGCTTTGAAATGTGGGCAACCATTTCCTCTGGGAGGAGAGACAGTTTTGAAAGGCAGCTGTTGAAAGCTGATCTGGTGTTAGTGGAGCATCTCTCTGCCAGTCAATGCCTTTGTCACTATGGTTTGAGTAAAACAGAGGGAAAGGCACACTGTTGATAGTTGTGTTGCTCATAAGATTAATCAGCTAATCAGAGGGACTGCAGTGGGGGGCCTGCGGAACTAAAGTTTTCAGAAACAATAAAATATACCTTTTACGTTTTGAATCATCCTTTGTGTTTGCTTGTGCAGCCTGTTTGAATGATAAACTTGCCAGGGAAAGGTCCATTTCTCCCTGTGTTCAGTGAACACCAGCACAGCGAGATCTCACCTTAATTAACAATGATTTCACAAACAATAGGGACACCTCCCGCGCCGTGGCTGCTCCTCGCAGCTGGAGCTCTGATTGAACAACTCGGAGAGTGCTCCGTGCCAGCTGCTAAACTGCCAGTGCCACCTCCCACAGACTGTGGCTCCCGATGGATGGCAGCTACCTGAGCCTGGCTCGGTGCCTCTCAGCTCTGACACTCCCCAAAAAGCACCAGAACTGGTGCATCTGGAAGTGCTCGGGTTGGTGTTCTCACTGCCAGAGGAGCTGCTGCAGGGTGAGGGCTGTGAGCACACAGGGCATGAGTCCTTCCCTAGATCCAGCTCTGCATTATGGAAAGGGATGAGGACGTAGAAAAAGGCACCCTCCAATCTCCTGTGGTTGCTCTCCACAATTACCAGTCCAGCATTTTGGAAGATCAGTAGTTCCAGGTTGGTCATGTTGCTGTCTCAATGTTCTGATCACCCCAACAGAGCAAAATGCGTACAGACATCTCAGGTACCCTGTGAAAGAACAGTGAAAAGTTCCAGTTCTGCCCCATTTTTAGTCAAATCCTGACAGCAAGGGCTGAAAGAACAGGCTATCAGGAGCAGGCAAGAAGGTGCTTCTTTGGCAGGATTTGAGGTTTTGGTGGGCACAGATCCTCCAGCCATGAGTTACCTTCTTCCACTGCATACCTGGATCTGAGGTGATAATAAATGATCTGCTGACAATAAATCTGGTTTTACTATCCACATAAATAGAGAATTCTCTAAAGTCATATATATGAAACCATTTGGATGAAGCTGTTCTCTGTAGATAAAGACAAGTGAGGAGCTCAGAGTAGGTTGAGGTGTATCCCTGTTTTTCCTGTAGGGAATGCTGGCTGGCTGTTTGAGGCCTATGATAAAAGAACTTACGAATCTTATTTTCTGACATGTTCACTCACCCAGCAGTGTATTGCGTCCTAGTCTTCACTGGGCTGTTTTTTTAAGTCTTTCTCACTTGCTTGAGGTCAGGCCAGTGAACAAGAGGAAGGGGACTGTGAGTAATTTTCTGTTTATGGTATTTTCTTAGTCATGTGGGAAAGGTTGTTTCTGCTGCAGTAAATACTGATAATGTTTTCAGATGAATTTAGGCTTCAATGTCCAAACATGTCAACATTTCATTAAGAAGGAAATGAGCATTTTGATGGATAGTTACTGTTCTCAATCCCTTCTGCTGAGTCCAGTGGAGGAACTATTGCACTTTCTAGAGTGACCTACCTTTTGTTGCTAAACCAGCAAGGTGGGGTAGCACTGAGGGGCTTTGGATAGGGCATTTCTCAGTTCAAAAAGCACACAGAAAACCCCCAAGCAAGGGTATTTAATTAGAAGTTAATAGATATTAATCTAGAATATGCAATTAATTATATGCTATAGACTGTTATATATTATTATGTGATATTACATAATGTATAATTCATATGAATAATATGAAAATGATTACTTTTAAGAGGTATGTAAATACAGAATGTATAACAAAATGTAACACACATATTTCTACTTGATCTGGAGGTTAAATCAGAAGAAATACCTTTCTGCATTCTGGGAGCAGGAGGAAAGAAGGAAAAATGAAAGAACATTCAAAGATGAAAACAATTAAAACCCAGACCTACAAGACAGTGTCCATTTCCATGTTTTCTCCACAGCATTGCTGTAGATATGAAACTGTCTACAATGCCTTGTCTGTCATTTTAACACCTGTTAGCAACCTTTTTAGGGAAATTCTCCAGCTGATTCCTACTGACTTAGAATGGGAAGAATTCGTGGGAGAAATTACAGCAAAATCCGTGTAAGACTGTAAACACATAGCGTAAGTCTGGGCCTCCAATTTTCAGGTATTATCATCAGGTTTGGTGAGTCAGCAGGGGAGCAGCTGTAGCTCTTCTGAAATTCCTCCTGAATTACCCTCATGTGTCTGCATTTTCCTCTTTGTGGCTGCAAAGCCTCCGTGTGCACTGCAGAGGTTTTGGTTGCTCTTCAGGAAAGTCTTTGTGCATGAGATCCCCACTGGGTATGCTTTCCTCAGTGCTCCTGCAGATGGGTGGTGGTGAAACCTTCCTGGAGGGAGCTGCTGTGAATTGCAGTCCATCTGTATCCCAGGTAATAAAAAAGCAGCAGAACTCTCCTGCACCACTCTGCTGCTTAGTGATGTGATGATCTCACTGCAGTGTCTTCAGCTGAAAAGACGTGAAAAGTCTTTAAACAAATTGGTGCCCTGTGTTTGAGAGGTATGGATTTTGTAAATTAAACCTGCTATAATTCCTAGCTAGGCTTAACACAAGATTGGTACATAAATGCATGTCATTCACCAGGGTAAGAGACTGATTTTTAAGTGTTACTAAGACAAGAAAAAGGCTTAAGCATTCAAATGCACGGAAATTAAAATGTCAAAAAAACCAACAGATTCCAAAGGAATGGGAAACAAAGATGTATTAGTTTTCTGTGGTATTTCTTAAACAATGAAATAACTGACACCAGCAAAATATTTTGGCAACCAATGTAAAAATGGTAAGAAAAAGAATTGAAATATGGAAGTCTATCTGAGGAAGCAGTTTCTTACCAGATAGTTGTTCTTTGTTTTTAAAATAATGAAAATGCTTTAGCTTATGTGATGTTCTTTGTCACTCAAGTTCTGAAAAACTGATTTAAAAAAAAACCATTACAGACTTGATGAGTTCTTCCTTTGTGTAGTTTTCCTTTAATCTGATGAGTAGCTTTGGCAGATGAATGTGTCAGTAGTGAAAAATTGGATTTTTATAGGAGTCATGGCTAATCAGGATGGTTTTCTGTCATTGTCTTTGATGAGAGGTTTTGAAGCTGAAATTTTTAGGGATAGTTTCAAAAACTGATGCTTTTTGTTTTATTTAACATATGCAGGTCTGGCCTTCCATGATACCATAACTTTAAAACCATTTCTGTGATCCTGTGGCTGAATGTTTTTAAGGCTGCTGTAGGCTTGATTGTTGTAGCTGTCCATGCAGCTGTAGCTGTAGTATTCCCTGATGGGTTGTGACTTTTGATGAATTTGCTGGTGCTCACCAGTTCTGAAAGTCTCAAACCCTGATGTGTGGTTTTCTTTATTTATTTGGTTGGTTTTGTAGGATTTTTTGTTTGTTTGTTTGTTTGGGGTTTTTTTTGCTGAGTGTAGCTGCTGAATTAGATACACATAGGAGCAGACATGAAAAACAACCTGTTCACTGTTGGCTGTCAGTCCATAAACAGACAAGAGCTCTAACAGTGGATACTACAGGGATGTTTTCAAAGATGCAGCCTCCTGGATTTATCAGTATCTTTCCCTACGCAAGATTTGGTACCTAAAATGTGTAGCTGTTTAAAAACAAATGTTTGACTTTATTGGACTATTAGAGCTTGACCTCTGAATTGTCTACAGGCAGTGATCTCTTGCTAAATAAGTGGGAGTGTTGATTAGACAGTTTATGAGGTGTTCTTTGTGGCTCTCCTGCTTTTTAAAAAAGCATTATTTTCTATGTGTACCTTTCTTTAGGCTATTGAAACAGCTATAAAAAGATTATGAACTCCTGTCACATAATTAACATGAAGTTATTGAGTTATTTTCAAAAGGAATTTCACCAGATTATCACCTACCAAGAGCTCTTTGTGTTATACTGAGTGAAGTAAAACCTTTATGTTTTACTGAGAGTCCATGTACAAAAAAGTTGTTGACCAGCTGGGGTTACTCCTGAGCACATGGAGCTTTTCCTCCAGTAGTCCCATATCCAAAAGAATAAATAACTACAAGCTGGGAAAAGGTACTGGTTGACCATAAGAAGGAGTACAGAACACGGGAAAACTTCTTCTGGTAAAACATTTCCAGGCATTTGGGTCACAAAGGACCCCACTGGTGTCAAGTTTGCCTTCTGAAAGATGCGAGCCACAAGTTTTCTCTTTGTTTTAGTGACTGATGCACACGTGGCACAGCTCCTTTTGCACTGTGATCAAGTCATGCCTTCTGCTTTGAGCTCTCAGAGGGTTCCATCAAAGGTGTGTTTCCCACACCTTTCATCGTGCTTGTGACTCCTCTTTGAAGTGTTTTCAGTCTGGTGTCCCTCTGAAGCTGGTCTGCTGTTCCTGGTTTGTCAGCAGTGGGCATCAGCAGCAGTGCCAGATGTAATGTAAGTTTTTGTTGTAGTGCTGATCCTCCCAAATATAAAAGTTGAATTAAGGTTACTCCTGTAGTGGTGTCCATTGATCTGATTATTCATCTCTGCTTCCAAGGCTTACTTTTTTTTTTTTTTTTTTTGGAACAAGTCTACTCTGCAGAGTTTGGTGTAATTGAGAGAAGCAAGATTAATGACCCTGCAGCTCAAGTGCTTCTCCTACTTGTGGAAGCTGCTCAGTAGCCACAACCCTCCATCACAGCTGCCCTCATAAACACTCTTACCCTGCAGAATCGGTCTCCAGTCCTTGTTTCCAGATGTGTCTGCTACCTGACTGCATTTGTTGGGCTTCATTGTTCTCACCTCCCCACTTGTCATCTGAGAACTTCCATCAGATAGTTTTGGCTTCCTGCTGACAAAAATGTTGGCTGCAAGGCTGCAAATCAGTCCCCATGTGAGTCTATTGAAAGCACTGCTGCTCAATTTAATCATTTAAGGTCTATTGCATAGGCACCGTATCAATTTTATGTTCTATTAATCAAAATGCGAGATATAAAATCAAATGCCTTGCTGAAACTTAAGAATACTGGATCAAAAATTTAGTCTGATAGAAATATAAAATGAATTTAAAGTGGCTCATCGTCTCGTAAAAATTCAATCCTGGGCATTAATTATTCCATCCTCTTTTTGTTCGATCATCAATCAAATCCTTTCTCTGCTAGTCCAGTCTATCATCATCATCAATATCGAAATCTCTATTTGACAGCTCCCATTTACCCTGTTTAAATGTCACAATATTGTAGAACAAAGGTAAATGCTGTTCCTTGTTTGCTTTGTCTCCTAGCACTGGCAATAAGGAGACAATCAACAATTGAGGAAAAAAACCCCAACAAACCCTTATTTCAAGCCAGCCAGGGATGCTTCACTCTCCCCCTGGCTGTAGGACTCTTCCTTTTGTGATAGTTTTGGCTTCCTCTGGTTTGCAGGGAGGGCCTTGGTGCCCTAGGTAGGAGACGGGAATGGCATCTCAAAATTAATCTCCTTTTGTCCTCTAAAAGGCCCCAAGTCAGCCTCTGCAATTAATGAAGCCCTTGGAATGCTGGAAGGGAAGCACATCCAATGCTTATCTGAAATTACACCCAGCCCTCCGACACGCTCAGGACACTCATCCCTGCTGGACGGGCTGCCTGGGAAGTGTGTGTTGGAAAACCAACAGCTCCTTGGAAAAAAATCAGTGGTGAATTGAAAGTCATAGATAATGGGAGCAGGACTGAGATAATGCAGTGTGGAATAGTCAAGGTTTATCAGATATTTCAACATGGCAAATATTTTAAGTTTAGTGCGGATAATTAAAATCACCCCAAAGAAAGAATCTTACAGGAGCATGTTCTCGGAATGCAGTGAGTTTTCAACAATATTAACTTAAGGATACAATAATGTAGCATATTGTGTAGGACAGATTTCTGCAGCCATTATTACAACTGTGCAATCAAAGAAATCTCCCTATATAATTTCTACAATTATTTAACTGCTAATTTGATTCTAAAATTGTCTTTCTAGGCAATTATTGCTGAAATCAATGCCACCTACTTGTGCACACAGAGCAAAATTCTTAACATTGTAGCCAGCCTAGATTCACTGAATTGATGTTGAATTGCTTAAAGTGCTTGGGTATTTCTGGGACTCACTAAGTCTAACCAAGGGTATCTTGACTGTGAGGTCTGGGGTGGTCAGGGAAGGGATAGGAGGAATCCTGGGGACATCAGTGGGTGGGAGACTGAGTCTCTGAGCAGTGAGCTGGCCTGAAGTGTGAGCTGTTTCTCCACTAAGTTTGTAGGGATCCAGGTGAGAGAGGTTTTCAGAAGTTTTCAGGATTTTTCTTGTTTGTTCTGCAATACCAATGAAGGAAAAAGGTGAAACTAGTATGGAGAGCATCAAGTACAGAAGATGACACTAAAGTGCAAGTCCTAAAGTGCAAGCTTAAACAAACTGAAGTTGCAATTTTAAGGTGCCCAGCCAATTGTACTGCTCACCTCTTGAGCCCCTCAGTGACTGGGACAATGTAAATAAATAAAGATTTATCTGGAAGATAAATAACTGCAGTGTGGTATTTGAGTTATCTGTGCCTTCTTAAAATTGGCTTTACCCCTTCAATAAATGGCAGGCCTTTCCTGGAGATATAATTGTTAGCCAGACAACAGAGTGTGAAGTTACCTGCATTAGTTAAACTGGGGTAGTGCTGAGACATCTCTGCCTCTGCTCTGTGTGAGTGTGACATTTTCAGGAATGCTGTGAACTTTATTCCAGTTCAGAGTGGTGCACAGTTGTTGTTTTGATATTGCTGAGTTCTTTTTCCAGAAAGAGGAAATAAATAGAGTGATATGCTTATAAGACTTCTCAGTAATTTTTTTTGGTTGTTGTTTTTAAATCCAAATATATTTTTGTTGAGAGTACAGACAAGTATAGTGATGCATCCTCCCTCTTGTTTCCTTTGCTTTTGTAGAAATCTAGTTTGGGAGTAATTAGCTTGAAAAGTGCATAAATCTTACATCATCTACTAGTAAACCACCAGCTAAAGAGTAAGTCAAATTGTGTGTGTGAAAGCTGCTGTGAGCAGTAAATCCCCCCTTTTCAGTATCTTTGTGTATATCTGGGTGTTTCAGCACATGTTGATAGCAATAATATGGTTTTACCACTTAAGCGCTCAATGTGTGCCTCTGCAAACAAAGATTTATTATTAGTTACAGAGCGCCTTCCTCTTTTTACAGACTTTTTAATATCAGAATAATGCCACTGTTTCCCTTCAATACTATTCAAATGTGTGAAAAGTTATACAAAACTGATAGCAATTGCGTAATGAAAAGTTATGTCTTTTATTTTGCTATTTTTGTATGAAGTAAGAATTAGCTCCATCTGAGTTACACTTAGAATTCTTTTGCTATATCAGTACTTTTCCCAGTGATAATATTGGCATTTGTTCTTGTAAATAACTGAAAGATTGATGTTTTAGCTGATGCCACAATCTCCTTAGGGAAATGACTTAATGACTATTAACACTGCACCTTTGATAATTTTCATGTATAAAAGGGGAATATAATCTCATTTAGGATCACAGAAAGGCTTTCTATTTAATACAAGTGGATTCTTACGACTGAGGTGGCAATATGATTTGGGAAACTTAAAATAAATGGAGTTTCATGCAAGAATTCATTTTTTATTCCTAAAACATTTACTGACAGCGTTGATAGCATGGCTTGTAGATGAGGTTTCTGGGGTGTATTTTTGTCAGTGGGGTGCAATAGGGATTATTTTTAAATACTTCCCAACCTGTACATATCCCATTGTGTGCTATAAATCGTTCTTGGGAGTATTTTTAGGCTCACTGGGTAAGCTGTCTTTGCTGGAGAAAACATGTATTCAAGTATTCAAGAGGAGAGAAGTAGTGAAGCCACTTAAGGGAATGTCTCCTGTGGGTGCCTCAGCACTTGCAAGGAGTTTGTGTTCCTGTTTTGTATTCTCTCAGCTGGGAAACCAGGGGAAATTCTTCATCTCCTCAAGGAAACAAAAGGGTCACATCCCGCAGTCCACACTGAGCCTGTCCCCACCAGGCAGTGGCTGTGGTTCAGGGCTCTTTTGGTTCATCTGGAGTTTTCCAGCTCTTCTGTGAGGTTTCCAAGTTGGAAATTGTGCTGCGTGTGCCGTGCTCTTCGTTTTGTGGGGCTTCTGGATAGCAGGTGCTTCCTGTGTTGGCTCCAAGCTCGCTGTTCCTCAAGTGCAGCGTGGGCATGTGTCTGTCTGGGGGTTGCAATACGTGTTCTATTCCCATCTGTTGGAACTGGTTGGGGAGGTGCTTTTCTTTATCTCTTCCATGACCTATTCCTCATAACTCCAGGGTGGTGGGGGCAGGTGTCTTCTGTTAATGGACCAGCTGTTAAAACCATCTAGGGCAGTGTTCTTTATCTCTTCCATGACACATCCCCTCTTGGGGGACATCTGCTGTTCATGGGCCATCGAGGCTCCCTGCATGGCTGATACAATTACATCATCCCATTGGGAGATGCTCCACCCAGTGGGAGGAGCCCCACATCCCTACCTGGATAAAAATCTGAGATTCAGAACACCAGGGCAGCCTGTTTGCACTGGATTCTCAGAGGAAGACTGGTCCCATCTTGCCACCACTGGACCCTTCTACATCTCTGCTGTAACAGAACCACATCTTTACATCTTTTACTCCAGCCAACAATAATTGGACTGCTGCCTACACCCTGACCAACAGGTTGTGTTCTGACTCTGTCAGTTTTTCTTTTCTTTTTTTTTTTTTTACTACTACATTTTAAATATTCCTAGTAAAGAACTATTCTTCCTATTCCCATATCTTTGTCTGAAAGCTCCTTAATTTCAAAATTATAATAATTCAGAGGGAAGGGGTTTACATTCTCCATTCCAAGGGAAGCTCCAGCCTTTCCCTGGCAGACACCTGTCTTCCCAAACTAAGTGTCAAACACTTCTGGTCCTTCCTGGGGTGTGCAAGTGTCTGAAAGGCTTTAGTTAAACTCTGCCTGGGCCTCTCTGCGTGGCTCCTGCTGGCAGAGCTGTTCAGAGATGACATTATGCACACTTATTCATACCATCAGCCCCAGAGAATTAATGTACCCTAACGAGCGTCTGCGCTCGCCACGGCGACAGCAGTATTTACATTCAGTGAACTCAGGCTCTTGCAGTCCACGCTATTGCACACTTTGCCTCCAAAATGTCATGGTTTGCAGGAGCATCACCAATGCAGAGTCAGTAACACACTCACAGATCTTGCTGTATTAAACCCTGTTTCTTCATGTATTTGTTGGGAAACAGCGGTCATGGGGTAGTTTCTCTCTCTAAATCCAGAGGGGAGAGAGGGCCCCAATCCATTTTACTGTGACATATTTCCTTACCTTTGGTTGCTTCTGCTGAATTAATTTCAGCCTAAAACATCAAATTTTCAGCTTCACTTTATGTAACTTGGGTTGACTCAGATCAGACAATCTGTGTGGTCCCAGTGCTATATCCCTGCTCCAAGTTTACAGCGTTTGCCATCCCAGTGTGACAGCCCTCTTTTGGGAGGATTTGCAGCAAAGAGTCAATATAGATCTGAATGTATTTCTCCTCAAGAGTGAATGTATCACTCCTCAGTGCCACCTGCCAGCCCTGATTCTCTCTGAAGGCAGCAGGCCACCAACCTGGTGATATCAAACACCTCCACAACACCCCGAGAGGCTGCTCCTTTCCTGGCATCACAGGTCTCCATTTTGTCTTAGTGTTTGTTCTTTGACTCAGGAAGAAATGCCTTGTGCATTTCTAAATTGATGTTTTTATCTAATTGTTTTTAATGGTTATTTCTTTCAGGCCAGCTGATTCATACACTTTCCCGAGCATTTAATTTGGTTTCTACATTAATTCCATATCAGGGAGTAATTAGAATAGACAAAGAAAGAATAAGTAGGACTGAAGTTATGAAACAAAACTGCCATGTGAATTTATTGCCTGTGGTTCTTTGAGACCCAGTCATCTGCTACAACTTCTTTTAATAGCTCCTTCTAACTTTAATGTGATCAAAACAAATGTAGCATTTTGTTCTTGAATTACGTTTGGATTCTGCTGCTTAGTGGTTGGCACAGAACCCACGGGAAGGGTGGGAGCACTGACCCTGAAGCTTGGAATACCCAAAGCAGGGGGGATGTAGGGCAGAGCCTGCCTGGAGCCGTGGGATACATGGTTCTCTTTCCTCAGGCAGCTCCCTGCCTGATGGTGCTGGCAGAAGTCTTGTACAAAAACGATTCTGACTTCTTTGGGATTTTGCAAATGCATTGATTTTTGATACAATCTGATAGTGCAAGAAACACGAGGTAACTTTTCAAAATATTTTGGTGGCTTTCCTAGGGAAACAAAATTAAGCCATGGACTTTACCCTTCTTTTCCCAGTCCATTTGAAAGATTGACAAAATACAATCTTTCTCAGTAACTTTTTAATCCTTTGGCCAGTTTCCATCACGTTTGTCAGAGATAGAGTTGTCTGCTGTCTCAGGTTCTTCCTGCTTTCATAAAATTCCGTGCCTGCAGAGATGGAGGGGAGCTGATAACAAATCCTGGGCTGTTATCTGCCATTTCCTGATGCTCCCAGCCAGCACGAGCGTGTGATGGAGCAGCTGTCTCAGGTGGCACACAGGGAGCCTGGACATGGGGAGAGGGCTGGGAGCTCTGGGGTAGTGTGGGGGTGCTGGCATGGGAAGAGACAGGCACGAAAAGGGGAAGGGTGTGGGCGAGCTGGGTTCCTATGCCAGGGGTGACTTCCCCTTTAGTTCCTCTTTTATTGTGGCACAGGGGTATTGGTCCATGCCCTGACCCTGGGAAACAAATTTGGCCATGATGCTGGGTGGGGAGGTGTAGGAGAAGGAGCACAGGTGACCCTGTCCCTGCTCAGTCCCAGCTGTGTTCATTACCCAATGCAGCCTGGCCCTGATCAGTCCCAGCTGTGTCCAATAAAGATCAGGGGGATAAAAGGGAGTGCGGGAGCTCTGAGGGGAATCGTGAGGGAGGAGGAACCTCGAGGGAGAGGGAACGAGAGGATCAGGAAGAAGAAGGATCCTGGGGAGAGAATCCCTGCTGTGAGGTCAGTGTGGGGCTGCAGTCACAGTCTGGCTGGGTAAAAGCTGCAGTCACAGTCTGCACACTGATCCCTGCAGGCAGAGTTCAGCAGGGAATAACCAGCAGTGAGAGGCTGCAAGGGAAACCTGCAGCAGGAGCTGCTGCAGCCAGAGTCAGGGAATGGTTGGGGTCAGGATGGCTGAGCTGGAGAGAGGAATAAAGCAGGGCCCTTTTCATGCTGTGATAAACAAGGAGTTTGTGTCTGGGCTCATTTCTACCCTCTAACAAGAGGGCTGCTGTAAGAGGGAGTCAGGAACCACTTCTGGGTGTAGGGACAGAGAGGGATGATGAGCATCTCCCAGGAACCAACCACCGTAAGTGCAGCTGGAAAGACATTGCTGGCATGATTGTTATTTCATTTCTCCAACAGCCAGTACCAAGAAATGCAAATTATCTCTTAAAAGGTCTGACCTATTTCTCTAGGCTTTTCTCATTTGAGACAAAACTCCTGTCAGCACTTGCTCTTGTTTACACAAACACATGTACACATGCAATAGTCCTCTTTAATTTCATGAGCATTATCCTGCTGAGTGCTCCCTTGCAGCTCTGGGTCCTGCATTTATTTTTGTGTAATTTCAATTTTCATCAGTTTTCCACAGTGCAATTGTAAAAAAAAAAAACCAACAAAAACCCAAACTCCCTCAGTTTCAAATATAAAAAATTATATTTTGCCTTCCAAGATATCTTGCATTTAAGTTATCAAGTGGCAAACACTCAACAACTTTCTCAAACTAAGCTTTTAATTTTTTGTTTTCCTCTGAGAGATTATTCAAAAATTGTTAACTAACTGGTATCAAGTTTTTGGGTAATCCCATGAAGAGGTGATGCAAATTGCTGATGCTCAGCCATTTCTTTGGAGAGAAAGAAAAAAAAAAGAGGACACGAGGCAGTGGGGAGTTCTCAGATCAGTGATTTACATTATCACAAAGTGTGATTTAAGCTTTTATGGTAAAACAAGATGAAATTAACATAAACTTTGGTGCAAAAATAGCAATATGCTCCAGTTGGAGCTTTCAGAAAATGCTTAGAAGTAAACAGCAAGTTGGGCTCTTGGAAGCGGCTCTCTCCCTGCTCATCCCAGTTGCTGCCTCCTGGAATGAAACTAAAACCTGCTCCTCACTCCTTGGTAGCTGGCTCAGGGCTTGTGAAGGTGCTCCCATGGTTACAGGAGTGAAAAGGCAGGATCCCAGTAGGAAGTCATCCCTATTTTGAGTGTGCTGAACTCTGCCTGTAATTCTCTGGATGTGACAATCCAATGCAGCAGCCTGGATGGTTCCTCCCTGTGTCCTGATGCTCTGTGTTTTAGCTATTGGAGTGCTACTCCTCATGGGTGGGTGTAACATTACAACTCAGATTTACATCAAGGCTTTTGTGAGCCACAATCTGAGGTTTTACAATGCCCCATTTCTTGTCAATTTTGCCCTTTTTTCAAAGGAAAAAACCTGACCATTTTAAGTACCCAGAGGTTTCTAAAGGCGGAATTTTAAGCACCGTAGGTAGTTCAGGCAGCAGGGCTCAGTAATTTTCACTGAGTCAGTGGTACCAGAGCTCTGGCTGCTGAGAGCTACAGAGGCGTTTAGGTGCCTGCAGTTGCAGATGGGAGCCTGCAAGATCACCGGAGGAATTTAGGCACAGGAATTGCACTGCCTCTTCAAGGGGCTGCTGGCTTCTCAAGTGAGTAGGTGTTAGCTGGCAGCTCCTGCAAGTCTTTCGAGGCACTTACATGCCTCATTTGTAAATCTACCCCCGAGGCACTTGTGATGAATTGTTCCAAGCTCTGTATTAGTTTCGTGTTTGTTTTGTCATCCGTGCAGGTGCTGCCTGCTCTGGTTTGTTTGCAAGGTTACATATTGCAGGTCATTCTTTGAGGAGCTTTCTCTCACCTCAAAGTCTCTTTACTTGCCTTTAGTGTTAGACATAAAGCGCCAGCCCTTCGTGTTGCTAGTACTTAAAGAATTAAAAATAGCTGGCACACACCAGTGTTAATTTTGCAGTAGTTAAAGAGAGTTGATGTAAGGTGCTTGGGCTATTCAGTGCTGCCTGTGAGCCAAGACTGCTGCTTACTTCTGACTCTGACTTATGGCTCTCAAGAGGCACAAATGCCCTTTTAAAAAAGAAAAAAATCTTTGCCCTGTGCATGTGTTAATATGTGTCTCGTGCTCTTGTATGTGGCAAAGAATGTTTTGGTAGCTGTGTTAGACTAGAATATTAAGTAAATGTATTTGTGTGTATATTTGCTTGTATGCAAATGTATGTGCTTTTCTGAATCCCTGCTTTTCTCCATGTTTCACTAAGGCAAGCATCTGTTTATATGAAGGTGATATCTTTGGAGCTGCTGTTTTCATGAATATTTGATCTGATTTAGGGTGCCCAGCTCCGTGATTTATGTTAATGAATTAACAATCGCTGCAATTTCAGAATATATGAAAGAAATGGAAACTAGCTCTCTCCCTCTATTTATTTCCTCCAATTTGTATTCACTGCTGATTTGCATTTGACTCGAGAGCCACCCACACTGCTTCTCACAGGTTGGTGTAGCTGGGGAGGGCTCTGCAGCAGAGCAGTCTCCTCCTCACTCAGTGTGTGGGTGCACGTCTGCCTTCCCCTGCAGTGAGGAGCAAGGCTGCCTGCCCAGGGGATGCTTCACCTCTGCCAGACACTGAGCTGGGATATTGAATTGAACACTCTGCAGGATTTATTCATGTTTTTGGGATATTTAACCTCACACTGATTCTTTGCCCTTGCAAACTTTGTCTTCCTTCCAAACTCCCCTTTAGCTCCTCTGCACCCAACCGCATCTGGCGCCTGCCCAGTGAGAACTGGGCAGAATGCTGGAAATAATCACACCAGAGAGCCCTTTCACAAAATTGTCACAAAAACTGGGCAGAATGGAGAAAGCCTTCCAGCCTCTGCTCCCTGCAGCACACATTGCACACACAAAGACACTCAGGGCTGGTGGAACAAGCAGCAGCACTGCAGGTGCTGCAGCATCTCACACAGAGGTGCCAGGCACACTCTGCATGTGTGCTTTGACCTGTGCATGGCCACAAAAGAGATGTGCAGATCCCCAGGGTGGTTCCCTGTGCCTCCTGTCACTGCCCTCCCTGGTGCTCAGCAGTGCAGGTAGTGTGACAGGGACATGGGGACAGTGACATGTTTGTTACAGGAGATGGATGGACACTGCTTTAGCCTGTTTATCCTGCCTGCCCAGCGCTCTGGATGTCTCCATCACTGCCATCCTTGGCCTTTGCTTCAGGAGGAAGGAGCATATTAAGATCCTTTAGCCTGAAAAAGATGAATGAAGGGAGTTTTTGCAATCCTGAATTGCCATTCATGGAAGTGATCAAGGTGGTGAATAGAGACTCACTACAGTCTCTTTTCATTTATTTGTATTTATTTGCTACAAACCTCTCTAAATCTGGGCTGCTTTCCACTAACTGCTGTACAAACCCCAGCGCAAAGGTCACCTTTCCCCAGCAGCTCACAGTGCTTCTGTGCTCTGTTCAGCCCACTGCTGAGGGGCAAAGCCTTTTGTGCTGCTCTGAGCTTAATCTGGAGCAGTTTTCCTCTTCCATTCAACTTCCCAAATTACTCCACGGGTGTTTTGTTCCTTGCAGGCAGCACAGTTCCTAGATCAGGTGTTCAGGAATGAAAAGTGAACATCCTCTGGCACCATAAAACTGGATTTTGCTCCCTTTCCCCAGACATGCATTCTTTGCTGTTGAAAGCATTTGCAAGTGAGAAAATGTCAGTCTTCCACTTTTCCTAGCTGAAAGTACAGCCAGTTTACTTCAGGGAGCTACATGGGGCATTTTTTAAATTAATCCTTTTCCTTAAATGTTGATGTTGCATTACATGATTGGCATAATGGGTACCAAACTCAGTTGCTCAGGGTTGTTTTCCAATTATCATTTTGCAAACGTAAAGAAGAGGGAGTGCAGTGAGGTTCTCCAAAATTGCTTTTTGTTTTGCCAAGGTAATATTTTTCAATCAAACCTCTTCCATAAACCTTCCATTACCTTCTTTGCTGGCATGTCTAAATCTCAGGAAATGACTGAATTCTGCATGGTTATTGTAAAACATGACATTGAGGTAAGGTAGGCTGCTACTTCTCCTCAGGAAAAATCCTTAAATCTGCTGGATTAGGGCTTGCAGGGTTTTCCAACTGTATGAAAGCAGTTTAAATCTTGATAGTGACAAGGTACACTGAGCAGAGTCTGTCAGTCAGCCCTGAAATGGAGTCAGCATTTTACTACTTAGAGCACTGAAAGTAATTCAGTGAAATTAACAGAAAAACCAATTATATCAAATTGCTATGGCAGATATTTGGACTGAAAGTGCACTGTAATAAACTCATATTCATATCAAAATGGAAAATCATATGTAGAGTAGGGCTAATCACTAATTTTCTTGCATTTTTATTGAGCTAATTTCTAAATGAACACAGTGATTTCATGGCAGCGTTGATCTTCCTCACCTGCAGTGCACTCACTCTGTTATTAATGTCATTTATGAACAGTGCTACTCTAATGCCTCAGGGTGTACCCTGGCATTGTTCCTATTATCAATGGTTTATTGCATCAGGAAGTCTGGTGCTGATTCACACCTGGTAACTTTTGTCATAGCATAGGATACCTGTTTTTGTACTCTCTTCTTTGAGCCTCTTAGCTCATTTCTCCTCTAAAGGGGCTCAGTGAGTGGAGGGAGAATGTGGAGGGAGGCACCTGAAGCATCTTCCATGCAACTTCTCTGCAGCTAAAGTGTGCTCATTATGGGGAGTTTCTGCATTGCAAGCAGAATTCATTTGCTATTAATTTACTGGAAATGGCTGAATATTGCTGATCAGGGTAGGAGGAAGCCTCCATGTGACTGAATTTTAGTTGAATTGCTGTTGACAGCACTCCAGTTTGGTGCTAGCACTCCAGTGGTGCCTCATGATTTACTAACCCTTACCTTTACATATTTAGCAGAATTCTCTGTTACAGCAATTAAACAAGTGAACTATTACAGAGCCATATATGTTGACAATTAAGCCACGAGGTGACTGGATTTCAAGTGGCAAATGTAACCAGTAAAATTTACAGCTTGCATTAAACCTCACTAGTTATAGCCGAGGTAAGGAGTTTTTAATAGTTGCTTGGATAAATCATCTTCTTTCTTGCTTGGGCAGTATTACCAGATAGCATTTCAGATTGTGGAGTAAAATCCTTTAATGATCTGCCCCTTTATGGTCATATACTTGGAAAGAATCTTGCCTTAATGAGCAGGCTCAGACCTGGGGACCATTTGGTGGTGAGGGGAAGCTGTTGTTGCTGTTGGTTTTTATTAGTGCATAACCAGAGTAAGTGCACTGACACAGCAGAAGTCTGGAAATAGGGAAATGTTGCTTTTGGGTACTTACAGAACAGTCTTTAATTTCATAGTCTCTTTTCTTACTTACTTTTTAAGCCCTTGAGAGTTTTTATCTATTTCAGTAAATAATGGATCAAAACCTAGGAATGAGCCAGGGCTGTGAAGCAAGGGCTGTTATCAGTGAGAGCACTATCTCAGCTGTAGGATTTGGAAGATGATTTTTGCTGTGGAGAACAAATGCAGAAAGGGGAAGTCTCTTGGGACAAGGCAGCTGCCATGGGCTTGGTGCTTTGGAATGCAGAGAGTGAGCACAAGAGGGCTTGTTCACCATGCTAATGCAAAATGTTTCAAATCAAATGTGAGTTTACCCTTTTTCTGAGAAATCCAGGGCCTGATTTAGAATATGTGTTGAGAAGAGGGAGTTTTGACAATGCTGCCGAATTCTAACAGGTCTTTAGGATGAGTGAATTGTCATTTTTCAGAGGCTTGTAATGAGAAGATTTGGCTGGATAATCATAGGGACAGTAAATGACACATTTCTGTATTCCACACTCCTGCTCAGAAGAATTTATATGCTTTTATTTCTCAAAGAAAGAACTGCAGGAATTTCTGTGAGGACAGAATAGCAAATTTAATCCTGAATATTCTTTTCTAAAAAAACCCCAACCCCGTAATCTGTTTCACTGAAAACTCGCATCCCTTTATCTTCAGGTCTCATTTAAGGATCGTCTCTGTATGAAACCTCCTCTTGAATATTCCAGTTTAGAAAACAGAAAGAAATGAAAATAGGGCATTATGGCAAGAATTCAGCAGGCTCAGCTGCAGGAGTCCCTGGCAGGGATGCCTCTGGTACAGCCCCTCCTGTCACACCCAGAGTGCCACGATCAAAGCTGCAGAGGAGATCTGGGAACTGAACTCACACGTACCAGTCCAGTACATCAGCACTGGGGGGTTTCTTGCCTTCCTTTCTTTTTATGTCTTCAGTGGGCTGTGATTCGTGATGCTTTGTTAGGAGGATATCACAGCATCAGCTCTTCTTTCAGAGGGAAGTGCTCATTCCCCTCTAAACGAGCTGCCAAGACAGGTACCTGGAGGGAGGCAGCGTGGCAAAAGCACTTCAGTCTCGGAATGGTAATAAATATTTACAGCTATTTCTCCAGAGCTCCTCGGTATTGATAAAATGAGCAGGTCTAATTAAGGAATGTTTGTTGAGGCTGTGATGACTCAGCCACTGGTGCAATAAACAGAGGAACAGAGACATTTTCCTTCCCTGCTTGGGAGATGCTCCTCCTGTGGTTTTGTGGCATGAGTGACTGGAGCTGGCACCATTTGGGCTGCCCCTCACCTATGGAACTCCTGTTGCATCAACAGCTGGCATCAGCTTTTCTTTTTTGAATGTCCATTAACATGCAGCCAGAGTTAATTAGCAATTACCTTTGTGACTATTTTGAAAATGTCTAGGTCATAGTGAACAATTCTCCAGTGGCAGTTTGCTGGGCTCAGATTAGATCATTTTGGTTCATTATTGAAAGAAAACATGAATATCACCTGCAGCCCTTGCAAGGGTAGCACTGATGCTGATCAAGGCATCTGCCCAACTGCAGAATGTGCTATGTAGTCCCAATCCCACTTTTTCTGGGTTTTGGAGGGAGTGGTAGCTGAACACAGCTCTTGACCTGGATTTCTGGGATAACAAACCCCAGGAGAATAGGCTATAGAATTTTAGATGGATGTTATTGCTGGGTTTTATAGAAATGAGACTTCCTTTAAAATTCTCTATAGCTCAGCAGAGAGCACTCTGTGAATTCCTGTAGGGTCATTCAAGAGTTCCACAGAAATTTGTTGAATTTTGTAGTATTTCACCATAAAAAATAGTTTATAACCACTGCTTACTCACTGTGCCATTCTCATTGGCAGAAAAACCTCTTCTACTGTGAAGGTGGTCAAATATATTCAATATATACATATATATGCTGCAAAACTACACAGAGGCCAGGGCCGTGATTTACAAAAACCCCTTCAGGAAGAAGTTTTATCATGCAAACAGGAGCTGGTCTTAGCCATGAACAACCTGCATGGTGCCAGGATCTCAGCCACAACAGCGTGGCTGCTGCTGCCTTGCTTGGAAGAAGGCAATAATGAAGAAACAGCTTTGAAATGGCTCAGGAAAACAGTAGATAGCAGAAGGCAGAGGTAGGAGAAGTAGTTAGCACTTTGATAACACGAGCTTTTGTCTAAGATGGTGTCCTCTACAGAAGATTGCATCTGCCAGCAAGGAAGAATTAAATTAATTGCTCAGAAACATGGATCACCTCCTTGTTTTTCCTTGCCCTGCCAGGAGCTTGCCCCTGTGACACAGGTGAAAATTGTGCCTTCTCCAGCTGATGCTCTGGCCACCACAGGTGCTGCTCTGCAGCAGAACCAAATCCACCTTCTTGTGAAGACCTGAGATAACCAAATACATTTTTCTCCCAAAGCAGGGGGAAGATGCACTAATGATTTTCCAGGAAGATATGAGTCAAATACAAAAAGCAAGGCTGGGGGAAACAGGCTTTAAAGGTGTGACCAGATTGTGCAGAATTTTTTATAACCAGCAGTATAAATGACAAATCTAGTTTAGATGTCTCTGTTGTAGCTGTGAGAAATCAGGAGCCTTTGGCACAAAAATCCTGGAGCACTAAATTGTTCCATTAAAGTCCACGGACATCCTAAATTAAGCAGGTCAGCTCATTTCAGACTTAAATTTATAACAACACACCTGAAAGCCTTTGCAGAATTGGAGGTCACCCTCAAAACAGAATGACAGAGTGTGCAGTTTAAAAATCACAGAATCAGTACAGGAGTTAAGCTTGAAAACCAGGGTACCATGGTAGGTATTTTGAATGTGGAGCAGGTTGGAGGGGTGCTTTTAGAATTGCCAGAGTGAAATAGGGATCTGAAACTGGGAATATCTGATTTTATTATTATGGGCTCAGCTTCTGTCTGTGATTAGACCAGAGAAAGGCAGGGTTTTATAGTACAGCTCCAAACATAATTAGTGTTTGCATTCAAATTCATCCCTTCAACACCCCTCCTGATGGTTTAATTCAACTCACCTTTTGTGCTGTGCAGTTCCATCGAGGTAAAATTTGGCTTTGCAGCTTCATTTTCAATATCCATAAACATATAGGAATTGTTCCACAGGGTTTCCAATTTACACTGGAAGTATCCCTGTGTGGCTAAGACCATTGGAGAGAAAGGTAGTGAAAGTTAAGTCTGAAATGAACTGACCTGCTTAACTCTGAAACGTTTTATTTATGAGCTCTGACAATGGAACAGTTAAATAAGACACAGTTTATTGTGTCAATCATTAATGAACTCTTTCCTAATGATTTCAACATGGGTCACTACACAGAGTGATCCAGTAGCACCTAAAAACTGGCATCAGCAAAACTAAGAGGGGAGGGAAGTAGATGCTCCTGCTGTCTTGCAGCAAAACGCTTTGCAGCAAATTGGCTCTGCTCAGCACAGGCATTTTGTGATGCTGCTCACAGGATTCTGCCCACAGCTCCTTCCAGCCTGCTCTGAAAGGGCTCCAAAGGTACAGTGCAGGAATGTGACAGATTTTATTGGCAGGTAAACACCTGTGCTTAGAGATTTTTTTGTTGTATTCCCGTTTCCTGCAGCCGCTATTTCCAGTGGCAGCAGTGAGCTGAGATGGTTTGTCAGTGCCACAGGCTCTGTCCTGCTCTGGGTGCTCTCCTCCACACAGCAGTGGTCTGCTTAGTCAAAATCTAATATTTACTGATACAGCACACTTGGTCTGATTGAAGGTCTGCATTGTCATTGTCCTTTTTCTTGCCTTCCATTTCTCTCTCTGTCCCGCTGTTGTCCTTTGGACGTCAAGGGGTATCAAGGGTTTTGCACCCTGCAGGTCTCCCAGCTGCAGGGGCAGTGAAGGAACCTCCCTCTGATATCTTGCTTCCTGGTTTGACTTTCCTCAAGAGGCAAATGCTTTTTGACAAGATAAAATATGTCAGCTGTAATTCTTAAATCAACTGAAACATTGAATCAGTTGGTATTCAGGAGCAAAATTACACAAACGGGCAGAAGAACTCCAGCAGATGACAGAGAAAACATGAGATAATGTTAAATGCCATCACAGGCAATCCTGCAGCCTAATTAGGATGTCCTTTTCAAGCTGCACCAAGAACTTCTCCAGCTAGACTTATTTTGAAAAGGCTTCCTAATTCTGTGGTGGATAAGGCAACATGCTACCTAAGATTCATCGGGGTTTTTGTTTTGTACGTCTGACAGGTTGCAATTTCACATTAGAAAGAAAATGCAGCTATTTGCCCGTGAGAGGTGATGGCATTTTTACTGGCCAGGACTGATTACCCTGCAGCCAGGCACAGTGTGGACAACTTGCCACAGCCCTGTCATTCTCTATCTCTTACTAACACATTCCTCTGCTGCCACAGCCCCACTGTGAGTTAGACCTGGCAATACGAGTCAATCTGCTGGCTGTGTAAATATCCCTTGGACTCCTAGGCTGAGACCATCACCATAACTCTCCTTTCTCCCATTTTTTCCCCTCTCAATCTGCCAATAGCTACTGTGCTGCTTCAGTTTCGGTTCGAGCTGGCTGAGTCACACCTGTCACTTGTTATTTACTTGTTCCAAACCCGAGTGTTCTCAGATGAACTGTGAGCAGCAGGAAAACTCGGCTGGCAGGACTGGGGGAAGAAGCATCGAAAACTTTCAGTACGCTCAACAAAATGTTCTCTGAAAAGACTGGTCTGACTTGTTACACTGTTTCATGCAGCCTAAAATTACATTTTCCCCAGGTGATTCACACATTATTTCACAGTATTTGCTAACTTAAGTGTGAGTGTGGGGACAAGGGGCAATCACTTTATAGCTCAGTAGAGCTTGAGAAATCCTTGACTGCACTTGTCTTTCTTTCCCTAGTGGTGGAAAATCTTTTTTCAACCACAGTTGCATTTGGGTTGATATCTTCTGGGAGTAAATCAGTACAGAACCTCAAATCTCCTTCTCCAGGGTATGTAAAAGTGGTGATTGTCTCTCATGTTGTTTTTGTGAGATCTCCTATAAACACTGTAGTCTGATTCAGTCTCAGTTCCTCTGACAGCTTTGTAGAGGATGTAGCAGTTACTCCTTACTGTCAAAGGAAATCCTAATTTAATAATTTGATATTACTCATAACATCCCTTCCCATCAGTAGATACGTTTATACACTGATGTCAACTATTTTTAGATTTTAATATAAGTAAAATAAATTGCAAGGAAATCTGATGCATTTAAATGAGAAATGGAAAAATATGGCACATAAATTATAGTGTCGTACAAGAGCAAGGAAGAAATTCCTGAGAAATTCTGTGCTGCAAATGCTTTATGTGAAACTTAAAAAAATCCAGCTCTGGAAATGGAACAGGAAAAATGGATAAAACTTGGACCTGCAAAATTAAACTGAACTGTGTTTACTAATGCCACAAAACCAGGCTGTAAGAGCTGTGTGTTATAATCTTAGCTTAGGTTATTGCTTCTATTTAAATGCTTGTTGTTTAGTTTGGCTGTTAAGTTTCCTGGCCTTATTTTGTGTTTTATTTTATCCATGTATCTATTTGTTTTCAGTGGGTCTTGCTGAGTGTGTCCCAGTTGTTGGAGACACTCAGTGGATCCATTCAAAGAAATTTATGAGTCCTAAGCTTTGTCTAGGTAGGAAAAAATATTGCTGTGTCCTGTCTACTGCTTTTTTGGGGGGGATTAGCTTTCCTAAAAATCCTTTGCCTTTGGAAGAACCATCTCCTTCTCTTGCTGTTCTCATCCCTCACGATCTGACAGGAGCAGTGCATCTTCTGGAGGTTAACTCAGGAGTTATCGGGAAACAACATCTGACCAGATAGGCAGAGTCTGTTAAATCAGCCCTGCAGACACTGCACAGCATGAGAAAATATACAGATAGTGCGTGTGGAGAAAAAAAAAAAATAAAAATTTGAACGAAATAGGGAGGGAGCCAACAGAACTGCTGTAAGATCCAGGCTCTAAGGAAAAACACGAAGCTGCAGATACATTTCTGTTTGGACAGTGTGACAAATTCACTGGGTTCTCTGGACAAAAAACTCAGAGCTTCTCATGCTGCCAACATATGATGAGAAAGATGAATTATTATTATTGTTATATCTGAGAGGCTATTACCTAATGCTGCTTCTGCACTTGTTGCCTGTAATAGTAATTTTGATAATGTAGAGAGGCTGGAAGAATGAAGCAGTGTTTGGTAGCAGAACAAGCATTTTATTTATTGCTCCTAACTCCTGAGCCCTTTCACAGCTTACTTTCATCTTACAGATGCATTTTCCGTGCTGTGACTAACAGGCTTCTCCATCCCACTGTGGATTCATGCCAGTGCACCACAGAATGCAGATTTCTGACTGGGTGGTGATTATGTTCTAGCCTGGGGACAGAAACGGAGCTCTAAGTCCTTTGGGGGAGACTGACAAAATGTAACCAATATCTAATCTTTGCATTACACAGCTGCTGATGGAGCTCTAGTGACACATCTACCAACTCACTTGCTGTTGCCTGTTAGGCAGCTTCCCACTCACCAGCTACCCTGGGTGTTAATCTGTGCTCCTGGGAAGCACTAAAGTCTGTGTTAGCACAACTTTTTGCCTTTAATGCCGTCTATTGCTGTAGATTTTTTTTCCTGCACAGATTACATAAATACAAATTTGATCTACCTGTTACCATGGTATTGTTTTGTGATGTACATGCAGCTGGTATTTTTCAGACAAGATTTGCCAACAGGGAGGCCTTATGAGTAGAAGGGCAGCCAAAACCAGCTCAGTGGTGTCATAAAACTTCCATTAATCCACAGACTAAGATTCACTGGCTTTGCTTCCTTCCTTACCACCTTGAGATAATGCCTTGTAAGTACTGTGGCAGAATGGCTGAAAGTACAGGTGAATTATGGTTCCTTCTCTGTCTGAACAGGAGAATCCTGCTGCACAGTGGATCTTAGGGTTGGTGGGGTCCAGACTAATTTCTTTTCATTTCCATCTGCAAGGCTGGCTTGTGCTGAAAGGGCTGAAAATTCAAAGCTCGTCCCCTAGAACGGCTTACTCTGTAAAAATATTTCCTTAGCCACAGGAAGAAGACATGAAGATCTGCATCTTCTTGACAGGGAGGTTGACCCCATCTCTTGGTAGTAGCAACTCTCATTCAGTAAAAATTACATTACCACAAACCCCCCAAAATAGCAATTTCAGAGTTGCTTTGAAAACAAAATCTAGAAAGGGTTTGTTTCTTTACTTATTCAGTATTTATTTGTTTAAGGCCATAAAATAAATCATTGCAATGCTAGCTGGATCTTCCATGCTGCAAAATGAAACATTTTGTGTCTTCCAACACTAAATTACTACTCTTTCATCCAGAGCATGGAATATTGTTGCCACAGTCACAGCATCAAGGGTTCAACTAAAAACTGATTTTTACAATTGCTGTGTGTTGCAGTTTCTCTACCCTTTGGTTAAAAACCAGTGAGATTCATTATAGGAAGAGCACTTCAAAGACCAAATTTACATTTTTTGACAATAGATATGTTCTGAGCACAGACCTAGGCTGTTAATCCCATCAGGACAGACCTCCTATAACCTCTTGCAAATTTTAGATGCTTTGGGCAGATTCTTTTTTGGCTGGTGAGAGCTTTGGCTGTTTGCAGTGGATTTATACAGCAGCTCTAAAGCTGTGTGTGATGGGAGTGAATTTCCTATAAGATATGTTTACTCTGTGCCTTATTCATTACCATGAGCTGTTTTCCAGGGAGCTGCATTGGAAGTGTTTGCTATACTAAGTGATCATCTGGGTCACTCTGGTAAACAGAAACCTTCTGGAATAAACAGATCACTATCTGAGTTTTGTGCTGCTGAATTTTTATGCATCTGTGCTTCTACAGGAACTTTGAAAACAAATTATTTTACAGACTCAGAATTTTCTTTTTTTTTGGCTCTTTCTCATTTGGTGTGTCTCCCTGCCCACATCCCTGATTGGAGAGGTCTCTAATCCACCAGGCAGATAGCCCAGATAGCAGATGCCTCTCCTAATAAACCCCCACTCCTCTCAGATCCAAAACACCTCACTCTTCTTCCGTAGGTACAGCTTTGCCATGAGGATGTATGCCCACCCCTTTACTCATCCCTGTATTCAAGAATTTCATTGAAGTTCTGTAAATATTAAAATAATTCAAATGAGACCATTGCCTCTCATATGATCACTCTTTATACCTCCTGCAAGAGGGGCACAAAACCATGAAGAGATTAAATACTGTCTGGAGGCTCACACATGGAATTATTGTCCAAAGTTGAGCCCTGGAGTCCAAAATCAAAAAAATTTCAGTTTGCAGGAATCTCTCACGCAATTCCCTCGGGCGCTGAGTATACAGGATAGACAAAATGAAAGTATCTTTGATCTCTTGATTTAACTACTACACATTTTTAAAGCCTGTTTGTACTTCCTAGAAAAGGTATCAGAGTTTTAATTTATGAGTTTAAGATTCGTAGGAGCTGATATAACAGGGCGAGGTTTTATATTTGCAGAGGCTGTTGCAGTACTGAAGCCTTCTGTGACTTTAATGCAGGAAAATGAATTGCTAAGACACTTAAAAAACACCTTTTGAAGTGGAATATAATTGCAGCACATGCACTTTTAGCTGGTACCATGCAGGTGAATATCTGCTTGCTCTGACTATCAAAATGCAAGCCAAGCTGCTGCCCTGAAAATCTTCATCTCACAGCCTGAGAGGAAAATCTCAGTCTCTTCACATTCTGATTTAGCTTGTATTTCTCTAATGAATATTTTAATAGTTTTATTTAATTATTTTTGGCATTATGTCTGTGCATTTTGTGAAAATGTCTACTTCCCTCTTAGACTAGGAGGTTTTTTTAAGACTTTCTCACGTGCTCTGTCACCTGCTTTTTTAAGGTGCTTTCAGTTCAATCCTTTCAGTTAATAATAAATCTATCATCCAGTGTCAGGGAGCACTCTAGTTCTTTTTCAGATTGCCAGTTTAAGTCTAAATCTTTCTTCTTATTTCGGTGTTGTTCACCCAGTGAGGTTGGTTTTAGGGCTTTTCTGTCACAGTGCATGCAGGAAGTGTTACCTCAGCTCGTGCTTGGAAATGATTTGGATAAAATGTGTGGATGCATAATTTCTGATCCCACTGCACCAGTTCTTTTCCCACACTTTCCCTGCCTGCACACACCACCCACGTGCTCCCCATCTCCTTCTGGCCTGCCTGTCCCACCTGCTGGCCCCCTGCCCTGGCTCAGGAAAGTTCCCTTTGTCTGGGCACAGCCTCCTTCCCTGGGAAAAGGGACCACAGCCTCACTGGCTCTGCCATCAGTGCTGCTCAAGTGCTACAGCCAGGACTGGCTCTAAAGGAATCCCTCTTTGCTCTTTTTTGAGCATTTAAATAAATTCCAAAGAGAAAGCACAAATTCTTCTCTTAAAATTAATTCTTGCCAAGCAAGGCGAGCACAAGTAAGAGCATCACTGAAGTGCTGAACAACTGCAGCAGAACAGGATGCCCTTGCTTCCATGAAGAATATGTACTCCTTTAAGTGATTATGAAACAATATTGAAGTGGACAGGTCTTTTCTTGACATGCTTTGACCATCAGTGGATTGATACTGATTTATGACAGATAAAATCTGGCCAGTCTTACCTAGTGGGAGTGACTAATTCAGCAGCTTTGACCCTGTTTTTCTCTTACCTCTCCTGAGTCCAGTGTGTGGAGCAGGGGTAGCACCACATTTAATTCAACAGTTCCAAATATGCTGCTGACTTGCATTATGCTTGTTTACCTCGTAAACATTTTGTGGTGATACTGAAAGGAAGGAATTGCTTGGACATGTGGAAGCCTTTTGAAGAGAGGGATACCAGTCACACCTCCTGATTTAGGGCTGAGTGGTATGAAAAATGAAGCACACACATCAAGTCAGATTCCTCTAGGAAAGCACTGATTTCTGTAACTGTGGGCAAGCCAGAAATATGGCTATTCAGAGGCACATCAAAACCCACTCTGGAAATTAATAGTGTTCCCTAAAAAGATGCCATTTGTCTCACTTTCTTCTGCAAAGAAATCATCTCTTAACCACGGATATTTCTGCTAAATGAGATATTTGTTGCATTCAACAGGAACAAAGGAAAATACAAACGCTAATGATTTTTAATCACTTGACTAAGCTATTTTTAACCCCTTGCAATCAATAGCTGACTTTTCCCCAATTCAGCAGAAGTGTTTACACCTTCCCATGTAGCTGCAACTTCACTGGAAATAGCTGTGGAGCTTATTGCTCTCCAATTTTAAGGCTTTTTTGTTTTCAAAGGATGCAAATCCTATGATCATTTTCAATAAGACTTTGGTGTTTTCACAGACCAATACCAAGTGTGAAATTTTTTTTCTTTGCTGTCTGTACAGATCTGGATAAATGTGAGTTTATATATTCCTTCCCTGTGCCTTTGGCATGTTAAGGGTTAGGGTTTGTACGTGTTCTGCTGATGCTTTTGTCCATAAAATGTATACAAAACCTCTGATGGGGTAAAAGGATGGAGGACAAAATATCATCTCACAGACTCTTTTTCTGTGTAATGATCTTTGTGCTTTTTAAACTCTCCTTGTCCATGGCACTGCTGCAGCTGGGATAATGTAGGGTTATAGGCAGGACAATGTTTATAGATGAGATGTTTTATTGGGAAAAGCTTGCAGAGCTGATAGGATTCCTGTTTTAGATACACAAGCCTTTCTGCATCTTTTAGATGTGAAAGGAGAGCACCAGCTTGCAAAGCTAACTGCATGGATACAGGTGCTCACAGTATAGTTAGAGAGGTATGAATTAAAACATCTTTGCAGACCTTGTGAGAGAGAGAAAGAGATGGATTGCTCTTCAAGACATGAAAAATGTACAGGGTCTGAGTCCTTTCAGTGTTCTGATACCATATACTTACAGATACGTCCTTACCTTAGAGAGATACATTTCTATTTATATCTTCCTGTCTTGTTTTTCTTTAAAAGACAGTATAGAAAGTGAATATTTAGTATCTCTTTTGGACTCTGACACTCCAAGGCAAATAGGCTTTGAAAAATCAGGTTCTTGGGAGTCCAACTTTATATCAAAAAGCAGTGAGGAGTGGATGAATTTTGGCATCAATTTTCTTGTACCTCAGATTCTTGATGTGAAAACTTCTTTATTTATTTATTTATTCATATATATTTTTTTTATTTAGGGAATGGATGAGACAGTTTTGTTAAGGAGAGCATCCTCAGTAATAAACAGGAAACAGGAACTCATGACTGAAACATGGTGCACACAGCAAATATGGCAAATGTATGGTGTGAAGGGGATAATTAAAAAAAAAACATGAACTGACATCTGAATTCCTGATTGCTATCCAGTTCCTCTGCTGAATAAGGGAAGGATTTGGAGGAAAGGGTCTGCAATCAAAGGCTGTTGTAAGAGGAACATTTTCTAATTTTGGAACACTTGACTTTCCAATTTGAGTAACATTTATAACATCAGGTTTCAGTTTTTGATTAAATGGGATATTCAGCACTGTTGAACAAAATCTTTGTCATGTCAGTAGAAATACCAGAAAGGGAGAACATGGCATGGAGCTGCTCAGACCCAGGGCTCTGAGTGAAGGCTCAGCCTTTGGTGTTGCATGTGTTGTTCTCTGACTTGCTGTGAGACCCTGGAGAGGTCACCATGCCAGCTGTGTCAGATCCTGCACCACCAAATGACAGAACTCTGTAATGGTAGTTTATATTTTGAAATATCACTTTATGAAAGGATCAGCTTGGTGTTGCATATAGAGGAATATGTTACTGGATTAACCTCTGCTCTAATGTGCACACAACATGATTATTGAATTCACAATTCCATGGTTTTTGTTATGAATTATCATTACGGGATGTGCAAAAAATAAAGGAACAATTATGTATGAATTAGGATAGTGAAGTTTCATTCATATTTTTACTTATCATTTTTTAAAATGTCACTGGTTTTGTTTTTTGTGAGGATTATGGTATATTTTCCCTGTATTTATTAATGAATATACTTTTAACTCGAAATTAGATCTATTTTTTTCTGTGTTCTAAAGATGGGATTACAAGTTTAGTGTTTGACTGGAGAGGTTGTTTTGCCACCAACTGATTTGCTCTCCTTCAGGCTTCCTAGATATTAAAATTATTGCCAGATAACATCAAACGTATCTTTGTGAGAAGCTATTCAGACTTGCTAAGACTTTTTATTTCTGTTCATTTAATTTTAACCAATGTACCTGTTTTCTATGTTTATAATTGTCTTGAAGCCACCAGATGAGATTTAAAATCCTATTTTTATCAGTGAGGGGAAGGCTGTTGTTAAGCAATCTGTTGGGTTTCAGTCTTGGTTTTTCCACAAAAACCCAGCCTTTGTGTGGCCTCTGAGCCTGGCAAGCCATTAAATAAGTGGTAATTGAGGAAAATCTCTGAAGTTCATCTTGTTTTGATCTAATTGGCAGTCCATTTATGAGGTTATTATCAAGCCATCCTTCCCCAGTTAATGACTCCCTTGAGTTGCTCACTCACCATCAGTCTCCCTTCATCTCCCTGATCTCCCTGACTGTTGTAGATGAAATACCAACTAGAAAGGTCCCACTTTCTTGGCATTTCCTTGCCTTTTCAGGGTTTGTGTTGCAGGAGTCATGGGGTGACTTCTCAAGTGGAGCATGAAGTGAAAAGCGAAACACGCTCTGGAATGTTGTGCCATGGACGTCAATGCAGTGCAAACTGTAAATCTGGAGAACATGTTCATGGTGCTCTGTTACAGGGAGGGCTGGTGAGAATGGGGCTGCCTGGGGACAGAAGGGATGGCAGAAAAAAGGTGCCAGAATGAAAACCCATCTCAGGACACTCCAGTGGGGAGGGATTTAGCCACACTGAAACAAAGGACATACTGCAAACAGGGAGTCACTGAGCTCTTCGTCAAAAGGTCTTCGTCACACTCCTCTGGGCATGTGTGGGAGCGTGGCTTGGAGGATGTGAGCCAGTGAAAGGAGTTTTGTTTTAAAATAAACCCATCTTGCAGCCCTGCAGCCTGGTGTGCAGCTGTGTCAGGCTGTGCTGGCTGCAGCCTGGCCCCTGGTCTGCAGTGCTGCGACCTTGCAGTGTCCCCGAGGTGCCGGCGCAGCACGGCTGGGAGAGCACAGCATTTGTCACTGCTGGGGCTGTGTCCTGGAGAGAGAATTACTGGGAGTGGGTCAGATGTGTGAAGGAATTCCAAAGGTCTGGCTGGGGTTCAGCTGTGGGTATGACTCACTGTTCCACCATGGTAGGTATTTTTAGCGTTTGCTCCTTTTCTTGTTCTACGGTGAAGAATGAGAAAAGGAGAAAATCCACTCCTTGCTAGGGCCAGTTGTCCCTTCTGCCTTCAGCAGAGATGTTGTGGAGATGTGGGGTCTTGGGAGTGGGACCTGTCAGGTCTCGGTGTTTGGGAGAGGAGGGCAGTGACCACTCCTCAGCCCCACAGTCCTTCAGTTTCTTTGTCCTGCTCAGAAAAACCTTTGAGGTCTTTCCCACCTCTCTCCAGCCATCCTGAGGCACAGCTGCTGAAGGACCAAGCTGTGGTTCCTCCAGAGCTCCTGGCAGTCAGGCTGGAGGAATGAGCCCAAATGCCTGAAAAGAGCTGGCATGGTCCATGTGTTGTTCTTTTGAAGGAAGGAGAATCAGGGCAAGCTCCAGGACCACAGTAGTTTTACAAATTTTCTTCCCCTCCTCTCCAGATGGAGAAGACCTGCTCTGTTGATGTGTAGTCCAGGAATAAAAGGATTATAAAAATAACCCAGGGTTATCCTGAAGTCAAATCACCATTCCACCTCACCTTACTTCTGAAATTTTTACATATTGCTTTAACTACAAATTAAAAAGGTAAAGAAATAATATTTAAAAGAGTAATCATATTTTTGTATATTTAGTTCAATCAAGCATTAAATAGACCATTCTTGCAGCACAAGGTGTGTTTAATGCCATGACTGAGAGCTTCAGGCTGACTGCCTGAAGTGTGGGTGATTCTGCTGCACTTGAAACTTTCACTGGCATTTGAGCACTTCTGGGGTCATCGGTCTAAGCACAAGAAATATTTCAATTTCTCATTTTTTGTTTGAATTAGTACAGTGAAAACTCTTCCTGGCATTGTAAAAATCACCTGTGTCCTGCTGCAGAGTTGGTCTAGAGGCAAAAGGCAGAGGGGCTGCTCTTGTAATGCTGACAGTTCAGATTGGTGTAACCCCTTCACCTCAGGTTTAGTTTGGCCTTAGATTACTGAGAAAAAGGTAAACCATGGCCAAGGTGTATTTGTGCTTCAGAGAGGAATGTTCTTAGGCCTTTGTGTGTGCACAACAGTCACTCACTGTGTCCAAAATGAAATGACTTCTCTCCAGAAAAGCAGTTTCTGAAGCATTTCCTACATTCTTGTGTTTTACCAGTACAACTGGATAATACAACTGGATGATTTTTCAAATTGTTTTTAACTTCCTAAGGAATCATGAAGATGTATTAATGATGGTGGGAAAACAATCTTACTAATGAGTTGGTGTGCTTTATGCCTGGTAAACTGAAAAGAAAGAACCGATTTAAAAAAAATTTCTTTTTAATTTTTCATATGTGTTCTGTATTTTCCTGATTTTTTTGAGGAATTTCAGGTGTTTTTCTCTGGACTTATCAATCTGCAGTTGTCTGTGGATCCACAGTAGTATGTGCAGGGAGTGTGTGAATGACTTTTGCTTTTGAATAAGTTACAAAAAATTGTACTGCCATTTAGGAGAAAATATAGCATTGTAATTGGTATCACTTTGCTCTTTGACTGAGACAAGCAACACCCAGCTTTTGATGAGCAAACAAGGAACCGGAGGTGATAAATATAAATGTACTTTACCTCCTCAGTGCCTAGAGGTTTGACCTGTGAATTTTCTTTATCTTGAATCTGAGCAAAATTTGGCCTCTGCCTCTTGCAGTTCCCTTTGATGTCATTTTGGTGTGCCTGTCCTGTGGCTCTCTGCTGTGGGGTGCTCTGTAGAAGCAGGTGTATGAGCATAAATGAGTCATTTAATGCAGATTTTTATCATCCTGTGGCTACTTAGGCAGCTTGAAAAATAAAATAATGGTTATTAACTAATTGGAAAAGTGTGTTTTCCTCGTGCCCTGGGACTGTGGATTATAAAGAAAATCCCTCACACAGATAATCTTTTAATAATAACAACCTACTAAACCTATTAGTGAGCTTCATCCAGGGAAGAAGGTGAGTTGCCCCCTGAGGAGGATTCACCTCCAGCTCATCCACTCCCATCATTAGCTGCCTTGTTGTAAATGTTTGCCAGGGAGCTGTTGAGGGCAGGGCTGTAAATCAGGAGAGGCAGTGCTGTGGCTGCTCTTCCCAGCTGACAGCAGCACTGCTGCTGGGAGAGGCTGGAAAGAAAATCCTCTCTGGGCCACAGTCTCCCCTTCTCCCCCCAGAAAGAAATGGCCTGGTTTTAGAAAAGGCTGAATTTCCTGCTGGATTGTAGACATCAGGTTGTGTGGACCAGACCTGAAGTAAAGGCGAGGTTTTATTGGTGTGACCTGATTTTCCTCACTTGTTTCACTCCAGGCTGATTTACTCCTGCTGAGGGTGTGGGACCCATAGGTTTTGGCCAATCTGACAGCTCACTGAAGGGCTTCTGTGGCTGCTTTAGGAGCATATGGAGCATTTCAGGCTGCAAAAGTGTCTGTCCTAGAGGAGAAATCTGTTTTGCAGCATGAACGAGCAGGGAAGGAATGGCCACTGCAGGGTGAAGGAGATGCTGTGGCAAGGCTGGGCTGCACAGCCAGGGACAGGGAAAAAACCTCCAAAACACTTCTCTCCAAAGCCATGGGGATTGTCCAGCTGGGACTTCACTCATGACACAGCACTGGTTTTAATGTTAATCAAAAATGTCTGCACTGGAGAACAGACAGAGGAGAGCACAGCACAGAAAACAAGCATGAACTCTCTTAAAGCTGGCAGCATTAACAGAGCTGATTGCTGCAGGGATGCAGTGGAGTGTAAAGGTGTGTTTGGGCTCCTCTGGTCTTCCAGAGGAACATTCCAGAGGACTGGATGTGCATGCAGGGCTCTCTTCTTGTCATGTAAAGAAGACAATATTTTTTCCCCCATGTGGTTCTGGGTAAAATAATTATCTTATGAAATTAGAAAAAAAAAGGTGTTTGGGTAGGTAGGCAGTGAAATTGTCCCCTTTCCTTGCTAAATGGTCAGCAAGCTTGGCCATGGCCACTTAAACCAGCTCAGGACCTGGGCTCCAAATTCACACTAAGGATCCAGGATGATGCAAGGTCAGATGGGGTCAGCAGAGTGAAAAGAAAGCCTGTCCTGTTTGTGTTCCAGCTGTAACTCCTTTTCTCTTGAGTGACATCCTGAGAGGCATTTCTTCATCTTGCTGGCATTTGAGGAATTTAGGAAAATGGGTATTTTATGCCCTCTCTATTAGTGCTATGATATTTTAATGAGCAGCCCCTGGGGATTGGTGCTGTGACATTAGTTCTGGGTGAATACTTTGTAAGCTCTTGCCCCTCTGTGTGTGGAAAAGGTTGTTCTTGGTCTCATTGGAAATGCAGCAAATTTGTTATATTTCTGACAGAAGAAAATATTTGTTTTCTCTCAGCTTTTTTGAAGAATGATCTGCTTTTAGTTCTGGTGTACAAACACATCAGTTTTCATGGTTTGTGGTTTTTAAACAAATTGTATCTGGAATGAGCATCCCAGTCAGAGAGTTTAGATATAAAAATAAGTGTTTGCCCTTCTGTGAAGGAAGGAGACAAGGGTGAAGGGAAGGTGTTTTTAAGATTTTATTTTTACTTTTCATTATCCTGCTCTGCTTTTGTCAGTAATAAATTCAGTTAACACGTCTAGCCTGTTTTTCCTGTGATGATATTTTGTGTGTGATCTCCCCCAGACCTTATCTCAACCCTTTTTTATAGTTTCTCTCCCCAGTCCAGCTGTGGAGGAGAGTGGTAGAGAGGCTTCAGTGGGTGCCTGGCCACATTCCTTGGTAGTTCCACAGCAGAAGGTTTGTCACCTCTCTGGGTGATATTCATTACATACATTAATATTACTTATTCTCTAAGCAGGTCTAAAAAAAGGATGTTTCATTTGAAAATTAAAATCTGTAATACTCTGTTTTCAAGAATATTTCCTTGTAAGTTTCTTCTTTTTTTTTTTTTAATCAAAATGCTTCAATGGCTTAGATAATTTATCTACCTTTATTTAATTTTAAATAGTTTCATTAAAAATTCTTTCCTGTTTTCTTCATCTGGATTGGAATAATTCTCTGGGTTTTTTTCTGTCCTTCTTTTAATTCTAGTACCATTTAGACCAGCATATGCTTGGAAATCAAGTGTATTTACTTCCACAAACTGGCACTCAGTGGTAAATTTCACCTTTTTTAAAAGTACTCAGTTATCTCCCCAAAGCAGTAATTTACCCAAGAATCTTTTTATTTTAGGGTAAAAAACCCATAAAATCACCCTGAAAAGAAGAGCACAGTACATAAATTTTTATACCTAAAATGTATTTTTCATTTCATTTTAATTTTTGAGAGGACAGATCACAGAGGGCAGATGTCCAGACTCTGCATGAAAATGTTGATTGCTGTGTGCCTGGCAGCATGTAAATGCCAAGTGCTTATTAGATGTTTATTTGAAATTATTTTCAGGCACTTCAGCTGATGAGTATCTTGCAAACCAAGTCTCTCTTTTGAGAAATATATATATGTGTGTATGTGTGTGTGTACATATACATAAAACCCAGAAAAAACTTCCAAAGCTCCCAGAACTGTGACAAATCTCTGAGCATCCTTCATATTGTGTTAAAATGATTATGCATTTCAGAAGATGAAGACCAAGCTACCATATAAATCTTTAATGCATAGAATTTTAAATTACTGTTTAGTGAACTTGTTGTGGAGGGTTGGTGAGAAGAAACCCCACAGGAATGCAATATTGTTAATTCTAGCTTCCTCTCCTTATATTTTCATTTTCTTAGAAGTTAATGTGTCTCTGCCCAGCAACAAATATACTTTAGGCCAAATAGCTGAAATGCATGCATTTGGGGGTCTTAGTCTGGGGACAGGAATCACAAATTTAGCTGTCTTTGTAAATTGTTCTTGAAATTCTGGGTCACTGGGTAACGAGCAGGTACACAGCTCAGAAAAACAGGTTGCTCTGTTCTGGTGACTGAGTCTGGAATCTCATCCACCAAGTTTGTGAATGTTGCTATAAATAAATAAAACTGCTGAAGGGGCAGGCTTTGGGCAGTTTCCCTCTGACACATCACACAACATCATCACTCTGTTTCCCAGTTTGGTCCCTAGATGCCTTGGGAGCATGGAAGAGAGGAAGGAAGGGAGGCTGGTTGGGCACAGAATTCAGTGATGTTTCTGTATGACCTCCTCCTTCCCACGGAGAGAATAAATATATTCCTGCAGAATACTGCACAGACCTACATCCTTTCTGGGGGAATGTGTCCATGAGTCAGGAATTGTGGGTGAACATGGAGATGGGATTTGCAGCAAGAGTGAGTTTGGTAGAAGTGTCCAAACCACCTCTCCAAACTTGTGTCTTGGTGAGGTTTGTTGTTCAGGGCAGCTTTCCTTGGATGTCCGGCAGGCAAAACTGGGTCTGAAACCCTTCTAGAGAGAGCAGAGAAGGTAAAAAGGGAAAAGCAGTGGCCACAGGAAAGTAATGTTTGGGTGCTCAGTTAAAGAAGATACTCAATATTTTGGATAGAAACTTCTTGATGATGTTTTGACTGACCTGGATGTTGATGAGGTTACATTGCAGTTTACCTAAGCAGCTCTTTCTATATTATTCAATATATAATTTTAAAAAAATCAAAAGAAGCATTATTAATTATCTACCTAAAAATTCAATGGTGTGGAGTGTTTTTTTCTCATTTTTTAAAAAAAAGAAATGCTAGTCTGCAGAGAAGCCTGCTTGGTAAATTGTGAGGCAATTTGTAGCCAAGCAGCAGGTCATTGATCACTGAACACAGATTCCTCCTCTGCCTGTTTTTTTAAGGGAATGGTATTATCTTAAGGATATTTATCTAAATGGTGTGCTTTTTCTTTTTTTGGCATTATATCTTGCAAGCAGGGAGCAACATTATTCTCAGCATTGGTGCAAACCTTCCCCCAAGATTTGTCTCTGCTTAAAGAGACCACATTTTCCTGCAGGAGCAGTGGGCCAGCAAGGACTAATTTTGTAGTTAAATCACTGATGGCTCTTCCTCCAAATCCCTCAGCAAACGTGGCTTGGCTCTAAGGTTAAATCAGTGCAGAATGCCTGAACTCTTACAGAAGCCTAAATATACCACTTTATTTTTAACCTTGGAGCCCTTTGCCACTCTGAGGGGAACCACTGGAAGATATTTTTTGCCTCCTAAGTGTTGTTTTCACTTAGCTGGCTGTGGTATTTCTTGGATAACTGGAATGCAGTACCTCGAGGCACATCGTGTGGTACCAAGTGCAGTGTGACAGCGTGACTAATGTGCATCCACAATTAAATAAAGTTCCTGAAGATTCATTTTTTCATAGGATAGTGCCAAGAGATTTCAAAGACTTGGAGGTTGGTAGTTACAGTAATTGCACCGCATCCATTCTGGTGCTCCTGGTAAATTAGATTTCCTGAATTTGCCTTAGCAGAGGTGCAGTCTCCCATCTTAACCTGTTGTCTGTAATTTACTCAACTTTGGTCTGCTAAGTATCAGATTTACATTGGGGGTTGTTTTTTTTCTCACTAGATTACCTGCAGGTATATAATACACTTCATTACTGAGTCTTCACATATCTCTTTTCATATGAGATATGAGAATCATTTGAGAATGAAGGTGATTAACAGAATAGCTTACAAAAAGCCTTACAAAAAAAGGGGGAAAAAAAGCTACAGACAGGAATTTTAATGAAAATTAATTTATTTCTCATTGGAATTCAGAATGTAAGACTTGCCTGTAGGATTATCCATTTTACACCTGTTCTGACTGGGTGTGCTGCTGGGTGATTTCCCAGAAATCTCATATGTACTTTCCTTTTCTCAATAGCCTTGAGTCCCTGGGAAAGCTGGGGACCAAAACTGAGGAGAAAAAATAAAATAAAAAATGGTAATAATAAGAATGATAAAAAAAATAGAAATAATTGGTGATTTCTGGCATATTTTTATGGGGTTTTAAAAAAAATACCCCAAATTTTCCAGAGCTCTCGGCATCTGAGTGCTGAAGCAGCAGGTGTGATTCATCCCTGCCCTGCTGCTCATGCAGCTGTTTGCAGCTGTGAAAATCAAGATCAAAACACTGCCAGATCAACAGATGAGCCTTTATGCTTAGAAGGGATAGATTTTAAAAACAGGAGCCAAGATATTTTAGCACTTCCAGTCCCTTCCTTGGATGCAATGGCATTAAGTGACTGCAGTTAAGATGAGCTTTATTAAAACTCAAGTGGTTCAGTAGTTCCAGGGGAATGGGGATTAGATTTACCATGTTTGCAGTAGGTTGGAATGTATTTATGTAAATAACAAAAAAAAAAAAAAAAAAAAAAAAAAAAAAAAAAAAAAAAGGAAGAAAAAAGTTGACTGAGAAGAAAGCTGGCTGTATTTCCATTTAACGAGTTCTCTCCTAAATAAATAGAACCTATATTTGTGCAAATGCTGCCATGCAAGGTCTTACTGAGAAGATGAGAGGATTGTGCTTTCATGGTAGAACACAGCAAGTGACACACAAGGATGCAGAGTTTAATCCCAGCCTGGCTCCCCCTCTAGTGTAGGCTCCCTTTCTAATCCACTGGTGTATCATTGTTTCCTTGTGATGGGATAAAAGCTGGTATTAATTTTTTAGCTCCCAGCTAAATTTTGCACTGCCAATGAACCATCTTATTTCATAACAGTGCAGCCTCATTGTGATACAGCAAACTGAGGTCCTGTGATTGATGCTGTTAAGTCATGTAAATACTGCCTTCTGTTGTCAAAATGTATTTTTGTTATTGTCAGAATTTCTGCGCAGAGTTTTAAATAACTGAGGCAGCAAAAGAAGCTTTTGGTTGAGGAACACAGTACCCCGTGGTTTGCAGGAAGGAGATGTGACTGAAACATATTTATGACTTTGAAATGGCAGTTTCTGAGATGACAAATTTTTGCAGAAAATTGTTATTTAGTTTTTTAATTGGAATTCTGGGAACATTCCTCATACTCTTTTAAGCATCACTTGCTAGTGAAGAAGCAGTAGCCAGTGAAAAATGAAATTAATTGTTAGTCTTTTCTTAAGATTCAGATCGCTTTTGGTAAAACCATGAAAAAGAAATTAGTGGGAATGCCAATAAGACAAATCTCTAGACTATGACCAGAATTTACAATCTCATCTCTGCCTTTTCCTGCAAATAAAGCATTTGGCTCCAGCTTAATTGTAATTCAGAATAACCCAGACATTGAGGCAGGGGGTCTGGTGTGTCCCTCTCTTTGTGGGGCCAGAGGAGTCTCCAGCAGGGGGAGGGACTGCTGGAAGAGTGATGTTCACCACGTTACAGAGGTGCAGAGGAGCATTTTGGGCTTTGCTTCTGCTGCTCAGCTCTGATCTGCCACTGGTCACAGACAATTGTGAAACCAGAAGCTGTCTTGATTTTTTGGCTTTTTCCCCCTGCAGCCCTCTGCCACTTTTCTTTGCTCTTTCAAGGCAGCCCCTTTGGCACTGTGCAAACCAGACTTTCTCTGTGGCTGACTTGGCCCCAGGGAACTCTAATTCTTTATAAACTCATGATCCACACACCTGCCTGGGACTCTTGGAGAGTTACAGGAGGACAGGAAAGCAGATAGAGCTGCAGTAGGTGTGGGGTGAGAGCTGTTTGGGAGCAGGGCAGGTCCCACAGTTTGTGTTCCTTTTGGGGCTTGCAGGGAAGGAGATGACCCTGGAGAAAAAGGTGGCAAAGAAGCACCCTTCATTGGGAGAATTTTAAAAATCATGAGGTAGGTGGACCTGAGGCAAATAAATATTTGAAAAATAATTTAGATGCTTTTTTTGTTCTGCTTGAGAAATTGTCACGAGCATCTTCTGATCTTTTCATGTTCTGTACCCACACTGCAACTCTTTACTGTACTCACAACTTTAGTTGATGGTTCACACATGAAGTCCCCAGTTTTCTGTGCCAGTGTCCTGATTGGTGACAGAAAGGCAGCAACCTTTGGCTGGAAATTTCTTTCCATGAGTGTGGTGTGTCACCTCTGTGTTTGCACTCACGGTTCCCGAGAGGTTTTGCTGACATCCAGGCCAGTAAATCTCGACAGTGAGGAAGAGCATGTGTTAAAAGAGTACCTGAAGTGGCATAAATCTGACTTTAGAAATTTACTGATGCATTTCCCTGGTTTGTGTAATATGTCATCTGTCAGGAAGGTTACGGGAAGAAGCTTTCTGCATCTGATTTCCCTGGAGAAAAGCCTTGGATGGTCAGGGTCACTTTTTTGTAGCATTAGGTACTTGGATCTTAATGCTGATCCTCTGACACTTAAGAAACTCTTAACTGAGTAAAATGAGTGACAAATGACTGTATGACCTGCAAGTTTTAGCAGCTTCTTCCTTCATGCCTTTTCTCTTCATATATCTTTATTTAATTTTTAAGAAATATCCCATAGTCATTAGTTTCCCCTGGTTATCCTTATCTCATTTGGATTAGCTCATTTAAATAACAATACCAGCATAGAGCAGATTAATGGAAAACCTTAAATACTGTACAGTGCATGTGTTAGACAGTGTAGCAGTAAAGCTCCTAAAATCCTGGTTAGGCTAAGGGCTTTCAAATCCAGATATTCAGCTATACTGACATGAATGTAAAATGTTTCCACAGTGTGTGTACAAAGGAAAAGCCTGTCTGAGTACGGCATGGTCTTTCTCTTTTTGTTAGAAGTGACTATGCATGTCCCTAAAGATTAACTGTGTGGCTGGAAAGAAATTAGGGTCTCTTTTTTTTTTTTGAGGCTGTTTTTAGAAATAGCTGCCAGAAATTTTTGGAGAATGGAATCTTATGAACCTTTAGCAAAAAGAGCAGCAATCCAGTGACAAGAAATATCGTGGCAGTACCCAAAGTGGGTCACAGAGATGGGTTTTTTGGGGGTTTCATTCCGAGTTAAGCTATAGGTTAGAAAGATGGGGTTCAGCTGGGGATCCAGGGAGGAAGATTTCCAGTTTCTGTCCTACCAGAGTCATGTTTGCCATTCTGTGAGGTGCTGTATGGTGGAGCACGTGAATTCCATGACCAAGCACAGCAGAAGGCAGCCAAGAAAATCATATTACTGTGGAGGAAAAAATGCATCTGATTTGGCTTTGTTTTGAACTTTTCGGAGGGAATATTTTACTTACTCTCTATTCATGAGCTCCAGATCTTTCTCCTGTACCTTGGAGATTTAAATTGGGAGATCCACCAGCTTGTGCAGTGCTTTTCACCATCTGGAAATGGCATCATCTTTTCTTTCTAATAATGCCCTTTCTCCCAGGCAGTGTCTCATTTCTGAGAAACCAGCTGGTCACTTGGTAATCGTTCACCATTTACAATTAAAAGTGACTTCAGCTATTAGTAGAATATTGTTGGCCCTGCAGCAGTGATCCTGCTTTTTAAAATGATTTTTTTAGGGCTCCTGTCATTTCACAGGGAAGATGTTGTCTAATGATTTGACAGAAAATGCTAATGCCTTTATCTTAGGGAGAAGAATCAACTTTTTCACACCATATCACTGATTCCTAGTGACATTTTTTGTGCTTAGGCAGCCAATGCAAGCACAGAGCTGCCGCCTTTGGGTGCATCCACCTGCTTTATCCCTGTGTTTGGGTCTTCCTGAATTTGGGGTTTGCTGTTTTGATACCTGGAAGTTAAATTCCTGAATGATTTAGACAGATCCATCACTTTTGCAGGGAAATAGGTGAGGAGCGGGTGCAGGCACCTTGTCCTGGTGGTGGTTTGAGTGTTCATTGCTCCCAGGGGAGCCTGGAGCTGGGCTGGGAGCTAAAGTAATTCTCCAGCATTTTTGGGAACCCCACAGTTTGCTAATGTTCCTACTGATTTTTCAGATTTAGAAGCAATTCTCATATATTTGCATCTGTATGGTGTTACTTCTGGATTTTAATGATGGACTGAAAGTGAGATTTGACTGGGCAGTTTTTAACCTTTTGCCACCAATGGCTGGGCTCTCCCTTGCTGCTTTTGGCCTCTTGTCCTCTGTCTGTGAGTGTGGCTGATTGTTTTTGTTATGGATAGTACAGATAAATATTTGCATTGATTTCCAAGAGGTGAGAAAGGGGAATAAGGCAACATATTGTTATAAACTTGAGCTATTGACACTTTTATAGAGTAAAGACCCTGAAAATAAAGTCTAATGGGCTGTGAACAGTAAAAGTCACAGAAAATGGAAATACCTTTTAAACAGCTTCATGATAGTTTGTAGCCTGAACCAGGTCTTTGTTTACTGTAGAACAGACAAGGAGTTTAAGAATTAATTACCTAGTTGATATGCATGGTTCATTAATATGTAATGGATATTGCACTTCATGTTGAATACCCACAGCAGGTCATAGCACAGTTGCAGGTTGATTTGTTGTTCAGAAGAATTTAATTGCTGCCTGTCATCCTGACTTGACCTCAGGATGTTCTCTGACTGCTTCCTGGAAGCTCAAAGTTTGCTCCACAGGAAAGTGTTTTTCCCTTTTTGAGAGTGGGCCTTTGCTATGTTTGTAAAAGGTAGGAATCAAAGGGAATATTGAACTAAAAGAGAAAAAAATCAGTTGTTTTTTTTTTTTTTTTAAGGGATGGCCTTTAAATTGATAATTTCCAAAGAGCCTATATATAAGAAGAACAAGATGTTGTATATAAGACTTTTCCCCTAGTTTCTGTCCTTTTTAAGTGGGGAGAGAGGAAAATCCCAAAGCATTATAAAGCAGCTTTCTGTGCTGTCCCTTACCTTCAGTGCTGTCAATCCTGCTCCAGAATATAGTTTTTCTAATCTAAGAAAAAGTATGCATTTTATATGGATTGTTTCCCAGCAACACCTTATGGTTGTAGTACCATTCATGGTCATAAGGAGGATTCCCTTCCAAAGAATGTCTCAAAATTTCAACTCAATATTTGTCTACTGACTCATTCATATATTCAGTATTTAAACTTTTTGCCTTTTGGGGCTGCGTAATAGATTGCACTTTTTTGGATTCAGAAATGACATGGTATGGGTGGATAAACATTGGCTATTTGGGACAAATCTTGAAGAGAAAATAGAATTTGGATTTGATTATTTGGTTGCACTTTTTAAAAAAAAAAAGATATGTAATTTTCTTTTTTCACACCCTCTCTTCAGTATCACCTGAAAGCTTTGTAATCTAAAAATTGATATATATTTTTTTAAGAGCAGAGACTTCTATACTCTGAAAGCATTATCAGTGGGGCAATATTGAACACTGTGCAGACAGAGAAAGCAGGATACTTCTGTGTGTGACCTACATTTCTTTCCTGGTCTTCACCTCTTAATTCTTTATCCCAGGCAGTGGAAAGGGCTGGGAAGCAAAAGTCATTGTAGAAACCTCGATCCTTGTATCGATCCTGTGTACTTGGCACCTCTGAGATTGCATCTCTCCTCAGGGAGGATTAACTTCCCTCCTGGTTATCTTGCTGGAACAGACCCCAAATGGGATCTGCCTCCTTGGGCACAGGGGTGTCCAAGGAACAGCCTCCCTGTCTGCCCTTCGTGTCTTGGCCTGAAGTAGTCACTGAAAAGCTCACAGAGCTTGTCCTCTCCCAGCCTTGTGTCTGTGTGTGTTACCTCCACAAAGGGAAATAAGTTGAAATTAATAAATATGAGGGTGCTAATTGAGCTCAATCAGCAGCAGCAGTGGCTGAAGATGCTGGTGCTGCCAACCTGTTTTGTTACCTCCTCTCTGCAGAGGTGTGGCCCTCTGGCACCCCAGGCACGTGAGGAACACACCTGCACATCCTTGTGTTGGTGTCCTGGTTCAGCCTCCTGCTGCAGCACCAATTTGGGTCTCCCTTCTGCAGGGGGGTGTGTTGGCTGAGCTGCACAAGGTCCAGAGGGTCTTCTCTGCTCCTGGGCTGTGGCCTCAAATGTTCCCTTGAAGATGTGCTTGGGTTGGTGAGCAGAAAGCTTTTTGGCTCAAGGGAACATTCACAATTGCTCAACAAGCATGTCAGAATGTATTGTATTATGTAATTTGGCCCACAGTTCAACCTTTTGAAAGCACTATAGTTTCTTTAGGAAAGTTCTGCAAACAATAGTTTTTTCTTTTCCTTCAAAGAATAATCTAAATGGCTTTTAGGAGGAGCTCTCTGAGGTCTCCTCTTGTGTTGATTTTGCTGGGGAGTTTAAACACTGAAAGCTTTATCAGAGGAGTAGCTTCTAGTTAAGGAAATACATATATTTGTTGCATATAATAATAAAGATGTACTACTGTTACTATTATTGACTGCTTAGTTATTGACTGTAGCAAAACTGCTGCATGCTTCCTGTATTTTGCTGCCTAACTCCAGAGTCCAAGAAGATCAGAGTTTGCAACCCAAATTCTTCTCAGGCTTTTTGAGAATTTGGTGTCACCCTTAGAGTCCATCCTAGCTCTGGAAATTTAAAATAAGTAAGTAACTTTAACTAGTCCTGTAAAAATGTCATATGCTTAAAAATCATGCCATTTTAAAATAGTTTAATTTTCTTTTCTTCCTACAACCTCAAGAATTCAGATTTTTCATTTAAAGAATGAAAAATCAACTACTAATGCAGTGTATTTTAAGATTTTTGTGGGGTGTTTCTTTTGTTTGTTCCGTAAAAAAACCTCTCAAATATTGAAAAACTCAAGGTAAAAGCAGGAGAACTGGAAGCTTTACTGTTGTATGTTCCTAAATGACCTTGAATTTTTTTGGTACATTGTTCATTAGATCATTTATGCTGATGCTAGCTGCGTCTACAGAAACTTTCCTGAATAAACACAATTCCTGTGCAAAGATTTGGGCAAATGTCTGGTTAGAAATAAAGCAGATAAAGCAGTGTGCTAAAGCAGGCTGTCAGGCTCACAAAGGTATTGATCCTGAAAGTGTTGCTGAAAAAGCACTGAAAATTAATTTAAACAATAACAAATACATAAAGTAACTACAAATACATAAAAATATACGTCATTTATTCACTCAAATTCTGTGAAAAACCAGAAATGGTAACGGGGACGCTGAGCAGGCTCAAGGGCAGAGCAGCCCCCGGAGCAGGGTCTGGTTTCTGTGTGATTATGTGCAATTATCCCGTGGCACGGCGCGGTGGTGGACCCTCCTCTCTGGCACTCCTGCCTGCATTCCCTAATGATCCAGCCGAGCATCTGTGCTGCCAGCCTGGCATGCAGATGATGCAGCTGGGATCGCCGCTGGCACAGCTCTTCCCCCTGCCACAGCGTGGTTTTCTCACCCTGCCTGCTCCGTTGTCTCTTGTGCTGCTCCTCACCTCCCTCCCCGCTGCTGCAGCCCATTAAAGCCTCCCAGCAGAGCTGCCTGGGTGGCAGAGGGGACACTTTGGAGCCCCAGATGAGGCTGGCACTCAGAAGGAGTCACAGCAGCCTGTTGCTTCCCTGGTGACAGGCACTGAGCATCCCAAATCCTGGGCAGTGACATCGGGGCTGGGCAAGCCGGGAGGGCATGCCAAAAGCAGGTGTCTTGGTTTGGAAAGACAGGTGTCTGTCAGGGAAAACTGGAGTTTCCCTTGGAGAATGTAAAATCCCCTCCCTCCAAATTACTACAATTTTGTAATTAGGAGCTCTCAGGCAAAAATATGGGAATAGGAGTAACAGTTTTTTACTAGGAATATTAAAAATGCAAATGCAGTAATACAAAAAAACCCAAGCAAGCAAACAAACAAAAGTCGTAGAAAACGCTGACGGAGTCAGGAATACAACCTGGCACTGTCAGCCAGGGTGTTGGAAGCAGTCCAAATAAATCCTCCTGGAGTGACAAACGTGATTCTGTTGGAGTAGAGATGATCCTGTAGACAGCTTCTGTGGTGGTGAGATGAGTCTGGTCTTCCTCTGAGAATCCAATGGAAAAGAGGAATGTCTGGGGTCCCTGTGTCCCCATTTTTATCTGGGTAGGGAATGGTTGGCTCCTCCCCACTGGGTGGTGCCTCTCCCAATGGGATGGTGGAATGTGTGATGTCACTGGTGAGCCTCAATGGCCATTAACAGAAGATATCCCTGGAGGGTGGACAAAGTTGATGAAAGAGATCAGAAACCCTGCCCCACCTGGTTTGAACAGCTGCCCTATTGTCAGAAGGCATCCACCTCCTCCCCCTGGAGTTACAAGAGGTAAAGAAAAAGAAACCATCCCCCAACTGCTTTCTACAGATGAAATAGAATACACACATTTTTTGGTTACATAACCCAAGACAGCAGGAGAAAAGCACGTTTTCACTGCAGCCCTGTACTTTAATTGATAATCATTAATTATTCTAATTAAGAGGTTGTCCCTGATGCAAGGCTCTGCTGCTTGAGCGTCAGGACCCTATAGGAACTAGCTCTGTGAGGGCAAGGAAAGCTCACCAACATCCCAAACAGAAGATTTGCTGCTTTGGTTTTCATGTGAGAAAACACAAGGCAGTGCAATTGAAATGACCAAACATTGCATCCAAACTTTATATTATTTATTATAAAGTCAAAACTTTTGTTTGTGGAGAAGGAAACCTTGTGCAATGTGATACCTCCTCACAGAGACTTTCCCTCACAGTAAAACTGTTTTATTTCAAAACAATTCTGATGGTATCGGGACAAAATACTTTTTCCTGGTTGTCAGAAATAGATTAACAATAGTTTTGACTTATAATTTTCTAAGATCATTGGAGAAAGGGCTTTTTTGGGATGTAATGGAGCTTTTTTATTGTCTGCTTCTTGTAGATATTGATGGATAAATAGGATAAATGGATAAATGCTAGGATGTAAAAAACCTCGGCTGTTGGTAAAATAATCTGAGTTTAAATCCATCAGGACAGAATTTTGGGTTTGGGAGGTCTAGATTAAATATGGGAAAAGTTACAGCTGAAACAAATGTGAGAAGTTATCTGTTGAACCACTTAACTTTTTCTACAGTCTGCCTGAACAAATGGATGTTAATGAGATACCTGTGAAGAACAGGATTTAGTTTTCTGGGTTCTTTAGCTTTGCTCTTTCACAATTTTCTCTGGCTCTCCACCACCCATTCCTGCTGTAGTGTCTGTGGGTTTGGCAGCTGCCATACTGTGTTCTATCTCCCAGTATGATCCTGGTGATCCCTTCATACAGATTCCTTGGAGGATGAACACAAAGCACACTGACCAGTAAAGCAGGCATGGCTTGGCATGTGTGAGCCAGGGCTCAGGACAGGTGTCTTGTAGGTTGGCTGGTTTTCAGGGATAGAAAACACTTACTTGTTAATTATTTTGCTTAATTAGCTGCAAATGCCTGTGGAATGATGCCAAAAGTGAGATGTATGGTATACATAGTTTGTGATATAATGATTTCATCAATGTGCGATTGGGGTAACATATTATGAAGGCACAGTTTTTGCCATTTTGCACAATGAGCAAAATTTTGATATGCTACATAGATATTTTTATACATGCTTTGCTGAGCATTTGCATTTTCATTGGTGGTGTATTTTGCATCTTTTGGCTCATGAAATCTGTATTTTTGTGCCACTTCTCCAATCGTAAACTCTTAATGAATCATGAAAAAAGAATGATAGCATTAGGAAAACTCTGAAGTGGTGCCATCATCGTACAGTGTAGGCTTAATGCTCTTGAATGGAAGTAAATTTCAGAACCCTGTGATTAGGTTGTGTATTTTTTTCACTGGTATAACAGAGATTACTGTTAATATCTGTTAATTGTGTTAATTTTCTTATCCTATTCCCTAACAGTCATATCTGACCTTTGGTCACTCAACTTCTTGTGGTAAAACAATAATAAACAGGAAGCATCACACTTTTGAGAAGAAAAATAAATGCAGTTTTTTTATATGTTAGGGGCATTGTTTTAAAGAGGAGATGCAGCCCTAGGATAGCCCTATCTAGTAGTGGATGGAGTGGGCTAAAATGCTAAAGGGTCTCTCGGCAATACTTGTGAGTTGTTGTTTTTCTAGAATCCTCAAATCATTCAGGCTGGAAAAGATCTCTGAGATCATTGAGTCCAACCTTTGGCCAAACATCACCATGCCAGCTAAATCACAGCACCAAGTGCCTCACTGAGTCATTTCTTGAACGCTTCTAGGGATGGTGACTCCAGCGTCTCCCTGGGCAGCCCCTTCCAATGCTGGACAACTCTTTCTGGGAAGAAATTCCTCCCGATGTCCAACCTGAACCTCCCTTGGCACAGCTTGAGGCCGTGTGCTCTCACACTGTCACTGTTTCCTGGGAGAAGAGGCTGATCCCCACCTGGCTCCCCGTTCCTGTCAGGGTTGTAGAGAGGGATGAGGTCCCCCCTGAGTCTCCTTTTCTCCAGGCTGAACACCCCCAGCTCCCTCACCTGCTCCTCAAAGGACTCCCCAGACCGTCCCAGCTCCGTTTCCCTTCTCTGGACTCGCTCCAGCCCCTCAATGCCCTTCCTGAACTGGGGCCCAGAACTGGACACAGCACTCGAGGCGTGGCCTCACCAGTGCCCAGGACAGGGGACAGTCACTGCCCTGGCCCTGCTGGCCACACCATTGCTGATCCAGGCTAGGATGCCATTGGCTTTCTTGGCCACCTGGGCACACTCTGGCTCATGTTCAGTTGATGTTGACCGGGATCCCAGGCCCTTTTCCCTGGCCACTTTCCAGCCACACCTCCCCCAGCCTGTAGCACTCCATGGGATTGTTGTGACTCAAGTGCAGGACCTGGCCCTTCACCTTTTGTGAACCTCATCCTGTTGGCCTTGTCACATCCCTCCAGCACATCCAGATCCCTCTGCAGGGGTCTCCTTCAGCAGTTCAACACTCCAGCCCAACTTAATGTTGCCTGTGAATGTCTCGAGGATACCCCTGATCCCCTCACCCAGATCACCAATAAAGATGTTAAACAGAGTTTAACATCTAACACTGATCCCTAATGACTGTCCCCAGCTGGATGTGGCACCACCCCCAGCACTCCCTGGGCCTGGCCATCCAGCCACTTTTTAACCAGCAAAGAGTGCTCCTGTCCAAGGCATGGGCTGCCAGCTTTACCAGGAGAACTTTTGGGAGACCTTATCGAAGGCCTTGCTGAAGTGTTTGTTTGCAAGTGACTGTATTTCTCACTATCTGATTTTTTTATAAGGTATCTTTGGAGTTACTGTCCCTTAGGGTTAATTGATTTAGACCCATATAAAATCCAGATTGCTTATGTAATGCATTGTTTGGATTTCTGCTGTGCTTTATATGGCTACAGCTACCCTTATATAGCTATTAGTGTATTCCTAAAATTTAACCTTTACACTACTTAACAGCAGTTGGGGGTCTTTTTTTTTTTTTTTCCCTCAAAGATGAATAATTAAAGCAACTTGTTTGGAAAATTGAAATTCTGTCTTCAATATGCTGAAGGTTTTGAAAAGATACATACTTGGCATATAATGGGGAAGATGTCTTTGTCAGTCATGCAATAAAACTTCTGAACATCCTCTTTATCAGCTTCACTTTTAAATGTTATTAATCCAGGTGATCTGTAAGTAATGCAGCCAAAGTCGAGACAACAAAAATCTTCTGTTGTTGAAGATGCCTTTGAGCTGATATTTTGTATTGGCTCAGAAGTGGCAGAAGGATATTGTTAAGAGTGTGTCTAGAGTAGGGTGATGAAGGTGATGAAAGGCCTTGAGGGTAAGGTATGGAAGAAGAGACTGAGGTCACTTGGCTTGCTCAGCTTGGAGGAGAGAAGGTGAAGGTGCCCTCATGACAGCCTACACCTCCCTCAAAAGGACCCTCACTTTATTAAAGGGGAGAGGTGAGAGTCCTCATCACGCCTTTAGGTGTGCACAAAAGTGCTCAGAAATGTAAAACACCATGATTTTCTCCAATCTGGAGTGGTTTTTAACTTCCTGCTCTGGCATATTGGAAATGTTTCTCGTTATTGTTAATGAAAAGGTCCCTCATCAGCGATGGCTGCTGTAATGAGGTTACTGCTAGATGGATTTAGGGTTGTTGGAGATGGTGGTTCATCAATAGGCTGCAATATGAAAGAATAACAGATGATCTAGAGGCAGGAGGAGCAGCTACTGGTGTGTACAAGCAGTGGCTCAGTACACAGTGCACGCTGTGGGGAGTTCTGGTTGTGGCTTGCCTGCTGATTTGAATTGGTTGTCTGCTCCTTCATCAAGTGTGTTCAGCTGTTGATAGATGTAGAAGTGAAATGTTCTGCCTGCCCTTTCTTTAATGATAAAATCTTGGTTTGCACAGTTTTTGATGGATAGCTGTAGCGGTTGATGCCATCCTAACATTTCTTGAGCAAAGATCATATCCTTCAGTTTAAACTCCATGTATTGTGTCTCTGTGTTGTACCAGGATGTTGCATTTATGGCAGTTTGAAAAAGATACTGACAGTCAATATCTTTCCATAGGCATAGAAAAAGAAAGTCTGCGGCAGTGAAATGCCAGCATCATACACACCTTGCGGAATATTGTGTAATTTTCTTAATGCTTCAGTAACTCGGGAGCTTTGCTTCATTAATGGGCTTAAACAGAGAAATTGGCAGTTGGTAGGGAATGGAAGGAACAAAAACTGAGGGACTGAAATTAAGCACTGGCTAGAGGATATTTTTGTTTGGTGTTTTATCTTCTTTGCAATATTTGAACTTCACTTCTTGTCAATATGCGGTAACATCAATGCTTTTTCCAGATTTATGTTGTCTCTCTTCTCGTAATCATTCTCATTAAACCAATGTGTGAAGAAATGTATGAAGAATGATGCAGTCTGTGAGAGGATTGATGTTGACAGGTTTTGCTGTTTTAGAAAAGAGGAAAACATTGGCTTGCTTAAATCCCCTTTAGGAATCATGCTAGACTAGTTCTAAGACTAAATGCTAGAAGAAATCCTGCACAAAGGCTTTACAGTCACTTTTCAGTTCTGAGGTGAAACAAGACAGAGGTGTAACAGACTGGGTAACAATGACTTCATCAGCAGAGATATTTAAGATGCAGGTTGCCTAAAGTTTGGTTTTGCAAAGCACATCAGCTAGTTCTTTTTCAAGCACATGTTTGAATTCATTCTAGCTGTGCAAAATTCATCTCATCTTCGTTCCTACCTTCTGTTAAAAATCTGCCAGACTCACAAGGAAGGAAAAGCCACCAAAACACAGTCTAGAACACAATGTGCCTTCCAGCACAGGGTAGAGTACGTAGAGTATCAGAAACCAGGCCACACCAGTCTCCAGTCCCCTGGTGACACATCAGCAACCATCACCCAAATACAAATATGTCCCTTCTGTGCTGCAAATCTCTCCTGGTGGGTGAAGTTCCCTGGTGGGCTCTGCAGCCTCCTGTCCAACCTGCTGACCTTCTGGAGCAGCTCCATAAAAGTGGATTTTGCTCCCTGTTCCCCTGCTTGCCTCACATTGCCATAGGTAGCCCTGTGTCTGCCTCCCTTTGCTTTTCTCCAGATCACTTGTGTGCAAGTTAACCTGTGTCAGATGAAAGGTCTGGGGACTCCTTTGGCTGCTTGGAGGGAAGAGCTCTGTTCTGTTACCCATCCTGTGCTGGTTCCCTAAACCAAATTGCTTCTAGAGAGTATATTTATTTTTGCATCTCAGTGAAAGAGATAATAATGGCCATTTCCACCACAGTTTAATAAAACTCTTAAACACAGGAATAAAATGGAAGATCTCTCATTGGTTTGAATTTTCTTTTTTGGTTTTCTTGGTGTGGTGTTGTTT
>VXBR01011657.1:458302-527820 GCA_013400215.1 Cisticola juncidis
CTCCCCTCCCCTCCCCTCCCCATCTTAGAGTTTTAGCTTTTACATTTTTCATATATTTGTAATCCTGCAATTCTTTAGTGTATAATTCTAAACTCCATATAGAGTGTCAGCTATTGTTCTCCCACAAATTCCTCTCCAGGCCTGGGAATCAAGGACACCTCACTGCCTCAGGCCTCGAGAAATATAAACAAAATTGAGTTAGGGGAGAGCAAACTTGGGGTAAACTCAACCTCAAGCTGTAATGGGAGGATTAACCCCCAATATGCAAATGGACCTAATTTATAAAAGTGTGGAAACCCAAGACCCATCATCTGTGTTTTTGAGTGTAGCCCCTGGGGGCTTTGTCTGCCCAAAATATACCTGAAGGCCCTTCAATAAATAGGACTGCTTTTTAGTCCCTTAATTTTGTCTGGCCTCATTTTTAGTTAATCCCAAAAAGGCATCAAGGGGTGGTGGCAGCAAGCATCAGTGCAGAGTAATTGCAGGGCACTATAAGTTAGGAAAGGACAGAGTGCTCTGAAACGATTCATTAAACGATAAAAAACATTTCTTGCATGTGTGCCTGCAATGTTTGTATACACATACTCATGGCAGTTAAAGTTAAGTACATTTTTCCTAGAGTGAATATAAAACAGAATGAGAATCAGTATTATGACTGAGTATATTTTGCTGGACCAAATGACCTGCAAGATTTAAGATTATAACTTGTCTTTTAGAATTACTTTGCTTACTGCCTGGCTCTGAGCAAGTCTATGCACAGTGAACAGGCTCTACCATCTTATATATCATTGCAGAAGCAATCTCCATTTGTTTGTGGAGAGTACCAGCTCTAATAATGCAATTTAATTCTTACATTTTGTCTTAATTAAGGCTAATTTAGTGCAGTTCCTGAAGTGGCATTATTTTCACCTGCTTAATGTGTAAATTGATTGTTTCATTCTTGGTGCTGCAGCTGAGAATACTTTGCCCACATGCTAATGCCTTTCTTTTTCCAGAGCTGCAGTTTGTGGGTCAAACAGACAATATTCAGTCATGCAAATTTGTTCAGACCATGGAACAGCGGCTCCAGAGAGCATTTCAGGATGCTGAAAGGAAGGTCCTAAACACCAGCAACAACTTAACTGTTCAGGTACAGTGTTGGGTGCTTGCCTGTTGCCAAACCCTCCTGGTTATTCTTTGCCATGTGTATGTTTTTATTCCAACACAGTGCCTTTGCTAGCCACTGTGGAAGGAAGTTTGTGTTTGCAGTAAGATTGTTCTGTGCATTGCAGGAAAACTTATAAATGCATGATTTATAGAACCCTGTTGCTTTTCATGAATTGGAGTTTTCCTGTTTGCAGCTCAGTCATATAAATGAAATTCCAAGCATAAAAACAGTCTTCCAAATTTATGTTTTTACTGAGCATGCTATTCTGGCACGTTAGTTTTCAGTGAGGCTATTCAGGTATAAAGATGCTGCTAGGCACAGCTGTTTTTAAGATCTGAAATAATGGAATAGATTTCTTTCTCTTGGTATGCATTTCATTTTCACATTCACAGGAACAAATTCACCACCAAGGGTCTGACTTTTACATACCTTTGTATGTATAATGGGCCAACATTCTTATGCTCTATGCCATACTTCAGGACCAAAGAAATGATTCTCTGGGTGATATTACAATATGTTTTTGATTTATGATAAAACTCTGTGTATGGGTTGTGCTCCTCAGAAGGACAAAATTTGCCATCAGTGCTCTGCTTAGTTATTTTGGTGCTGTTTCTTGTGAGCTTGTGTTCTAACTGGAGGAGCTCAGAGAGGCAGCAAAGCACAGGGCTAGAGAGGTCCTACCACAGTAGGTAAAGTGATTATCAAGCTTTTCAATAGCTGGACCTGTTGAGGGGAATTTCATGGTGGCTGATTTGCTTGTGGTGGAATTGGCAGATCTCACAAAGCACCTAAGCAATTTTGGGAAGAGCCCTAGAAGAAGGTAGTAGCTGTTTGTGTGGGTGTTGCCAATTTAATGAGAGATAGGATGGAGGTCCTGGAGGCAACATATAAGCTGGGAAGTAAGAGACTCAAGGGTGTGATCTTCATGATAAATTTTTCTGGAGTTATTCAAGTATCATGCAAAAGACTAAATTGGTGCAACAAACACTGAATGAGGGCTTTAGATTAATTGAAAACTGGGGGATAGTTCTGGAGCAGACAGAGTCAGTCCAGAAAAGGCATTGCTGCCCTAGGAGAGTAGAGGGAGGGTGGGTAAAAGGCAGGAAGTGTCTTCCATGCAAGGAGAAATGAATTTGGCCATGGCTCTCCAGCCATGAGTGCTCTAGTCAGTCAGGAGTGGTTACTTGCAGTTTCCCGTAACAGAACTATTCAAATTTAAATAAGAAAAAAGAAGCATCCTTTTCCAGACTATGTGATAAAGATGTTCTGATGTAACTGGAGAAAAAAATACAGAAAATCTAGAAAACATTTGGCCAAAGATATTGTATCAACCCTTTTTAAACCCAGACATATGATTTAGGGCTCTGACATAGCTGTGGGATAATCCTATACTGTTGAAAGCCATTTATTCCTCTTGTCCTGTGCTAATTCTCTAACCCTCTGCTCCAGCCATTTGTAAGTGGACACTGGCTAGGCAGACTTTTGATCTGACCTTGAGCTCTTCTGATGGCTTTTTTAATACCATGGTTTTTCTTTTAATTTGGTGATCTAAACCACAAAATGATGTGTTTAAATAACATTCATGAATGCTGTCGGGCCTACCTATCAATAGCCACACAACCCCATCCCTCTTCCCCTTGGGCATAGGTTTTCCAAGAAAACATGTGGGTTTTGTTCCTGGTGTTTGAGAATGTCATCCAGACTTGCTGAAGAGAATTGGTCCTCAAAATGTAGTAATAAAATCTGGGCTCAGGAAGAGCCTGGCACTAGAGTGGAGAGGAGAGCAGGCACTCACATGATGTCAGGAACAGAAAGACATGATATCCCTTAATTTCATAAGGAAAATGTGTGAGGCTATAAACCAACAGTAGGAAGGCAGCAAAGACAGCAAGATAAACAGGACAATTCCTCTGCATCAAGCACTGGATGATTTTTCTGATGAGCATCCTCTCCCTCATCCCACATTTCCTGGTAAAAACAGGGGGAAACATTTTCAGTCCTGACTGTACCTTTTCTGCCTGCTGCTGTCCTCCAGGAACCCTGCAAGTGCTAAAGCAGGGATTAAAGTATCACATTTTAGTAAGTGTAAGTGTAAGAAAAGTAAAGTTGAATGAGATGTAGATGATCCATTCTTCAGGTGAACATTTCCCCAGTTTCTTTGCACTGCCCTGGTGGTTTTTTTTTTAAATTTTTTTATCAGCTGAATAACAGCAACACATTAATTTTTTTGCCTCTGTTTCAGATTTTAAACACCTCCAATGTCTCCCAAGCTGTCACCCTGTTTTACGTAGTGAGAAATCAAAGCACAACTCTAAATGGCACTATTTCCAGTAACCTTCTTAATCAGCTGTCAGCTGAGCTGGTGGGTTTCTACCTCACCTACCCACCTCTCACCATTGCTGAATGTAAGTATGTGCTTCCCAGCATCAAGGTTAGCCAGAATCTGGCTTTGTTGTCAAGCTCAGGGATTGTAGGTAGTTTTTCTGGCTAGTTTTTAAACTATATCTTGTTAAAAGAAAAGGTGGGTGGGCACATTAGATGACTTTTTCCCCCTGAGTTCAGTGTTCATTTTGGCTGCTAGCAACACTGGGAAAAAAAAACCAAGGAAAAACATAAATACTCTGTCATGAATGAAAAGATTTTCCTGTGCCAGGTTTTGAACAAAAAAAATTGTAGTTTTGTGAAAAGTAAAGCACAAAAGGTCCTAAAGTCTTCTTTTCAGGAACACTTAACACAGCACTGAATGAACTTTAGCTTCAGCTAAAAAAAGCCCTTTGCTTCAGGGGAATCCTCAGCCTCAGGGGCTGGGCTGGAATCAGGCTGTGTGTTTGGGTAGTGGGGTGAGCTCCATCTGTGCTTCTGTTTCAAAAAGTTGTTGGTGTATTTGCTGAGCTGCATCCTCAGTTTACACACGGTCTGAGCACTTTGGCATCAATATTTTTCTTTGCATTCCAGTTGCTCTGAAGGCTCTGAGGTACAGAGAGCTGGAGACAATTGTGTGAGCGGCCAAATGTGGTGTATGTGCTCACTGACTCTGCTCACTAATTTCTTTAAAATGATTAAAGGGCCAAGACACGTGATTATGGGGATTTCTGTTCAATCTGCTTGTTAATATGATGTGTGAAGTTAAGCTCTCTGCAGACTGGAGTTCTGTGTTTGCTGGGAGTGAGAAGAGACAGGGACATGCTGGGTACATCAGTGCAGAAACAGACTCTTGGAAAGTGAGTGCTGAGGAAAACAAAAATTACCTTTTTTTTTTTTGGGGGGGGGTGTCAATCCATTTTGTTTGCAAGCAGACCAACAGCAGTAAAATTACATGGTGCAATCACTTCATCCGTGACTTGCACAGTGAGCTTTCTGTGGGACAAGTGGTTTCTCTGATGTGAGGCAGTCAGGAATCACAGCTGCCTTAGGTGATTGTGCAAATCTTTGGGAAAGGAGGTTTGTATGCTGTTTGTGAGGCATTACCTATCAAATTACAATATTTGGGAACAAATAGGTGAAACTGCCCTGTAAGTTCTTGCACTGTGTTGGTGCACTTCTGAATCAGAGTTTGCATCATGGGGTGAGAGAGACACCTCAAGGTGGGCTTGTGTTTCCATAAAGCCTTTCCACAGGCAAGGAGAGGCAGAGAGAGGCTGTTGATAAAGGGTGTGGTCATGGACCCATTCCCCATCAGACAGGATCCTTTTTGAAGGCTGGTGGATGACCTGTGTTCAGGACATGTCTTTGTGGGCCATCCAGGAGCACAAGGAGAAAGCTGGAGGAAGTTTTGATGCTGCTTGTGCTCAGTTCAAGTGTTTGGCCTCCAAAATAGGCCTGTTGCATAGGAAAAGGATTGTGGTGCTTCTCACAAAGGCAGTACAGGCATATGCTTGGTAGTCAGGAGCTGTGCAAGCCATTTGTCACACAGCAAGTCTCGTGTGGTACTGCAGTTCTCTGCTGATCCCCACACATGATGAACAGACCTGATAAAGTCTTTAGCTAGTGTTTCTTTAACAGCTAATGGGTTATATTTCATTTTGGAGCTCTTGGTTTTATTCCCAGTGCAGCAGCTGTACTGCAAAATCATGAACTTAATGCACGCGCAGTGTTTATGGCTCCAGACTGATAGTGTGTCTGGAAAATGTTTCCTTTGAAGAGTGTTTGATGCTTATTCATGTGGCAGTGTAGTTGTCTCAGTTTATCAAACAAATATTGAGGTTGTTCTCTGAGCATGTTATTTCCCAGTAGGCTCCAGTGGCTCCTCCAGAGCCTTTGCAGTCTGTCGTGGAAATGCACAGCTCAGGGTGCGCTGTGAAATCCTCCTCAAAAGCAGCTACTGTGCATAATCAAATCCTTTACAATGTTTACTATTCTGAGCCACTCTGGGCTTTAAAAATCAAGGTGACTCAGTAGCAGCCTATCAAGGTGCAGAGCATGGATATTTTCTGAATTAGGTTCCCAGTATTAATCTCTTGCGCAAACACTGAGCTGTGTAATGAATTAGCAGCACATTGAGATTTACAGCCTGGTGCACTTTGGAGATGAGGGAGCTAACAAAAGGCATCACAACAGCAAATATCAGCTTCTCACAAATGCAGACACATATGGTAGTAATGCCATAAACACTGCACAGTGAGAGAGCACCACACTGCAAGGTATGCTCACAGTTTTCTTAGTCTCATTTGCTATCCGTGTGGGGTCTGATCCTGGTATATTTTCATATTATTTTAAGCTAAAACTATGGTCTGGGCTATATATGGACTAATCACTGACCCATCATGGAATCTCATCTGGTTTTCTGCAGGGGAGAAAGCAGGAGAGATGAATACAACACCTATTACCTACCCTTCTTAGTTCTGGGCATTCCTGGGCTTCCTCTCAGACTCTGTCCCAGCCAGTGTTTTAGCAACAGGAGATATATGTTCTACTTTGCGTGGCAGTGCTTCTTCTGTTTACACTTGGTGTTCTTTTTAAGACAGAAGAGAAATTGTAACCCTGAAAATTATGCTCTAGATGTCGGGCCATAGTTCAATTTTATTGATTGCTTTCAGGGTAGCCAGTTTTGGGATGCATAATCTGTAGGGTGTTGGAATATTATGACATAATTTAATCTTCTATTTTTAAAGCTTTGGAGTATCCAAACCTTGATGTCTCGGAATCAACTAGAGACTACTGGGTGATAACAGGTACTTTCTAATGTCCTTCCCTCCTCCAGGCACTCCAGGTAATAATTTTTAGTGCTCATTTATATGAACACAGAGGTGCAGCAATTTTACACAGAAATAAGTGTCTGCCTACTGAACCTGCCTTCAGCTGGGCAAATGTACTTACAGTCACTCTGGGGTATAAGTGATTGATCATCTTGAACAGTGACAGCTCCAGTGACCAATACCCACCTCAGAATTTATAGCACTTTGGTTGAAACAATTCTGAGAGCAGCATTTATCTTCTGAGAATTTTGAGACACAAATAGACCTTTTATTTTTTTTTTTTAATACTCTGGGACATGGATTCAATCTGAAATCAAAAGAGACACATAGACATAACCCAGTTACAAAGGTGAAGGTGAAGCTGTAACACCAAGGAACTTTGTTATGATTTGCTGACTGTCTGGGTACAGGGATCTTGCACTTGAAGCTCTTAGGCTTCAAAATACTTCTTTTATCAATTCATTTCACAGGTGCCACATTCTCATGCAGAATCGTTTTGACTTCAGAAATGATAACTGGGCAAGAAAGACATCCTTTTCCTCAGATATCTTTGAGTGATACCAAAGCCTTTCTAGTTGTGTCTGTACCTGGAATTGTTTAATGCTCAGGAGAGCAAGAACAAAGGGCCCTGACACGAAATAGACTTGGTACCACTTCCATCTTTTCATAAGCTTGAAATAAAACATAAGTTTATGCAGAGATTATGATCCTCTGAAGGGAGTGGTACAGCTCCTCCCAGTATGGACGCTGTGAACCTGATACTCCATTTCTTGCCCCTGTGCACTTGCTGTGATGGATTATTATTGATATGACAATGGAAACTGTTTTCAAAAAGATCCTGGTGGTCCCAGAGGACTTTTTTTAAATAATACTGAAAAACCATACATATGTATGAATTGAATCAGCATGTCATATCACTTTTTTTGAACTGTAAAATCCAGTGTCTTTTAAATCTTGCATCCATTTATACTTCAGATGCCTTCATTTATAGTTCAGAAATGCTTACTCAGGTTTCAGTGCTCTCAAAATTTTGCTTGAGACTGTACAAGATCCAGACTTTGGAGTTCAAGTCCTCAGGATAGAAACTGGTTGACAGGAGTATCTGGCAATAAGCACAAACCCAGCAGCTCTCAGATAGGTTTGAACCTGATTTTTTCACTGAAGATCATAGAGTAGATGCTCACCACAGCTATTTTGGTAAACTGAAGGTCTGGAAATGGTATTTTGAGATTTTTACTCTCTGAAACATCATTGATATTATCTGAGATGAGCAGTGCAGAGACTGAAGCAGAAGTGTGTTCTATCCCCACAGGGAATTACTGATGATACCAGTGTCCAGGTATCTTTCTTCCGAGTTAGTCTGCACCTCCCTGTCCCAAAGTATCCCACAGACCACGCATTACTTTACCTGTCCATGCATGAAGTGCTGACGTGTTTTTTCTCTGTTCCCACAGTCATCCAAGGGGTTGACATTGCCTTGCTGGGGCTGAACAACCAGAGCTTTGCCAGACTGATGGAGCAGCGCCTGGCCCCGCTGTTCATGATGTCCCACCAGCAGGGGAGGCGCTTCAGACGTGCCACCACCGTGGGCAGCTACACTGTGCAGGTGCTCACCGGACCTGTGCTGAAAAGGAGTGCTTTGCTTGCCTGTGTCCTGCCTCAGCTCCCATAAAAAACATGTCTAACTAAATTTCTAGGCTGAAATTTCCTGTATTTCTCAAAGCAGCCAGGGCAGAATGCCTGGCATTGCTAACTGCGCCTTTTTCTGCAGCCAGCCGTGCTGGCATGCCTGTCATCCTGGAGAATTCATCATTAGTTAATCAGTGTTCATAAATATTTTCTCTCTGGTTGCTATGAGGGTTGGTACAAAGTACATATTTTAGCGTATTCAGCACATTGAAGAGCTCCAAGTTTTTTCTTCATGATAAAAGTTTCCTAGGTAACTCAAAGCTAGAACTTTTTTTTTCCTTTTTGTTGGAAAATAAAGCAAGAATCAGACTTTATTTATACAGGGTTAGTCATCAAATCATGTGGCCCCACATCATGTTATGAAGTAGAGACTTCAGACCTGAGCAATTTATTAATCATCTTTCTCTTATTTACAATATTTTACATTCAGTATTTTGAACTAATCATATTTTGTTTTCTCACCAATTAAGCCAACTGATGCTATGGGCGATTGAAAGATTTCTTCTTCAATCTTCAAAAATTAGTTATTTTAAAAAAAAGTTAAATTCTGTTTTTCAAGAATTGTTTGTTTTAAGGTATAAACCCAAGTTATTTCATTTCCCATTTGCCCACACAATTCTTTGTATTGTTCCACTGTAAGAATTTAAAAGAAGGAACACGTTTTACTTGCCAAAAGTGTGAACTTTTGTAAAATTTTAGTCCATAACATAATGGAGAAGAATCACAAAACTCGTTTTTCTTCTCATCATTAGAAATGTTTGACACTTTCTCGACTCTCAGAAAAGGTAGAGTTACAATGGAAAAATTCTGCCAGTGTTCTGCAGAATAAAATGGGAAAAGCACGATTCCTTTGTTATCAACCTGGGAGAAAAGAGTAATGAGTACAGAAAGGAAAAGTGGGGCTGTTTTTTGTCTGCAATATGCCTGTAGAGTTTTCAGTATTAGCACAGATTACAAGAATTCCCCCTTTGCAGAGGGCTGTAGTGTCTAAAAATTTGATCCTTTCCTCTTTACTGCATGCTTTTCTTAGTTTAGGGCTTTACCTTAGGATTATGTTTCAATTTTTTTTAAGAAAAATTTTAGTCAATTCTCTGACAGACTGATTTAATAGCCTGGGCTCTGAAGGGGAGAAGCTCTGATCCTGTGAGAATATTTGCATGGAGCTTGTGCTTGTAGGAGGTCTTGAAGGAGTTCCATGTGGGCACTGCCTCCAAATAGCTCCTGGCAAGTTTTGCAGTGTTTTAATGCAAACCCAGTTTATTTCTCTTTCTCTCCTTATTTATTGATTTCTTTATTTATTTCCCTTAAAGATGGTAAAAATTCAGCGTATTCCAGGACCCAAGGAGCCAGCTGAACTGACATATTACACTTTATACAACGGGAAGCCTTTGCTGGGCACTGCAGCTGCCAAAATTTTGAGTACGGTTGACTCGCAGAGAATGGCCTTGACGCTGGGCTATGTTATCCAAGTTCAAGCTGATCGTAAGAGTCCTTTTAAAAATTCCATACTTACTCATTGCCTCATCCCATGAACAGAACACTATGGAAAGTCAGAATTAATTCTGATACTGACAAAATCACGACACCCCAGTCTAATGATGACTAGGAAAAAGTTGCTATTCATATAACTTGGCCAAAAAATATAAAATGTGGTGGCTATTAAGATGTCCCTTATTTTTGACTTGATCAAAATAGTGTAGATTCTTTCTATCTCAAAGGGATGATTATATTTTTAATAATAATTTTCACCAAGAAAACGACATGCTTGTTAAAGACACTGCTTAGACACAGATCAGAGAAGTGAAGTTGAAAAGAGCTACTTGTGCATATGGGCAGCTTTCAGATTCAAGATATGAAAGTATCATTCAGAATAACGTGGCCAAAACCAATGCATTCGTGAAAAGTAAAGTGTTGACAAATTCCTCTTTTAAGACCTTCATCAGTTCCTGAGTGATTGTGGACACAGGTTTCTTTAAATGTTTTTTTCAGATATTCCTATATACTTGGCCCATAGTCATAAACCTGTGGAGAAGCTTGGAGTGTCTTTTCACATAGCTCAGTGTACAAATCCATGCCCTTTGCTAACTGATTTTCTCCACTTTTCTAAGATATTTCTTTAGAAGGAATCAAAATTATATAGTGGACTTGTGCAGTGGATCTCCTTGCTGCTGAAACAGCACATAACATGGGTGTCCCTGGTGCAATTATATCTGCCTGGAGGAGTAGTGATACTGAAATAATTATGTGAAATGGTGACAGGAAAAGAAGGGACCACTGTAATGACTAATTTATACATCATCCATAAACATAGGATTAAGTAAGAAGACTGAAATATGATACAATTTCCAGAGGGTGCACCATGTACTGTATCTGGTCCTTGATTTGATCATGGCCCGCTACTGATTTTAACTCAGCTGAACCTGGGTACCTCCATTCCATAAATCCCAGCACTTAAATTCTAAGTAATTTTGTTTTCCATGAGAATATTTCTTTAATGTATTTTTTTTAGTAAAGAAGACATAGATATAGAAGTTTCCTAGCTCTTTGTGCAGTGATGTGGTTTATATTTAGGCAATTATGCAATCTACTGCTCATCGTCTAACTTTGTATTTGCATGGTCTGATAAAGCAGCCCTGTTCATCTGTAGATTTTCATACCAGCCACGTATGCATAAATCACCATAAAAAGAGAATATACAGAAATTGATATTGTGACCTGAGGTAACTAAGATTCTGAAGGTAGAGTATTTGAAATGTAGGAGGTAATTCCATCCTCATAGCTTGTTATGAGAAAAACCCAATTTCTTTCCTTTTGGACACGGTTGTTTGTAGTCTGTCTTTGTATTGCCACAGAAAATACTTTGTGTGGATTTCATTTTTGCTCATTGTAATTTCTGTTCTAGCAGAATGAAAAGTTCTGTCCCAAAATACTGTAAGGAAAGACATACCCTCGGGAGCTCATAGCTGGGTTAGGCGAGACAGATGAATAATAACACAAAAAATGGATGTTCCTGTGTTATGAGCCAGAGACTGAGCTGCAACAGAATGAAAGGCTTTTTTCAAAGGCCACTGAAGTCTTAGTCAGTTGAATGAACCATGGGTTGACTTTAGGCCACACTGGAATCTGGTAACTGAGTTAAAGATGTAAATTAGGACTCCTAAATGTCTATCCTATTAGGCATAAGGTTGTAATTTCCTCTGCATCCCTTAGAAGGAATAAATGTAATTTTTCAACCCTTGTTTGCTGCTTCCACTGCAGCAGTCCATAATTACAGTTTTTGTTATTTATTAAATTTCAGATTCTGTTTCCTTCCCCACAGCCCTTTCATCCCCAAACCAAATGTCAAATTCAATAATTAAGAATTCTGTGAGTCTGTTGAAAAGTGAACCCTGAAAGTCTCCTGGCCTTTTTGCAGTGTTGTGCTCAAGCTCTGAGCCTAATGGTTTCTACCTCACCCAGAAACTCAGGGCTTTGCAAAAAGTTGCAGACCTACAAAGAAAACAGGCTGAGGCTCCAGCTAGGCTTCCAGCTGGAGAACTGAAAAGTTCCTGATAACTGCTGCAGAACGAGCTGGTTTGCATCTGAAGTCTGATCCTGCGAGATGCTGAGTGCCTCTGACAGCTCATAAGCTCAATGACATTTGAAAGCGCCGGTCCCCCAGGAAATGGGAGCGGCTGCTTTGTGCTGGTGTTCTCACAATTGCCTGCCCACACCAGCAACCAGTGCCACGGCAAAATAAATGGGGATAGCATGGGAAAGTTCACTAAATATTTCACTACAGCAAAGTTCAGCATTATAAGGAGGTTGTCTGTTTTTCCAGAAAGAAATTTAATGAGAGAACAGGGAATATGCCACAGGAGCACGTCCTGAGTGTGAACAAGTTGAAGGTTCATACTAAGAGAGATTATTCTGATGAAATGGAGTCTAAAATGTTTTTGCTTCACTGCATTTCTGAAACGTACCCTTTTTCTGCTGCCATCATTAATATATCTGCAAGTAGCTCTTTCCAGCCTCATTATTTCTTACTCCACAGAAATGATGAATTCTTTTTGACCTTAACTGTGATGAATTATTTCTAGAGCATAGGAGAAGCATCTTCTTATTGCCTTATTGATATTGATAATAACTATTCAAGCCAGTTTCACTGTTTTTCAAAAAGCTCTGCCAGTTTGCTCCTGCTGAGCCTGTCAGTCTTTGACACCATGTATGGATCCCATGTGTGTTCTTTTAACGTACATGCTGTGGTAGTTTGCTCTAAGCTGGGTTTGTGTTTGAAAAATAGTTACGGATGCACCTTTTATTTGTTTGTATATTGTGTAAATGAACTGTTGGGGTGATATCTTATATGGCATCTATCCTGACTTTGGAGTGGATGTCTGTTTTTACATATAACCAGGTAACATGAAACTAAGAGAAAAGAGCCCAGGGACCTGTAAATTCAGCAGTGTGGCTGATTTCCCCCCCTTTTTTTCCTAGCAAAGTAATACAAAGGTATTCCCTTGTTAGAAAGCTAGATTGCTTACAGTGCTTTTATACTAATTTTTGCACGGAGGCAAAGGAAGGCTGGAAGCAACAGGAGCCTTGCCCAGTGAAGCTTACCCGTGTTGGTTTGCCTTTTCCTGCAGCTGTGGTGAAGAACCCCCCAAACAACCTGTGGATCATCGCAGCCGTGCTGGCTCCCATCGCCGTGGTCACCGTCATCATCATCATCATCACCGCGGTGCTGTGCAGGAAGAACAAGAACGACTTCAAGCCCGACACCATGATGAACCTGCCCCAGAGAGCCAAGGTCAGTCACCCAGCTCCAGAGCCAAAAGTCCATTGGCTGCCCAGGCCGTGACTCTTGGACAGAGGCAGCTGAAGGATGGTTGGGACTGGAAGGGTTGTTACTCCCAGCTTGGATCTGCACATCCCCTGTAGGACCTCAAAAGCTATGGCCTGGGCTGTTCCTGCTTGCTGAAGGTGGGAATGGCTGAAGTCTGGCTGCAATTCAGATCTGGCCCTAGCCAAAGTTCTCCTCCCAAACTGCTAATCCAGAATAGACATTCTTTGAATTTTTTTCCTCCTACTACTATTTTTCATATTATTTTCTTATTCTGTTTATCTTATTTTCTTAATTTACTTAGGTACGTTGTTGGTTGGGTTCAAACAATTACATTTTTCTTAGTCACTAATCCATATCAATTACAAGATTTTTTTTTCCCCCAATCAAATGCACTTCCAGTTTGATCCTCTGACAGAAAAATGTCACAGGACAGTGTTTTATCTCTGTAGTGGAGAAGTCTGCCCTCTCAATGCTGCTATTCAGCCCTTGATCAAGTCCACCCAAAGACAGGAGTTTTTAGCCTATGGACCCTGCGTATAACTCAGACTGTCCCTTTGCCCTTTTAGCTGGCTTTGTTCTTCTCCACTGGCATGGGATTGAGATGATGAATTTTTTCTTTGGCTTCTTGATGTTACAGACAGCAGGATTATTGAGATTTCAGCTCTGTTGCTTTTGCTGAAAAATGTAGATTGGAAGAAGAGCTGAAGGAAAGCATGATGCATTTGACAGCTCTTTTCTCCCTATCTTAGGTTCGATGCAGATGGGTGCAGCTGGTGCCAGTTGGAAACTAGACATTTGTATCAAAAATGATGCAGAAAAGACATTTCCATTTTGGTTCCAGTGTGCTTGTCTATTTATCCAATATCATCCATCCAGTGTTAAGGCTAGATCTGCAGAAGTGAAACACACAATATCACAAACACAGACAAGAATTAATATTACTGCAGTGCTATTTGATGCCCCATTGAAGCTCCTAAAATGCAAATTATGCTTTGTTAGGGGCTGCTGTAAATGCTATGCACCATTTAATTCTTTTTTATGTATAATTTTGGTCCCAGCTAAAGAAGAAAAATATCACAAAATTTGTACATTGTTTTGAACTGCCCGTCAATATGGAATGCTTACCAGCTGAAGAAAGTTTCTGTGTTAAAAAAAACAAAAACAATACAACCTACTGCTGGTTGAAATTGCAGCATAGAAAAAACTTGAAAGTATTTTCATATTTTAATCCATTGTTTGCATTCCAAAAAGAAGGAAAAATTTGGATTTTTACTGTTCCTGAGAAACCAGATACATGCTCAGGTTAAAGCCTGTTCAGCCAGGTTACATTTGCATCAGCTGTCAATACATCAGACAGGAGCTGGATCTGAAATTGCTGGAACAGAACAATTGGTGCTGAGCTCCCAACACCCACACCACAGCCCTTTCAGGAGCTTTTCCTGCAGGTTTGTTCTCGTTGCAGCTGGATTGCAGAAAGTTTCCTTCCAGAGTGCATTTCCCCTTTCCGGTTTATTTTGAGACTCCATAAAATTTAATTTAATTCATTATCTGAAAAGTGATGCATTTCCAAATGAAAACCAAATTGCTTTCCATTTAGTTTCACAATGATGGCTCCATCAGAAAGGTTCTGCCAGGTCTAGTTTGGAGTTTATGCTGGTATATGGACTGTGGAAGATAAATCCTGCAGTGGAACTGGGAATGGACTGGTTTGGTCATTCCTGATTCCAGCATCTCTCATTACAATAAGGCTAAAAAACGTATTTTGAGAAGATAATGAAATAAGGTAATTTTGAAGCTTTTCATTTTTAATTGCAGTGTTAGGGGTAATTGCCTGAACTGTAATTGCCATATTTCCTGCAGTTTGGGAGCACAAATGAGCACGTATCCATGTCACCTTTAAAATGAGTCTGTTGTATTTCATGGCTGAGGAGAGTGCCCGGGACTGCTGATTAATGCTGACTCTGCTCGGAGCGGAGTCACAGTGGAGTGATTTGTAGTTTAAGCCGCCCTTTCAGTATTTTGCCTCTGTGCATCTGAGGCTGAACCACCGAGCAATCTTGTGATACCTTTCGAGCATCCCGCATCCCGCGCAGGGAGGAAGGGAGACTCCCACGGGATACCTGCGTGCTGGGCTCTCAGGTGCGTTTGTGCCGGGGCTGCAGCAGCAGTTCCGAGGGGACTGGCGGGGATAGCGGAGCTGCTGGGTGCTGCAGAACTGCGGAGGGACAGAGGCAGGCAGGGAGGCTGCGGCTCCCGGCGGGGCAGAGCCGGCACACGCCGGTCCCCGCGGCGGGACGGGCGGCACGGACACGGCGCCCCGGTAATGGCACATTTATTCCAGATCCGTGCGCGCCGGGAGGGGAGGAGGGATGGAGAGGAGCAGAAGGGCTCATTGAGGCGTGACTGCTGTGCCGTGGCACACGGGAGGGTAAAGGGATGAAGTTTGCCAAATGACCTCTCGTACGCAGCACAGTTTAAAGGATTTCTCTTGGGAATCGCGTTGCTGTTCTGAATTGCCTCAGCAGTCAGGGACATCTGAAGGCAGTTGCAGGGAAAAGGAAAATTGAAAAATACCTTTTTTTTCAATTTTCTCTCTGGCTATAAAATGAAAGGAGTATAAATTGAAATTAGTGAATTTCTGATGGGATTTTGTTTTAATGCTTTTTGTATTTTAAGCAACTGTTTTTGCTTTGAGGTTTTAGATGGATGTTAACTTTTGCCTACCTTGCTTTCTAATTCACCGCATGCTTCTTTAAAGTCTAGAATCTCATTTATCCCCTCACCCTTTTTTTTTGAAGACCATGAAAAAATAAGTTTGCAGGTAAAGAGAGATAAGATCTGCAGCCTAAGACCCACAAGCAAAAACAAATGCTGCAGGCCATGGGAAAATAAGCCTTATCAGTTTGATAAAGGGCACACAGAAAAAAAGTCAGCAAAACTGTAGCTGGATATACAAATAGAGGAGAGGGCCTGATTCTCTCTTCTTCCCTTCCCTTCCCTGCCCTGCCCTTCCTTTCCTTCTTTTTAGTGTCTTTTTCATGACCATTAAAAGGAAAAGGAGTCCCAGCAACAACTCTCTATTCAGTCTGTCCTTTGCCAGGCACTGTAATCTAGAGGTCTCTCTCCATCCATTTATTATTTCAAAAGCAATATCAGAATCTCAGTCCTTGACAGTATTTGGGATGTTTGGGCCATCTACATTTGCAGTGCTTCAGCAGTGCCTGATCGTGATTTAGCCTTGCCAGTTCCCTCCAGGGGCAGCAGAACCATCTGCTCCTGTGGGCTTTTACAGAGCAGGGATCCAAGAGCAAATTTTATTTAATGCAATATGTCTGCTGATGAGGATGACTTTCTCAGCTCTCCTCTTATTGCAGTTTGTTACTGGACATGGTGGTAAGTAGAACTCTGATTAAAATAATCCTTCATTTTCTTCCTGTGGCAGATCTGAGCTGGGACACTGCAGAATTCTTTAGTAATTCCCATGTCCTGCTGTTTCTGGTTTGGGTTTTTTTTTTTTTTTTTTTTTGGGGGTTTTTTTTTTTTTTTTTTTTTTTTTTTTTTTTTGTGTTTTTTTTTTTTTTTTTTTTTTTTTTTTTTTTTTTTTTTGGAGAGTTTTTATTGGTTTGTGTTTGTTTATTTTTTTCTTTTTTAATGAGATATGAAGTTGAAAGTTTTTTTACTCTTTCAAGGACATGGAGTGGGAAATAACTGATTTAATCATCTCCTCCTGTTACCTTTTTTTCAGAATATATAGGGGTGTCTTAACTGACTCTTAATATTTATAATGAGGTTGAAAAACATTTTATTTAACAATATTATTATGCAGGATGCTGTGCTATGTTTTTTCCTAGCTGTCCTTCACACAGCTTCTGCTTCCCTTCTTCATTTGCTGCCTCTGTAGCTCATTTGGTGGTTGTTTACCCCCTGCTTGCCATGGAGGGGTGAATTAGCATTTCTCTGATGCATTGCAAGTTCCATGGGGGTGATTTGTGGAGTTGTCTGCTCCCCCTTATCAGCATTAGCCTGCTCCTTGAGGCACTGAAGGTTTTTACCAGAGGAATGCTGAAGTATGGAAACACATTAGGAACCATTAGCCTCAGTCTGAACAGGAATTTGGGAATTCCATGGAGGTCCACATAGAGAAAAAGCATTTGTTATGTTTCAAAAAGTGAAAAACAGACCCATTTTTTTCAGATTGAGATCACCTGTGAAATGTACCTGAATTTAGAGCTGAAGCCTAGATTTAGTGAGGGACACAATAAGAGAAAATGCTTTTCAGAGTTCATCCTTTTTTTTTTTGTGTCAACAGCAATTTTTTTTCTCCTGCTGATTTTCTTTTGGAAATAGAATATTCAGTGATGACATGACAGGAACCTGGAGAGACAAATCAGTCATTAACAAATTCCAAAGTATTTCCCAGAATATGTGTGAGGTTTAAACTCACCACTTCCTCAACTTTGAAGTGTTTTGTGGTCCTTTCTTAGCATTTTGTCAACAGTCGTTGTACTTCAGGAAGAACAGTCTTCCCATTTTTGGTAAATTAATTTTACTTAATGTAGCAAGGACGCATTTTCCAGAGGTAGTCAGGAATTTTTGAGTTATTTTTATTTTTTTTTTCAGCAGATAATATGGTTGATTTTGGTTTGTTTTTTTCCTTTCTCTTTTCCTTCCAATTGAAAATGCAGTTTGGAAAGTCAAGTTTTGTCTAAATGTTTAATTTTTTCCATTGAGAGAATCCACCTTTTCTTGGCTGCTTTGCCCAGAAGGCATGTGTTAGTTCTGCTGGGCAAGAGCTGCCTTGCTGCAAGGCTCTGGTGAAATGCCACTTCCCAAGAGAAACAAGTGAAGTCAGTAATAGCCTTCCCAGTAGGCAACTGGCAAGCCGGGGGAAATATAATTTCACTGATCTGAAAAAGATTCTTTTCTGGAAAATGCTGTCCATGAAACTTTCTGGTGTGTACCTTTTTTACTTTGGCTTGACTGGGAATAAATTACTCCCACCCTCTTTGGAAACACAAGGGTTTTGTCAGAGTAAGTTTTCTGTATGGTTTCATTTTTTTACTCCTAATTTTTTCTTCCACATCCCTGTTCTCCCACTGTCTGTCAAAATAATTTCTGGGGGTGTTACAGCACTGTAAGAAAGGCTAGCCAAGACCAATGTTATGCTATTCATGTTTAAAATGTATGGAATGGAGATCTCACCAGAAAATTGGTTTCCTGTTGGGCATTCACATGGTTATCTATGTATTTTTACCTGCCAGTTATGTAATTAAAAAGTTAAGGAGTAGTGAAAAATTTTACACTGAATTTGAACATTTATGTTAAATCTAATACTCACTGGAAATTTCTGTTCTTTCTCCTGTTTTTTTTTTCAGCCAGTACAAGGCTTTGACTATGCCAAGCAACACTTGGGCCAGCAGGGAGCAGAGGATGAGGTTTTACCTGTGACTCAGGAGACTGTCATCCTTCCACTTCCAGTCAGAGATGCTCCTGCCTCCCAGGAGAGAGAAACTACCCAGGATGGGAGCACCATCAAAACTGCCCAATCCAACGAAACAAGGAAAAGGTATGGGCTGGCAGCTGGTGCCTTTGCACGGAGGGCTGCAATGGGATATGTGCTGCTGGGTGCTGTAAAGTTTGGCACCCGGGCTCTGTGAGTGGCAGATGGCTCCTCCCCAGGATGGATCCTTGGCATAACACTGGCTTGAGCTGGATGTGTAAGGTTGCTGCAAAATATGAGATAAAACCAGGTGAAGTCTTACTGAGGAGGTGAAGTGGCTTTTATGTGCATGTTGGTGTTGCACAATAGGTGAGCCCAAATGTGAGACCTGGAGCAGGAACACTGGTAATTCCTCAAGGAACCAAAAGACAGGTCCTCAGCCACTGTAAATTGCTGTCACTCCACTGGCAGGCTCTGCCACTCCAGAACTGGACCCAACACCTTCACTAGCAGAAAGGGAAACCTTAAACACCCACTAAATTGTGGAAGACCTCTAGATCCAAAGCATCCACAGCAGGACAAAACTTCTGAAGTGTAGGAATAGATGAAATAATGTCAGTGTCTAGGGTAAAGTGGCCCAGGTTTGCACTCTCTTCCTAATGAAGTCTGTAGGCTTGTAGGATCATGGATTCAAGGTCCCCAGGAAGCTACATGGCCCCTCTTCTCTGCTGCAGGGTCCAACACCCCTCTAACTCAGCTTTATCTACCTTATTTTAAAGTCTTCCACTGGTGGGATGATCACAACCTCCTCCAGCAATCTGTTCTCTCCTGCCTTTCCTGTTAGGAAGTTTTACCTCATGTCTGCCCTCAACCATCAGCAGAACAGCTGAATATTTCTTGTCTCAGTCCTTGCAGAGGAGGAAAGCAGATTATTCCCTTATCCCAGCTGTTTTGCTTCCTTTGAGGCCCATTTTTCCTTGACCCATTCTCCTTGGTGTTAAATGAGAGTGGAGCTGAGGATAGATGCTGAAGGAAAGAGGGGCAAATAAACCTGTTAGGTAAACAGCCTGAACAGAGGTAGCTGTTGTTGTGTGGCTCACAAGCATTACACAGGCCTGGCCTCTTGAAGGGATTTGATAATATACAAGAAAAGCAGCTGACTAATGCAGAGAAATTCTAGAGAAAACCAAGCCTTCCTAGCTGAGTCACCTCATCTTGTCCAGTATTTCCCCCTTTGGAATAAAGGGAAAGCTTGGGATGCTCAGCACAGTGTTGCTGCACCCTGTGACAGGGACATGCTGGAAGGGGCAGGTGCCAGCCAGCATGGTGTGCACCCACACTGCTGCTCTCCTGGATGGATAGACATCTCCAGTGGTCATCAGCTGAGGTTTTTCCTGCAGAAAAACAGACAGAAGGATCCCGAGCTGGTGCTGGTTTGTCATATTCCTTTGGCTGTGTAGTAAATCACCAGGAATGTGGAAAGAGCTGTGTCTGCAGGGTACACCCGTAGAGAAAAGCGAGCCAGCTGCAATCAGATGTAAATTGTTATATTAATGCCAAGGAGGCTTTGCTCACTCCACAAATCATTGAAATGTGAGAGTTAGGTCCTACAGCCCATGTGAACCAAACAGCACCTGCCTCTTTCAAAGCCTTCCATCCTTTGAAGAAATGACAAATGGAAGATGACCGTGACACCCCCAGTGGTTGCTGGTGCTGGGCAGGTCAAGTCTTTGCAGGAATTGTTCTTTAAAATGTTTTGAAGCCTCTCCAAAGCCATGTGTAAATACACATAAAGAAATGCAAACCAGCTCTGTTAATTAATCCTCTAACCAAAGTGATTAAATAGTTCACTCAATCCTTTGAGTGAGTGCAGAAATTCCCCACTTAATCTGCACCATTTTAAACAAATGCTGATAAGCAAATTTGATCCAAGAAAGTTATTGTCATTATAAAATGTGCTGAACCTTGGTGCCCTTCTAAGCAAATAACTAAGAGTTAGTTTTCCCTCCTTCAGGGTGATTACTTGAGTATGTGAGAACATGTACAATTTCAGTATTTTTCATTCCCAGGAGCTGTGTCTGGAAATGGAATTTAATGGTTGCTGAAGATGAAGAAATATTTCTTGACCTTTATGTGTTTGCTCTTTCATTCAGGGTACTTTAGAGCCTGGAAAGGTCGATTCAAACCAGACAGCCATGAAGTGGCTGGTAACTGATCAGACTATCTTCTTTGCTATCACCATTAAAAGAAACTTCTCAGTTAATGATATGAGGGCCACTTAAAAAGGATGAAAATTTTGATTAGTGTCACTACAGAAATCTTTGTGCAATCTATTCATGCTCACTTCTTTTCTATGTTCCCAAGCTGAGCAGATTTCCTTCAGGTATTGGTCTGTCCCTGGATGGATTTTTTTTTACTGGGCTGGGATTATTCATTTAGCAGTGACAGACAGATTTATAAGGAGGAATCCTTCTTCTCAAGAATACTTATTTTCAATAGAATTTCACAAGGAAACCCTCAGGCTGGACTGAGCTGGGTTATGTGCTGAGTTCTCTTAGAGTCCTGTAGCTGGAAAGAGCCTGTCTCAAATTACAGATATTTCACCTAGGCTATCTTCCAAAGGGAATCCCCAAGAATTGCTTTCCTCATATTTTCCCTTGCTGTTCTGATCACAGTAAATGCTTTCTACTTACACCAGGGAGGATGGCCAGATCTGGAGGTAAATGAATGTTTCAAGCTGATGATCCAGTATAGGCAATGATTTTCAGGATGGTTTTGTTTTTGTACTATTTTCTGGTTATTAAATCATTGTGACAGCAATAAGATTTGATTTGATTCTTTTTCTCTGAAAATGGAAGCCACTGTGAGTAGGTGCGTTTTTTTTCTCTAATGTAACCTCTTAAAATCCACCTGTCAGTGCCCATGACAGCTCAGTGGTAGATTGCAGATAAGTTTGTGAATAATTACAATAATACACAATACAGTTATTGTGTATTACACAATATTACACAATATTGTTATTGTGAATTATTACCATAATTCACAATAACAACGATTGTGAATAATTACACAGGTCCTGTGGAGAGTTTTCAATCTCTTTGTGGCAAGTTTCACATGGGAAAAAATGTGACTGTATGTGGACCAAAATTACTATGTTCTACTGCAGCTTGCTTTTTCCAGCTTGTGCATTAGGATTTGAGTAGCTTGTCCACCCCAAAAGCAGAGAAGCTGTGGTGGGATCTTGCTCGCAGTGCAGCCCAGAGCACGCTGCTCATTTCTGTCCCTGCTCCTCGCTGGGACCGAATTCACAGGGGTTCTGCCCTGCCCTCCCTCCTCACCCTGGGCAGGGACCAGTTTCAGGACAAGGATATGCAATGGCTGATTAAAACAAAGATTTTCTTAGTGGTTTCAGCCAATGAGAGCACTGGTTAAACTGGAGTATGTGCCAAAAGGAGAAAATGAGAATTGTCTTATCACTTTGTGTGTGCATACGTGCAAAGTGAGTAAGTGTATTTTGCATTGTGCCTGACAACAGCTGACTGTAAATGCAGGCTAAATAAAGGAATTGGTTTAGCCATACATCCTGAAACAAAGGTCTACTTTCTTTTGTCTGGGTTAATGACATTGAATTGACAATGGGACTTTTTGTCCTTGGTGGTGGCACTTTTATCATCGTGGGGCTTCTGCATGAGGAGCAGTTGCATTCCAAGCCACCAAGGTGCCCATCAGCCCTGAACTAATTGAGAAAATCCTGTTACCTCCCAGCACTCTGCTCCTACCTTTACTGTGCTGCTGTGTGCTGTTTATCTTCTGCCTCCTTTTGGTACCGAATCAGGCTTGCAAACTCAGTGATGCAAACCGTGTGAATGAAATAACCTTGAAACGAGGTTTAGGAGGAGGAACTCACGTCCTGCCTTGTTGCTATGGTTACTTGCAGCCGGTCCCCGAGTCAGAACGGCTCCATCCTCAGCCATGGGTCGGGAAAGCCCAGCTCCAGTCGGAGCTCCCTGCAGAAAGTGATGGCACCGCAGAAAGCGGCCAAAGACGAGGGGAGGAAGCGGAACGGTGAGAGGTGTTCCCTGCCATGTGGCAGGTGTTCCCTGCCATGGCCACACATGCCCCTGGCACCCTGAAACCAAGTCCTTGCACCCTCAACAGTCCCTGGGCACTTTGTGTGGCTCATTTGTGGGGTTTTCTCCTCCCCCTTTACTGCTTTGACTGTTTCTCCAGATCTCATGGAAACATCGTGGCGTTTGCTCTGTGTGCGGGCCTTGGCAAGTTTTCTTGCTTTTTCATTTTTCCCCCTTTTTTCTTAGAATACCAGTAAACTAATGAAGACATGATGCTTCTTAGGGTTTACAGCTTTTTTTTTATTGTGTAGATCCCTAAGATATTAATTTCCTCTGCTGCTGCTGCTAAGCTGGCCCAGATCTGATGGAGATGAATTAATTAGATAAAAATTAATTTGAGACAGTGTGAAACAGCCAGTGCTTTGTCTTTCCTCACACATCCTTGGCACACCTGTTTGTCATTGACACCTACTGTCAGCTTTTCCTGGTGCACCTGGGATGCCATGCTGGATGTTTCTCACAAGACCTTGGTTGATGGTGGTGACCTTGTGACTTGAAATATTTCAGGAACAGCTGATGAGAGAAGCACTCAATCTCCTTTCTTCCTTGCTTTTCTTCTCTCTGCTTATTTTTGCTGAGTTATAGCTTTGTTCCCATAGTTATGTTTTCCTTTTGAATAGAAAACTGGATAACAGGTTCTGAGTTTCAAGGGGGTTAATTATTTTTTCACTGTATCAAATGTAGCTCATTTTACAAGACAACAATATTTATGTTTTCCACAGTTAAAAGATGTAATTTATGGTGTCTTTTTTCTTACCCACCCAGGAAATGCAATATTTAAACAAGTGCTGTTTACATGGGTAGACAAAGTAGTTTATTGAAGGGGTTTTTTTTTGTTTTGTTAGGTTTTACATCTTAAAAAAAATTAGTAAGAACCCAATTTTGTTTGTTTTTTTGAAAGAATGGGCTAGCACCTAACATCCTTACTTCTGATCTGTAGTGAATTTCTAGAACATACACATGCTACCTAAATAAACCTCTGAATGTAGTAGAAGGAAATAGTAACCCTTTATTTTAAATCTTAATTTCATTAGAACCTAGGAGGAACCTGTGCATGAGACACATCATCTGCAGAGCACTCCTGGTAGAGACTTTAGCTCCTCCTGGAGGAACTCTCTCCACTCGACTGCCATGGCCCTACAAAGGGTCACCTGGTCATCTGGCACAGATATGAAAGGGAATAAATGCCTCGTTCCCTGGTAAAGAGATGAGAAACTTTTAGCTGTAGGCATATTTTTAAGGTATGTTTAGGAGAGTCTCCTCAAACAACCCTTTCAGAACAGTTTCTGAGAAGAATGTGGTCATGGCAGATGAAATGACCTCCCCTTGTCAGAATTAATGGAATTTGGAGTTTGTGTGATCACGAATGTCTATTGAAATTGAAATTTAAATCCAAAACCTCAAGGCACCCATGACTTCTCATCACAGAGCCTGCACCTTGTTCCCCTGTGCTGTGATTACAAACACCCTTGTCTTCTCTGACACTTTGTTCTTTCTGCAGGGTTTTACCTTTACCCAGAGTGTTCAGCACCCACAGAAGGTGGTGTCTGTTTTTCCTTCCAGTTTCAGAAGGAAGCTCTTTTCTCCCAGCTGTTTGCCTGAGCCTGCTCCAGCTCCCCAGCCTGGCTGGGGCTCTCTCGCGCGCGTCGGCAAAAGCAGCAGCAGATTTTCTTCTCTGAGAAGCAGCATCTTCCAACTGGAATGAATCCCTTGATGGTCACATGTTGGATTTGGGGACTCCAAGTCAGAATGGCTCATTAGTTGCCATAGTTACAGGCCAATTTTAGATTCTGTTTCTTGCTGACATTTAGTTACAGGCAGAAATGACAGCACTGGATGTTACCTCAGTACATAAATTCTTTGTGGCTTGTATCAAACTCGACTCCACATGGAGTGTGTCAGGGCTGTGAGTGAACAATGTGCAACCAGCACAGACTGACAGGCTTGGCTTCAGGACCTGATGCTTTGGAGGATCAGGAGAACTCTTCAGCTGAGCATTATTTCTACAGAAAACAAAAAAATGTCTACTTGAATCAAACAGTGAAAGGTTTTTGTAAGATAATGGCATGTTTTTTCTGGAAGAACATCTATTATTATATTAATAGAAAGTTTTCTTTCTAAAAACTGATGAGTTCTACATTCATTTACTTTAGGCACTTAAAAAAAACCCCAAAAACACGTTTTTTAAAAAATGTCCAGTTATGTATGTTAGAGGACTGTAATAAGGATGAATCAGCCAACAGAGGTACTGGCAGTTTCTGAGATGTGTTTGTAAGAGAATGTGGAGGAGAAAAACAGAATATTAGCAGTTCTGCCCATCATTTATCAGGCCAAACGTCATTCAGGGAGAAGCAAATGGCTGTACCCACTCAGACCTAGAGAAGTAAACCAGCCCACAGTGCAACATTTCCTTTCACCAGCTCCTCACTAAATGAAGCCAATGAAATTGATGTAGGCTGTTTTTCAGCCTTTTAGTGCTTGATCTTGCAACCTTCCCATTAACATCTTTGGAAGAGAGTGAGTGCTTGTTTCTTTTTTTAGAGAAAACCAAAAGTTTTGATTTGCTATCAATTCTTAATGAAGCATATGACTCCCCAACTTTTGGGCTAAGGACCTGTGTAGTTGAGCTCAGGTTTATACTTAAACCTCACCACCACAGGTGGAGATGTACAAGCAGCATTCCCAAAGAGCAACCTGCTTTGTGTAAGAAATCTTCCCCAGCTGGATCAACTTCTCATTTTCCAATCATTTGGGCACTGTCTTTAAAAATAGATGTAACTTTTCAGAAGTCATTCAGTCAAGGGCCTCACTCATTTTTAAAATACCAGTCTCTATTATTTCCTTTGTCCAGGCAAGAGCTGTCTACAGCAGCAAAGTAGCAGGGAAAAAAAACTTCTCTGCATTATTGGTTTAGCTAAAATCAAAGGGATTTTTGGATGTAACTCAGGCAAGCTATGATATATTGCCTCCTTTATTCTACAGAAGCGTGGGCCACTAGTTTTCACTCTGTCTGATGTGGCAGCTCAGCATCAGAGCCTGTTTTTCTGAATTTCTGAGCAGTTGTCTATGGTGACTCAAAAGAAAGTGAAATATGGCCACAGCAATATTGTCTAGTGGCAGTGATGTAGCAGCTTGGACACAGAGTTGGCTGGGGGAGCTGGTGGATCCCAGCAAACATCCAGCACCTTCTTCTGCCTTTTTTGTGCTTGTATTTACAAGTCAGAATGGAAAGGGCTGCCTCCAGAGAGGGTCATGGCCAACTGGGACAGATCTCTGGAGGTGAGATCCAGTCAGAAAGGAGCCCTGACATCTACATTGGAGCACCTGTGCAGATCTGGGGTGAGATGATTCCCCTCCATAATGCCAATATCTTTAAATGCTAAGGAATCGGAGTGCTGGGAAGAATTTATGGTGTAGAGAAAGGAGCCTACTGTTTTCATCATTCATTCCCTCATCCCAAAGCATTATTTTCATTTGCCCCCAAAAGAGTGTTAATTAGGGATTTCATCTGACTCTTCACCTCTTCACAGCAAACTCCTAGGCTTTTTGGAGTAATTTAATACATTTAACCACAAGGGGGTAAAAATCCCCAGGAATAAACAAAATCCACCGATTTAGCTGAAATCTTGAGTGTTGGCACCAGTTGTTATTGAACCTCCCAGCAGCTTTACACATCGATTCCCTTTTCTCCCAAGATTTCAGCTTATGTGACACAGGCTAATTCTTCCCCTTGCTGTTTCCAATTCTTCCATTGCCTCTTTTTTTGTTGTTTATTTGCTTTAAATAGTGAGAGCACTGTGACCCTGATAGCATCCTGCTGGTGACTGTGAACTCTTTTTTTCTTCAGGCTTACTCAATATAATTTTTTTTTTTTTAACCTTTTTTGGTTGCTGTTCTCATGGCAAGAAAATACTGCATGCTGTGTTGCTAAGGTGCCTGTTGCAGCAAATCTCTGAGGGATCTGGGATCTGCAAGTGGTCAGGCAATTAAATAATTCTTCCTTCACATTTACCTTCCCCTCTGATGACTTTTGCTCTGCCACTAATTGAGTCTGACAGGAGTTTTCATCCAAGCAGTAGTGTAAAGAGCAAGTAGATGTTCATGCCATCAGACCCAGTGGCAGTCTGGATGGCTGAGATTTTTCACTAATATGTCAGCACTGAAGAAGACAAATGTACAGTTTTATTGTGAAAACAGAAAACTATTTCTGCAAAGGTTTTTAGAACTCCTGGGGCACCAGTCCTTAAAGAAGTTTCTGTTGTAGGCTCTTGTATCTTTCCTGTCTCTTGGGTGCCCATCATCCTCGTCAGTTAAATAATTTTGTTTTAATTAGGGAATGTACCTACTTATTACAGAAGTGTCAGTCAAGAAAAGGGGCTGGTGGATTCACTGGAAACATTATGAAATACGTGGTCTCTTTAAGAAAGACTTTGATGTTTAGAAAAGATGAGGCAGATGTGGTTGGAGAAGAGATAACCACAGAGAGAGTGATCCTTGCTCCTGCTTATAAGGACAGGAAACCTTCACAGAAAGGGAACAAAACAAGCAGCTAAGGGTCAAGAACTCACCCTGAGAACACAGTTTCATTGGACACCTGGAAATACCATGCTGGAGATCTCAAATAACCTGCCCAGGTGGTTCAGGATCCCAGGCAAACCCAGGACTGCAACACCTCAGGCACATCACCAAGCATTTAGCAGACTTTACACCCAAGGAAATGCTGTCTAGGAGGAATCATGGGCTGCTTCCATTAGTCTGTAAGCTGTCTGCTTCTGAAAATACAATATTTGTGCTGTTTGTGAGAGGTTTAGCATTGCAGTGTCTCAGAGCTGGGTGTGATTGTGGAAGGGTGTGTGTGCACACAAGCTGTTTTCTGTTACTCTGCAGTACCTTACAGAGAGGTACTTCTGTCCTGGACAGGTTCAGATACAAATATTGGGAAACTTGGAATTTACTTATAGGGCTACAAACTCCTTCAGAAACAGATGGTTTTTCTATTAGTCAAAGTTCAAGTTTGTATCTTTCTGGAGATAGTCACCTGACCAATGGAATGACTTGGATTGTAAAAAAGTCTATTTTTTTTTTCTCCACATAGAGTTTTTCTCTAAAATGAAAATTCCCCATTATTAAATCATGTTCAGGAGTCAGGATTTCTGTTTGAATCACTGATACCTGGGATTTTTCCTAAGGAGCTATTTTAGCTAGGTGACATTGCTTGCTCTGTGTTAAATATATACAGGTATATTCTGTAGGTATGGTTGCAATGTTTGCCTTCCCTTCATGTAAAATAAATCTTCAAAAATACTTCATTGACTGATGTAAGAAAAGGCAGAGTATGTCCACCTGCTTGAAGATGTTTCCAGAGTTCTGGCTTTATGTGTTTTTCTCTATTGATGTCATTCTTTTTGAAGCCTTCCAAAATCATTCAAATGGTTGCTTCTGAGCAGGACAGCATAAATCTTTGTTTCAGGTGTTGGGCTAGAAGGTTACCTGATTTGCAGGCAATTTAAATATCCTTATTTTTTTTTTTTTTAGGTGCAAGTATTTCAGTCCTTTTTTTCTTCATTCCAGCATATTTTGATGAAGGAGTGGGGAGAAAAGACAAGGTAGAGGGAAAGAGAGAGGAGACAAGGAATCTTATGTGGCCCTACTTGAAATCTTTGGCTGATGAAAGTATCACTTTTTTTTTTTTCCCCTCTAAATTATTAACTAGATAACACCAGAACACTTCACCTGCCTAATTGTCTTTTAACTGTAATTCCATGGGACCAGCTGGTCATGAGTGGGTAGCACCACCTGCTGGCACTGCCGGCTGGAATACTGCAGAGCAGCCTGGAAATGGGAGGACAGCATCCCTGGACAGATCTTCATGTGCTGCAGTCACAGAAAGATTAGAAGAAGTGATTCAATCTGAGTGGATCATGAGGCATGAGATATCCAGCACGAGATATTTCAGAGATGGGAAATTGCTGTTAAGTAGTGATTAAGTTGGGTTTTGCCTTTTTCTGCCACTGAGCTTCTGCGTCTCACTCTGTGCTCACGCAGACAGCGCAAGCACGAGTAGAACCACTCCACAACAGAGCTGTAATGCATCTTTTTGAAAACAGAAATTTAGAACATCACTTTTGAACCATGTTGCTAACTTTAATAAGCAAGGTTAAATATTGTGAGTGACTATAAAGAATATGTGGGCAGTTTGCTGAAATTTCCCATGCTGGCCAGTTGCTCACCCAGCTGAGGTGCTGGGACAGGAGGACTGGTCCAGGGCAGGGACAAACAGCAGAAACAAACACTTTTCCAACGTCTCTCTGAAGTTTCCTTGGGTTTTTTTCAAAGTTTGGAGGTTGTTGTGGATCAGCCATGTCATAAACTGTTGCTGTAAATTCTCTTGGGAGGAGATGGATAGGAGCAAATGATGGAATTCTCAGTGCTTGCTACGGCTCAGTGCCAGTGCAGATCATAGCAGTGTGCCAGTGGCTGCAGATCACAGGCTCCCTTTATCACCTACCAGTTTAAAAGGGGCAGTGGGAAATAACCTTACTTTTAAATTATAAATGAACAAATACTAAGGTAAGGTGGAATAAAATTCCAATTTCTAGTCCCATTTGGCTCTCATTTCTGTGCTGGTAGTGCTGCAGTAGGTGCAGGAGTTGTTTTCACCTTTGAGAGGGCTCATACTCAGGGTGCTCTGTAGTGTTAGTGCTCCCCATCAAAATTAACCATCATCTGTGGTTTCTGATTCTTTTCACCCTTAATTTTTCTTTCCTTTAATGAGTCCTAGACGATTTCTGTTCCATTAGCAGAAACTCTTGGTTCCTGCTCCTGACATGAGGTCTGAGGGGACACACCACACATCTGCAGGTAGCTGATTCCTCTGTGGCTACTGTGTTTCAAAATCCTCTGAGGGAAGGGCATCCACACCTCACCTTTATAGTCACTGTAATGTGAATGCCTCCCTGCTCACACGTGGGCAGTGCCAGGTGAGGATCCCCTCGTTCTCTGCTGGGGTGTCCTGGTGGCCCCTGGCAGTCTGGACCACTGCTTGTCCCACTGAACACACACTCCTGGAGTGTTTGGACAGCCCCAGGAGGGACAGGGGCATTCAAGACCTACTGAAGCCTCTGTGGTGTTTGGACAGTTCTGTGGAGCTGCAGGGACAATATTTAATGACACAGGGATTTAACCCATCTATTGCTCAAAAGCTCAAGTGGTGCCAGCTCCAGTCATGCTGAGCACAGACAGAGATAATGAGCTTACTCAGTGGGTTCATATTTTATGTTACTGCTGTCAAATATTTTCTTACCACAATCATCGGCTGTCTAAACTGCTGAGTTTATACAAGTCCATTGTAATTTGTGCTGTGATTAAATATTAAACCAGAGTGTATTTTCAGAGGAAATAAATTTAGAGCAGACCACTTTGTTCTTTAGCAGAGGATCTCTGCTCCTGTCAGTTAGGAGATGGAGCAAGCATTCTTCCCTCTAATAGCATAATTATTCAAAAATGTTTGCAAGGATCTCTTTGTAGAATTTGTACTCATGCTTTAGTGTCATTCTTTCACTTTAAAATGTGGGTAAGAGTTCTCAGATTCAACAGGTGACAAAGTGATGCAGGTTTGCAAAGAAAATTCGGAGGAGAAAGGGCCCAATTGCATGTGGAACGGTTATCAGTTTATATAGAAATGTAAAACTAAAGATGCTTCACCATGCCATTTAATTTTAAAGATTTATGGAAGCCTTTTCTGTCTCTTAAGAAATTTTAACAGTTTAACTTCACAGAGACCTGAGGTACTGCTTACAAAGCAAAAAATGCACATAAGATTAGACACCATCGGTTCCTTAAGCATTTTTAACACATAGAAGAAAATGCTTTTATTTTAATAAATGGGGTTTTTAGCATTAATAAGTTTGGAAAAAAACCTCTACTTATTTTAGCAAATTTGCAGCATAAGACAGAAAAAAGCTGTGCTCTTGGGTTTGATCGGGTATAGCTACTGATGCCTTGGCACGTGGGCACCTGTGTGTGTGTGTTTCATGTGAAACCTAGGAAAACATCTACTTTAACTTTCACTGTCATTTTCATTCAGTTTCCTGTGCCATTCTTCTCCTTTTTTCCATTTTATTAGTGCAGATTGGACATCAACCCTCTTTGGGGAAGTGACAGATAACCCTTTGATTACATAATGTTTCCTGTGATCTAATGGGATGTTTTTCCCGGTGTAAAGGTCTCCCAGGCCTGCACCTCGAGTGCACTGAGCACATCATTAACCCAAAGCGTGTGCTTGCCGAATTTCCCCTTGAGCATGCAGCAGAAATGCCTGTGTCTTTGTGCTGAGTGAGTTTGCTGTGCCCTAGTGGCTGTGAGTGATGAAGAGGAAGGAGGGATTCTCTTTGATAACATCGCCAAGTCTGCCGTGGACCCCTTTGACACCTCCTCGGGCTCGGTGCAGCTCATCGCCATCAAACCCGCGGCCCTCCCTGCTGTCCATGCAGCTTCAGAGAGGAGCCAGGAGTCTGCCATCATCAATGGGGAGGTGAGCACTGTCTCATAAGGGTCTCCAGGTGTTTCCTTGGCTACAGCCACAAGTGGATCCATCTGAAGCCTGTTAGAGGTGAGGGCTGCTAGGAGCTTCTCACCTTTACGCTGTGTGAAGTTCCATTAGCACTGTGGGCTCAGAGATATGAGAATTTCAGATCTGCTCTTTCACTATGCACCTGTGAATGCCTGCAGCCTTGGAAAAGGCAATTTTCTATATTCCTACCCTCCCGGTGTCCCTCTCTCCCATTTAAAAAAGTGAGTCATAAAGCAGAAAGCAGAATAAGATCTTTTCCTACATGAATTCTGTGGCTGGGTATGAAAATATATATAGATCATCTGTGTGCCAGGCTGATCTTTCTGTACTGAGCAATATATCTCAATCAGATGAGAAGGGGTGCAGTGAGACCATGGCTTTGCTCTGCACTCCAGCCTGTGCACAGAGGGTGCAGTTGTTTCAAAGAAAAAATGTGGGCTGGCACAAGTGTCTGCTCCAGATGCTGACCAAAAATCATGTTTGACTGCAATACTTGTATTCATGTTTTGATGTAGATTTAATCAAGACCAGTCCAATTACAAAGGACTGAGGCTTTTAAGAAGTTGTTGAACACGATGGGAACAAGCCACAGAAGTGCCTTGTTTACAAACTCGCAGTACAACAGTAGCTTAAACAGCTAAAACCAGTTTAAAAGCAGCAGGGAGGGCTGCTGCCAGGGACACTGTAAAAGACAGTGCCATCAGAGGTCCCATGTGGGCCTGGATTATTGCAGCCTGTTGTGCTCCATTTCATACTCGTATTTTAAGTCCTGATGTGCCATGTAGCTTCCAAACCTGGAGAAAAGCTTATTTAGCTTTCAGCATCTCTTTTCTCTAAGGCAGCAGGATGACACTGCTGGTGCTGTGTGCACCCTTACACACACACTTCCTGTAGTTCCACAAGACCGCAGAATTTGACTCTGGAAGCACAAAGCTCAGGTAAATTCCTGATCTCCAAGTAACCTGCAGTTTGAAGCAGGAGGGGAATTTTCTCAATACCTAAGAGAAACCATGGCACTAAGCTGTACCAGAACAGGCAAATCCCCCCTTTTTTCAAGCTTCCTCTCTGACAGGAGACCATAAGAGAATTTGTAAGAAAACGTATGAACAAAAGAAACATTTGATGACGTTTCACTGGAGTTCTTCCCCAGCCATCAGTGGGGACTAGTTTAAGGTTTTGTGTAGTCAGGGGAGATGTCTCTGTACCCAGCAGAGCTGTCACAGGTAAGCCGTGCCCCTGGTGTCCCGAGGCATGCGCGGCGTTGGGTCACGGCTGTTGGCCGACACCACCCGTGTTTTTCCTCAGTGGGTGTCTCTGAGTCACTGTTGTAATGGCACACAGCTTTTTAGGCTAAAATTATTTAACCATCTGCCAAGCCGTAAAAATGCAGCGGCTCTGTTCACTTGCAGTTCCTGGCTGCTCGCAGATGGCATGTTGTGGTACAGAGGGATGACACACGCGGCGCATCAAGCACGCGCTGACAGGAGCCTTTGGAGTAGCCAGCCCACCAGCAGCCCTGAAACATCTCCTTGCCTTTTAGGTGAACAAGGCTTTGAAGCAGAAGTCTGATATAGAGCACTACCGCAACAAGCTGCGCCTGAAAGCCAAGAGGAAAGGGTACTATGACTTCCCACAGGTTGATAATAGCAAGGCGCTGACTGACAGAAAAAGGATGTATGAGAAAAACCAGAAAGAGCTTGACCACATTTTGGATCCAGATGCAGATGTCTCGTCTCCATTTGCAGAGCCTAAGAACAGGTGAGAGTTTTCATTTGCAGATCTTCATCTGGGAGGAGAATTGCTGTCCTGGGAGTCAGAAGGACCCTTTTAATGAGTCAGATGTTTGTTGCATGGCCACTAGTCCCTTCTGCTTTATGAAGAAAATTCATATAGCCCATGGAAAGCATGTCCTCTGGTAAAGCTGCAGTGTGGTTAAAAACAAACAAATGGAAAGAGAAAAAAAAAAGGGAAGGGACAAGTTCTTGTGAGTCATTCTAAAAGGTAAACAGAAAAAATGGTAGTAATGTTATTGGTGATACTCAGAGCAGACTTGAGGCAGGAAGTTAGCATCTGACTTGATTCTGTCTCAAAATACAGTGGTGTTACTATCTTGTCATTTTTTTAATCTGAATAGAACTATGGCAGTGGGCATGAGCTGGCAGAACCAGTGTGCTGTCTGTGTAAGTCCTGCAGTGATAAGGTGTGTAAGGTGTGTGTGCCTGCTATTGGTGATCTTCCTGTGCCTTTAAAAGAGAAATTCATCATTTGCTCATCTGTCACGTGAAGCTGGCATGTTGTATAACATTACCAATGTTTGATTAACACTTCACTGTCTCCTGAGGATGGCATACCAGTAGCACTCAAAATCCCAATTTAGAAATGAGGGGGGAGTGCAGGTGCTGATTGTGCCTGAGCTGCTGCCGTGGGTGGGAGCTCTGTTGCTGGTTCTCTCTGAAACACAAACTGGCACATTGGAAAGAGCAGATCACACCAGTCCTACCCCAGGAATGGCACAGTGTGCAGATTCCTCTTCCTTGGAAATTCTGAAGGTGTGAAGGATGATAAGAGAGAGTGTTTGCCATTCCACCTTGCACAGGAGGGCTCTGGTTCTTACTGTAATCAGGGATTAACTTCAGTTGATCCATGAGACAAAAAGGGATACTGAAGCACCTTTCCTCTGGAAATGGCCCTCATGCCTGGAGGTGCAATCTTGCATCCCATCTCCTGGAAAGCTCAGACCAGAATTTTCCTATGAGTGTAAATTGACTGCAGTCAAAGCATGGCTGGTGACACAGGCATTGCACACAGTGCCACTGCAGCAATTACCCTCAGGACACAGGAATGGAAAAGGCCGTAATGGGAATTACAAAAGCACAGTTGGCTCGGAATATGGGCAAAAGCTGAGATAGATAAATTTCTGTAGGTCTAGAGTTCAGTTGCTGAGGGATGCTGCCCTGGAAGAGCTGTTTGCCAGGGCTGCACTGAGAGAGAAAAGTCAGAGAAAAGATGCTGACTCAACCATGTGTTATGTTCTTGCTGGATGTCCTGGGGCACCATTTCCTTGTTCAGTTTTCCAGTTTATTGTGCACTGAGAAGGTAAGAAATGGAGCCCATCCTTACATGGGAGCCCTGCTCTGCACACTCTGTCCATGAGGTACAGACCAAGCACTGGGAACCCTTCTAGAGGAATGCACTTAGTCCAGGGAGCTGGAAAGTTCCCTTAACACATTGGTGAGGCTGTGACTGATTGAGGCATTAATTTGGATGTCATTATGTGTCACATGGCCCACAGATGATGTTTAAAACATTAAACTGAAGCTTTAACACAACCGCACTTTGTGGCTTTTTGTTAAATACACTGATGTTTGTTTGTTCACATGTCAGTGTGCGGGAAGGTCCCATATATCTTTTCCTGCTTGTTTTCCAGTGTGTTGTTTAAATCTGTCACAGTCTGAGACAGGGGTCCCTGGCACGGTAGAAGAGGCAGGTAAACTCCTGTGGAGGAATGATTCCAATGTGTAGCTGCACCAGAAAAGGCTGGCTGCTGGACTTGTTAAATATATTAACTGTACCCCTACATGAAGAGAGAGAACTGCTTCTGATGCACTTTCTGTGAAGACACAGAACACTTAATAAACTTTACAGATGCTGCAGATGTTTGCAAATAAATCAGTTCTAAATCCTGTGCTAAAATTTCCATACTAAGACCTGGAACTGAATTTGATGTGCTGCAACACAAATGACAATTATTGTCCTTATTTTTCTAACAAAAATAAGATGGCTAAAATGTTACACTGCTGGAGAAAAACCTTAGAAAATACTACAAGGTAATGAATCAATACAATTGCATTTCTGTAATGAAATAAAATTGCTTTAAAAGCAGTCTAGGTAAATATATAATTAAAAAATATTTTTCTGTTTTGAATCATTGTTACAGCAATTAAAACTTGAAAAACTGCAAATTTTAAAATGATAGCACTAAAAACTAAGTCAAAGACTTCAAAGTTTTTAGGGAAAATGTCCATTCTACTCTTTTTTAAGACATGAACTTAAGGCTCTAACTTAAGTCACATTGTTATAGCACTTCCAAAACATATCAGAAAATAGGGAGGCAGTTGATCACTCAAGGCTACCTTTATATTTTGGATTAATTTTAATTGTATTTTAAAATGATTTATGAAGCTTTGCTGCTAAATGATTAGGGGTTTTTTTTTCCAGAGCAAAGAGCTTCATGCTCTAGGTACCTTTCAGTCATCAGTACCATAATCCTCATGTTTTAAAACATTCCAGCTGTGTTCCCAGAAAGCACTTCCTAACCCATTTGAATGCCTGTTGTTCCTGTTCATACCTCCTTTCTCATTAGTAAAACACTCTTAAATGAGGTAATTGGCAATCTCAAGGTAATTTTTAAGAGCCTACTGATGATATGCACTATTCTTGGATTTTCTTTAATAGTTTGTAATCAGGTCAAGAATCTGCACATTTTACAGAGCTGTATATTTGAATCCCTCAGAAAATACAACACAATTGCCTCAACTGAGTATTTATGGACCTATTGTAAAACATGAAATTTTGGAGACCTTTGATGTAGGAAGATGAAGATTGTCAGATCTGATTACCCTGTGCATAACCCTGTTTTCTCGTAATATCAGTGGTATAGTCAGAGAAAGACTACATAGGAAGAAGGAATTTATTCAGTATTATTTTTGTAGGGGAAACTTCTTCCAAGATCTCTGCTTGCCTTCTGCTTTGGTACTGCATTTGGGACTTTCAAACACGAGCATGGGGATTTGGTGATCAAGGGTCACTCAGAACTTTTTGAAAGTTGCCTTTAAAACTAAGTGCATGCCTGAGTAATTTATTTAATTAGAAGCGTGAAATTGATATTTTTCCCTTACCTTTTATCCTGTCTGATCATGTAAATGTCCTACTTTCTGGATTTCTGCAAACCAGTTGCTGCTGCTCTAATCTGTCAAGGCAAAAAGTGCTGTTAACAAGATCTGGAATAACCGAAGAATTATTTATCAGTGAATTAATTTGGACTGTCTTGTCTGTTCATTTCATTGATGATTCTTGAGATGTTAAACCATGAAGTGACTTGAAAGTGTGACTTCTGACATACTAGTGCAACTTGTTCTACTTCACTGTGAGCATTGGCAGGTCCCCTGTGTAAAATAAGCAGCACAGAGACGTGTTAGATGACCTGATCTAATTTTAATATTCTGAATGGAGCAATTGCACAAGGTAGAAAAATAGCATGGCTAGGCAAAGATAACTTTGTATCAGGCTCTAAGAGTGTAATTTCTGTGTTAATAAATGAAGCTGGCATGCCAGTATTTCATCTGTTACTGATCCACTTCAGGACCAGTGCTTCTCTGGAGAGTGCAAGAAAATGAGTAATGGCCAGATACGGTGTGAGAACAACTCATAAGCTCTGCTGGTGTAGAAGCAGCCCTCTTAAAAGATGCAGCTTGATGAAGCACAAATTTCCTGTACCACCATTTGGCAAACCCTCCTGCAGATATGTACAGAATGCTCTGCATTTCACAGAGGGATGCTGCATTTGTTTTTGTGCAACCAGCAACAAGGGCAGAAATGGTTTTGCTGGACAGATTATCACATATTTTGGATATTCAGTTTTAGTCTGCCTTTCTATTGCATTTACTTCCCCTTGGTTTGGGGCACCCAGCAGTGGAAGCTCAATGCCCAGGGATGAGCAGCACTTTGTCCCAGTGAAGCAGCTGAATTCCAGGAATCACAGCTCTCTGAGAAAGCTGTGGCCAGTTACCAAACTGGCTATTTAAAACCAGCATCCTGCAAACAGTTTCCTCCCACTGCTGTGTCTCTTCCCCTTCCCTTTGCTGGAGGTTTTTTTCAGTGGAGTGTTTTTCTGCTTCTCTCTCCTTGCTCAGGATCAGCAACAAAAATCTCCGCTCCCCATCTGTGTGTGTAGGAGAGGGTGTCTTNGAAGTTAAAAGGGTCCTGATATCTTCTTGGGACATATTTCATCTGATAAGCTCCCACATGCAATGTCCACATCTTTTACCTGACTTTTGTTTTCCTTAAACCGTAAAAAACAATTAATCATCTCTTAGTAAGGTTACTGGTTTATGGAACTTCCATGTAGGAAGAATATCCTGTAACAAAGTGGCATTTTTGTGAACATCATAATTTTAGAATATAGGTGAGTATTCACAACTACTGCCTGTTGCTAATTTTTGTTTTCATTTTACTGTTTTCTCGTTCCACATTTTCCAGGCAGCCATTGAAGAGCTCAGTGTACAGGAGCAGGCAGTCCCTGAACAGCCCCAGCCCAGGGGAGACTGAGATGGATCTTCTGGTGACTCGAGAAAGGCCCAGACGCGGCATCCGGAACAGTGGATACGATGTGAGTGTGTTGGGTAGAGGCAGGGAATCTGCTCAGCAAAGGCTTAACTTGCTCCTAAACCTAGGGAACTATTGATGAGCCACCAGACAGACTGCCATGAGATATTTAGTGTTACAGGAGTGCATTTATGTGCACTCAGCATCCTGAAAAAAGCTCTGGCTCTTTCATGTACTTTATTGCTCTACACCATTTTACAGTCTGAAATGCAAACAAAGTGTTTGCCCAAACCCCATTATTTGCCAAAGTATTAAATCTTGAATTTAGATAGTTCTTCTAAGTGTGTGGCTGCTGACAGTGAGTTTTCTTCATTGCAATTAAAATCCTGTGTTTGTTCTGAAGAACAGCCTGGAGCTGCTCTCTTGATTCAGAAGAATGAACAGCTGATTTCTGGGATTTTCACCTAAGTCCCAATGTCAGTGTTTTGTAGAAGTCCCCTAGGGACAGGTGTTGTCCTCTTGCTCCCATCAGAACTGGGGGAGTTTTGTGTAGGTAAATGTCAAATCCAGCCAGAGGAGATGCTGCTTTATGGTCCAAGGAGCTCACGCAGCCAGAACAAGGCAGAGGAATTGTCTTATGCAATCTGAACAAACACTGGGTGCAAGTTGACACTGTATGAACCCAAAAGGAGGATTAAAAATAGCCCCCACACTGGGGCAATGTTGAGTTTTTCAATCTTTTGTCACGTGTACAAACTACTGTAGCTCAGCCAGCCCTGAATATCAGTCCCTAGAGAGGGTCTAAACCATTCAGGAAAACAAGGAAGTCCACCTGTGGTTTCCCATCCTCTAAAAAATGAAAAACTTTTTTTTGTGGGGGAGTGGATGGGGTGATGTTTCATTGTCAACCCTCTCTCTGCCAGGATTGTGTTTTTAGCAAGGTGAAAGAAAGTACCAAAGTTGGGGGGATGTGTTCAGGAAGGTTTAAACCTTTCACAACATTCTTCAGGGGTGTTGTAATCGTCAGATTTCTGAAATGATTCCCTGCATTTGGACACTTCCCATCAGACTGCAGGAGTCGTGTGGGGCTGTGTGAGTGGGATGACTGGTACATTGCCTTCTGAGGAGTTAGGATGTCAATACTATGCTAATAAAAGCTAGCTTTTCACAGTGGATATTTCCCTGGAAATCAGTGTTGAAAACATTCTGGGAGCAGGCATGGCAGCTGATTTTAAAAATATATTTCAATATATTTGCATGTTATATATGAAACATATTTTAAATAAAATATCCTTGAAAGTAGATTAAGGAGCTTATGCAGATTCTGAAGTGTCCTCAGAGCAATTATAAACCCTGAGATGTGTGCACATCACAGAAAAAATTGCTTTTGCCTTGCCTTTGGCGCTGTAGTTGTGCGACCTGTCCCTGGCACAGTGCTTTACTGCCAAGTTACATAAAACCCCTGTGCCCGATGCACTGCAGGCTCACTGCAGTGCACCTCTCCCAGCTCTGAAGGCATTTGAAAGCACAGAAATGCTGATGGAAAATGGGACAGGGTACTGAAATGTAGCTGAGCCTGCAGCATGGGCTGGTCCCCTGCTCCTGTTGGAGGCTCCCCAGAGCTGTGTCTGATGGGCTTCGTCACCAGGATACCCAGGAGCGGGCACTGCTGTCTGCATCCATGGATCTCACCAACCAACCACCTCTGGAGATGGGTGAGAAAGGGCTGTGGGAGTGCTGACTCTTGGGCCCTTTCTGTTTCGTACAGCAACCCCTGGAACCCATTTTTGACATTTGATTTGTCATATTGAATGTTCCAGCCTTCTCAGGCTGCTGCTGACCTCTTCCTCCCAGCATGTTATTAAGCAGCAAGTCCTGCCAAAGAATAGTGAAATTTGCATTTTATAAGCAGTGCCAAATTTTGCAATTTATGAATCAAATAGTTTGCATTGCCTTCATGTCATGAGACATTTTTTACAGCATAAAAAATTGTGGGGGGAATTGGAGCTGTTACCAGTACACCCAGGTTATGAGTTGAGGTTTTCGGAATTGGAGCTGTTACCAGTACACCCAGGTTATGAGTTGAGGTTTTCATCCTAATAATAATAATAATAATAATAATAATAATAATGCTTTTATTTTTAAAGACTTGAGATCTCCCAGATTCTTTAAGAAAACTCTTTAAGAATTTCTCACCTATGTGTGCAACCACAAGGTTTCCTTTCAATAATGAATTTCTAAATGGTTTTCTAAAAGTCTTCATTCACACTTCTCTAAAAGTACTTTATTCTCTATAATTAATTTTTATGGTATTTCTCTGAATCATGGTTCTGTTTTTCAGAGCTAAAAACTGGTAAAGATATGAGAATAAAGATACAATATTTTACCTTGTCCCTATAGTATATGTAGCTTTAATATTATTTGGAGTGTACACTCTCCTATTTGATGTTCTCAGTATATTATTTGCCTTTATAGTGTCTTTTATAAAAGAATTATTATTTCCATTTTAAACAATCTCAACAGGTTTTACTATCATCACCTTCAACTAGGAATTTGATTAAGGAGACTTTATTAACATGTTTATTATTTTCAGCGAGTTCATGAACAACTGTGTGTAGAGTAAATGCCATAATGAAAGACTCTAGAATGTCTAGACTGCTCTAATAAGATTTATACAGAGCAGAAAATATTTAGACTGGTTTTGGTATAAAAGGAAGAAAATGACCTTATTATGTATGTCTAAGAAATCAGTATACAAAAGAATTCACAGACATAATTTTGTTGAAGTAGCTAAATTAATGCAATGCATCCCAAAGCTTATAGATTAATGTTCACATAAAGAATTTATCTGATAAAGTTGCAGCAGCAGAATTATTCAATTGTAGAAAGTCTGTCTCTCACTGTAGGGTTTTAGCTGCTTTCTTCATGTACCTCTAGTTCCTTCTATAATAGAGTAGGTGTGTATGATTTTATGTAATGGTTGCATTAATGAATAGTGGCCTCTATTTATGATAGCTACGTGTTTCAGTTGATAGGATGGGAAATGGCATACCTCAGAAAGTGCTAGGATGAATTGAAATAGATTTAAAAAAATGAGGAAAAGAAATGATTATTACTCTCCTCCAAAATCTTCATGTTAGCTTTTTTATTGATAAATCAAAGCTGCCTTAATGTTGGCTGCTAATATGCATCTGGAATACACGTAATATATTTTAAACATTCTGTGGAGGTCTAATGGCTTCACCAGTGAGCTGCAGTGGAAAACCTGATTTATTTCAGCATTGGGTACTAATAGGTCTGTGTGGGATTCCACTCACATTTTTGCAGGCATGAGCAAATAGAAGGACCATGGTTATTAATCATCCAGTCAGGACATTATGATTTCAGAGGCTCTTTGGCTGCACTTACACAAACTACCATTGCATTTTACATTCAGGCTACTAAAATGTGTCTGACTTTTATATTATGTTATATTATGCAACACAAACAAAAATGGAATCAAAATGCAGCAAGGAAATCAAGGGAAAGTGTATAGTTGAAGATTTTCTGCAAAGCTTTTCCATTTAAGATCATTTGGTGCAGTTGCACCAATCTGATGTGTGTACCACTTGGGAAGCCAGAACTTGAGTTTGTGGTTTTGAATTTAGATAATATACTTTATAACCATGACTATATAAATTGTTGTTAAATTCTAATGTGCAAATCATTAATTTTTATCTCCATTTTCCTCGCATTTTACTGCTGTATTTCCATTAAATACAAAATATAGCTATACTTAAAACAGAGAAGGCAAATTAATATTTTGCTTCGGTTTATTATCAGTTTTCACTAGCAATGTACATCTTTTCTGAGTGGCTGATTACAGAAGAAGAAAATTAGTTTGATTTTCCCTCTGAAAAAGAAGAAATATGTATTATGGTTGTCCTATAGCTTGTAAAATCTTGGGAGCACAGTTGCTTATTTATTCAGGTGTGGAAAAGCACTATTACAGGGGAAAAATATGCTGCACTAGGAGCTAAGAACACTGAAATGATCAGGATAGTGCTAGAATTTTTAACAAGAACATCCTGTTGTATTCTTTTATTTATGGCTATTTTAAACACTAGCACAGTTTCTAACCACATGCTATATATAGAAGGAGGCACATATCCTATTGCTCTTCCCAGTTATCCTGGCACAGTCAATGAATTATACAGGTATTTAAAGAATTTTAAGGAATCAGTTGCAGGTTTAAAACATATGTTTTTAAAACTCCAGGCTGTAAAATTGATCTCACAGAGTACAGATGAAGGGTGGTATTCCACTTTCAATTTCTTGCAACGTGATGATTGTTTTCAGTCATGGAGTTATAGTAAAAAAAGAAAAAATCAGGGAGGTGATTTCTGTTTGTACTTATCTGTACAGAAGGAATCACCCCAGGAGTAACCCTTCAAGCTAAGCTGCCCAAGCACTGTCTGCTCCTTGGAGAATGTCCTTCACTCCCTGCTCCCGGGTTAACTTTGCACAAACACCTGCAACTCCTGTTTGGGGGCTGGGCCAAGGTGTTCTCTGCAAGGGGCAGGACTGAGTTTGTGGTCATTATTAGCAAGTTCAGAGAAGCTCCTAAACTTTAGTTCTTCAGAAATCTTAATGTGAGAGCGTGAACAAAGGAATTTTAGTCTCTCTAGCTGTAATAAGCTGTCCCTTGTAGGGGGTCCTTCACAGTGATGGCACTATTTGGGGAAGAGTTCTCTTCCTGGCACAGTTGCACTGCCATTGACACCGCTACTAAGGCAAGAATTCAAACATTACTTCTAATTGTTTTTAAGTGAGTCGTTGACCATTTAATCTACTACAGAGTGTCCCTGCTATTTCTCCCAGCAAACAATGTAGAATATAAAAGGCTTTTATATTCCCCTGCGTCATGTAATTTCTTTCTGATATTTGTCACGTATCACCGCGGACATGGAAAGAACCACACGAGGACACGCTGGTGGGCGAAGCAGGAAGAAAAGGGGCGAGTTTATTTACAAAACTCAGTTTTGTACATTTCCTATGGGGCCTGTGGATTGGAGGATGGAATTCCACCTCTCAACCCACATTGGTCAAACCAGCTGTCAATCACCTTTCTCCTCCCACCTAGAAATATGTAAACAATGAAAGACAGTTAGCAAAACATGGCCAGTGTTTATAGTAGAAAGTGTGATAAGGTAACATTTCTGACTCCAATATGAAGAATCTTACAGAAGGCTTAAAAAGTCTTCAAAACCAGGCTAACAGTCACGTGTCTACGTTGTCACAATTCCCGATTTGTGTGCGTTACGTCTGTGTTTGAGAGCATCAAAGCAGCACCAGTGCTGTCCTGTAAAGCCTTTGACACAAACTTTCACTCCCCCCACCAGACCGAGCCCGAAATCATAGAAGAAACCAACGTGGACCGCGTCGGCGAGGCGCGGAACTACGGCAGGGCCCGGCAGGCCAAGGGCCACTCGGAGACGTCGACGCTGAGCTCGCAGCCGTCCATCGACGAGGTGCGGCAGCAGATGCACATGCTGCTGGAGGAGGCCTTCAGCCTGGCCTCGGCCGGCCACGGCGCCCAGCCCCGCCAGGACGCCTACGGCTCGGCCCCGCACCTGCCCTACGCCGAGGTGGTGACCAGCGCCCCGGGCACCATGACGCGCCCGCGCGCCGGCGTGCAGTGGGTGCCCACCTACCGGCCCGAGGTGTACCAGTACAGCCTGCCCCGGCCCGTAAGTGGAGCTGCTCTTTGCTACCCTGGAACCTCACAAAGGGGGTTCCATTCTGAGACACTGCTTTTTTTTTAAAAGTAGTCCCTTGCGTTTTATCTTCTTTTTTGCCAGGGTCAGGATTAAATGCTTGAGCTGGTATTCCTTGTTCGGACTCAAAAGTTTATTAATTCTAATCTGTATTACAGTATCACAAGCTGTGAGTTCTACAGCACTTCTAGCTAACAAACTGAAAAATGGAGCTGTATCTCTCTCTCTACAAGGTGTTTTAAAGATATACTGTCCAATTATGAAATGACATCTAAATTTTTTTTCTTTACAAGGTCTTTTAAGGATATACTGTCCAATCACGAAATGACACCTAAATTACTTTTACTTTTAACTCAATGACCAACCACCTGTGGCCCGCAATGCGGATTTTTCTATCCAGTTACAAAATACCACCTAGACCCATGAAGAAGAAGGTGAAAAGTCTCCACCCTAAAACATCCATTTTGCTTTTTATATATATAACTATAGTTGAAACCCTTAAACTCTTAAGTTTTTCACCACGTGATATTACACACTTCTGTTCAAACTACACATCCATAATAGCAGTTTTGTACTCAATTTTGGAAGCCTTTTCCAAGGCCTCAGGTCAAATGCAGTGTTTTCTTGGGGGTCAGTGCCTGTTAGCACAGAAAATCTAAAATTCTCAGTGACCAGGGTTCCAACAGTAGTCCCATTTATGTGCCTAAGGAATGGCACAGGAAATAAGTATGTCTATAGTGGTGTGTGTGTATATATATATATATTTACACACACATATGTGCTTGCATAGATACAAACCTAGACTTTGCAGCTGGGAGGATGAGTGAGCCACACATGTACACCATGAAAGACTGAGTATCTATTTAGCAGCAAAGTTGTCTCGTCTAAATTGTACTAAGAATTAAAAGAATAGGCTGCAGGCTGTGCAGCATCTCCCAAACTTCTTTGCACATCCCCTTATACTCATTGAATGCTTATTAGGAATCAATATGGTTTTATGGAATAACTATGGTGACATCTGGGTAGGGAACACCAACACTTCTGCATCACTGGAGAGGTTCGCCACCAAGAGCAACCTGAAATGTGGGCTGTTATTGGCAGTCTTGCACTTACAGCTATTGGCTTGGGTCTCCAGAGAAGAAATCTAGTGCAGATTTAATTCCAAAAGTCTCTAGTTAACCTCATAACTCACTTTATCCTTCATTTTCTAGCCTCAAGCAGCAGCTAACGTGTCCTCACCTCGCAGAAGTAATACATGAATTAGGAACTTAAACCCAAGAGTGGAAATTGTTAAGGGAATTTTGTAGGTGTCTAGACAGCAGTGACACTAGCACTGTGTACACCCTCACATGTGAAACTGTCCCTGAATTCCCACATATGGTAATGTGAAACTCAACAGTATATTTTCTTTTATGTCACATACAAATCTAAACCAGAGGTGATTGCTTTCAGATAAGAAATAGCCCATCTATACCAGTGTGATAAATTGTTCATTATAAGGCTTTTTTTGGTCAGATTTTTTTTTAATATAATTCAAATTGGGTCCCTAAGTCTGGCTAGAATAAGAAGATAATGCCTAAAAATGTCCTCAGTTCAAAATAACCATTACCATGACTTCCTTCCTTAACAATAAAGAACACATTGAGGGATTCTGCTTCTGAACTATTCTGAACATAGTTGAAAGCCAGTGGCACTGCCTGCCAAGGTTCAGGTTGTTGCTATTTCAGTCATGCTAAAGGTTATTTCTGGCACTTTAAAATCAGTCCAAAGAAATCCATACAACATATAATAATATTTATGGTTAGAATTCGATGAAAAGCTTAAGAGACAGCTAATGGGGAGTCAAATCACCTCAACACTTCAAAGAATCTTTCTAAAATTAAATAAAAAATTTTATATGGTGAGAGGTTTTTAAAAAATACAATAGCCACTCTTTTTATGAGTAATGATGCACTGATAAATGAATGATTCACTGTTGTCTTACTAAGATTTATTACTCTCCTAAATCATCTGCGTGTTTGTGACTTTTGCTTAACTTTCCAGCATTCTGAGGACAGAGTTAAATTTCCTGATGACAGTTTGCCACAGATTAGGATAGGCACAGACTGCTGGGATTTGGATAATTCATAGTTTTCTGCATATCAGTTTCAGAAATATCCCCTGTGCTCCAACCACCCTGTTTTCTGTTTTGGTCTCATGGGGATGGAGGGTTGGAACTGAAAATGTCCCCAGCTTTGGGGATGAGAGTTATCTGAGCACTGGGATGTTTGTTATCTCTGTAAACCAAGAATTAGTCACTTTTGCCCTTTCTTAAAATTCAATTCTTAGTGGCCATTAAAAGTCAACATCAACAATGCTGTTACAATTCAAAACCGTGAACATTTTGAAAATGAAAATTTCACCTTTGAAAATTCAAGAGCATTTTGTCTTCTTAGATGGAACAAGTGCAGAAGGGTCCAGAGCCACTCTTTAGTTCTGTGTTTCTTCAGGTGTCCTCCAAACTGTGGATCTTTACTTTTTTGTAGTCAACTTCTTGGCTAGTCCCACCATCAAACATTCGTGTACCTCTCCGGAGTGTTTTTTCCTGTTCCATTTTCTTCTCCCTTTTGGGACTTTCTGTGTGTTTTTTATTTGTTTGGTTGGGTTTTTCTCTACGTGCTGCCATTAACACAGAAATTATCTGTAGCTCTTGTGAGGGAATGCCTGTTTGCCAACCTGCCCATTGAGTGACCTGTGAAAAGAGGATTCCTTCACATGGGGCTCAGGCCTTCTCCTGGCAGAGGAAAGCCAGTGGAATGCAAATTCTCCCTGTTGTCTGGAGCTTCCAAAAACATGCTGAGTAACACTTGGCCAAGTCCTTGGCACCCAGCTGGTGTTCTGAGACTGGAGGATGGAGCTAAAGAGTTGAACGTGTGACACCAGCCCAACCACCAGCTGTGTGCCTTGCTTGATCATGCTGTGACTTTGGAAATTTGCTCAGCTGAGTCAAGTGAGAGCTGAGACCAGAGAAGAAAAACCTCTCCATCACAAGGCTGGACCAGTCTCCATCTCTCCTCTTCAGTGCTCTGGAAAGAGGAGTGAGAGTAACAGAGCTCTGGGTCCAAGGTGAGACCCAGCACCACAGACAGGCACTGATGAGCAGCACTTACAGCCTGAGTGACTGGTGAGGTACCCCAGTCCTCAGAGCTCCCCTTCATTTACCAGAGGTAAAGTGGGAGTATTTTACCAAAATTCAGCTTTCAATAACAGCTGCTTAGTATAAAACAGGACAGCTATAAAGGCAAAGCCAAATCAGCAAATTTGCATTATTCCTGGACTGCAATTTAATAATCAAATAAGTTAAATCATTCTGCGAGTTAACAAGGACACTGACCTTTTAATTCCTATGATGAGATGTAAGGAAATGGCTATGTCTGTAATTAGAAGGTAACACAGATTACTTTCACCCAAGACCAATCTGGTGGAAGGTGGTAAAAATATTTAAATATTACAACTAGGGAAGTGTAGCCTTAAAACTAAATGAAAAGTTTCTGCTTTGGCCTACAGGTGCTGTGTGCTGGCCTATGAACACAGGCTGAGAGACTTGGGGATGTTCAGCCTGGAAATGAGATGGCTCCAGGGAGACTTAGAGCACCTTCCACTACCTAAAGGAGCTACAAGAGAGCTGGAGAGGGGCTTTTTAGTGATAGGACAAGTGGGAATGACTTTAAACTGACAGAGGGCAGGGTTAGATTAGATATGGACAAGGAATTCTGTACTGTGAGGGTGGTGAGGCGCTGGAGCAGGCTGCCCAAAAAGTTGTGTATGGCCCAACTGAGGGAGTGTTCAAGGCCAGGCTGGATGGGGCTCTGAGCAACCTGGTCTAGTGGAAGGAGTCCCTGTCTGTTGCAAAGGGCGTGGGCCTAGATAATCTTTAAGGTCCCTCCAAAACCATTCTGTGATTTTTCTTTTCTACATCCTGATGAGTGGTACTTTGGGCAGTCGTGGGTTTTAGGGGACAATGCTGCAGGTGTCTGCTGGTGGCTGGACTTCATCCTCCAGAGGATTTATTGTCCTTGGTCCAATGGCTGCCCTTCCCACTTTTGAAAATGATTTCCTGGTTTGCTTTTTAAATTGTCAGTGTTCTAGGTGCAGCAGACTCCTTCACTGGCATTTCTTACTGAGAGGATGGCACGGGGTCTGCACTCTGGTACCTGTGCAGCCTGTCCTGGATCTCAGCTGTGATTATTTATGCCAAATTTTTTTGTTTTTTGTTTTTGTTTTCAGAGGAACTCTAGAAATTTCACTGGAGTTTTTTCCCACAACCATGTTGGTGTGTGTGGAGCTCAGGGCAGCGAGGGCTGCCTCCTGTCCCCTCTGGACAGACTGTTCCTCAGTGTGGTGTAGCAGATCTTTTTACAGAATTTTTCACTTCAACAGGATTTTTTCTGCCCAGCCATTAGCAAAATATTGCCACTCACTCAAAATTGTTCATCTCCTGTGTAAGCAGCAAAATAAAGGCTTAGATTTCCTATTTTACATTTTTTCCCTGAAATTTCCATTGCAAGTCACAGCATATTTGTGAACTGTGATCCCTTAAAATACCTAATACCTGCTTTGATGTCCATGTTCCAAAGCACAACACACAAGAGAAAACCCAGATCCACCTCTGAGCCTCTGCCTTTCCTGCTAAACAGTGTCTGGAGTCACCTTCCACTCTGGAACATTATCTCATGTGCTGTTCCTTTAAAATAGGGAATGAAAAGGATTTCATACTTGGCACAAATGCATGCTGAGAGCAAGATGCAGGATGAAAGGCTTGTGCAGCCAGAAGGGAGTGTTCAGTCAGCCTGTGAGGGCACTGCCAGCGTTTGAGATGCAGGCGAGGTGTTGCAGACCATTTCACATCCAGCACTATCAGGAGAAATATAATTGAGCCTTTCTTTGATGTGAATAACATCTGTTTTTTCCCTACAGTTCTTTCATTAGAAATCAGTATTTCCGACCCCTGGCTAAGAAATGTACCAGTGTCTTTTAAGATTTTTTTCCCCTCCCACTTAAATGTAGAAATTCTTTAAATATCATGGTAGCATGGTAAAAGTAAATATTAGGAGACTTTGTAGGTGGCATGAAAGAAAAAAATATTTTCAGAGACGTGCCTTTGAGGGTTTCTAACCTGCTTTAAAAGGGGTAGCAGTGAGAGGACAGAGAAAGATGCTGGGTCTGTACTGCTTTTCCCTTGGAGACTCATTCAAAATCAGTTTGATAAGTTACCTTTCCTTTTTGTTGACCTAGTTTTGCAGGTGTTTGAGAATGAAGATATTTGGAACACAGTCTAAATGTGTAATTTTAAAAGATGATTACCGAAAGACAGTGTTTTCTGATATATAATGTGAGATTTATATTTCCAAATTCCAACCTAAGTGTAGGTGGTAAGTCTGAAATAATCATGTAAATCCTGTAGGCTCTTTCTCTGGGCAGGAGATAGAGTGTGACTCATCCCATGTGTTTTAATGTGTTTTTAACTTTCACTGCTGTTTGTGGAGGAGCTTCTCTGGCTAAACCAGATTCATTTTCTTTAGAGGGCCAAAGTCCCATCCTTGCACTTCATTATTTTGTCAAAATGCAGTTGTCTTGATAGTGGTCAGCCTTTCCAAAATTTTTGGTTTGTTACTGCTCTGATTTACCTTTAATCCTGTACATTGCTCTGAAGTATCATCATGAAAACCATAACTGAAAAAAAATCACAACCAAACAATAAACCAAAACCCCATAGGATAAAAAAACCCATCCATGATGTGTTAAAGAAAAGTTTAGTGAAATATCTAGTTGAGATATTCCTCTGTCTCCAAGTGTATTTGGAAAAACTATGGCCTCTAATCTATAGCAGTGCAAAGGATTTAGGAGGAAAATTTTGTCTTGCATGTCATTTCTTGGGTGCTGTGGGTTTCATGCACATAACTACTCCTCCTTCACATGTATTAGTGATGAAATTCAGAATTACTGTGGGCAAGTTGCTTATTTTTTTGACTTTGTGGGTTGGGCCTGGTGTTCCTCTGGATCAGTCTGCCTTTTCAGAACTGTCTGAGGCCTTTGTTGCTGTGTTGGAAAGTCGGGAGTTTTGTGGAAAATTTTCTTTTCATCTCTTGAAGGTTGAAAGGAAGAGGTTGAAATACAGATTGTTCACAGGGAGCCTCACTGTAGTACACACTGCTCTGAGGATTCCTTCTGAATCTTTGAAATACTTTTTCCTGGAGAAAGAGAAAATACTCAGGTCTTTTTCCCAGGATCCAAAGCAGCTGTTGAGACTCACATGATCACAACAGATCTGCTTTGCCAGCAGGTTACAAATGTCACAGAGACGGTGTTTAATATATTTTATTTTAATTAGACTTCATCTTGTCTCTGAGCTCATTTTCAGGTTTTCTTCCACATTCAAAAGTCACCAAAGCACTGTAAATTCTCAAATAAATGCAATTATTGTAGATGCCACAAAAAGTTAGCTTCCTGACACACAGAACAAGTATTTAATTTCTGATTTTGTTTTGTTTCTCAATTTGACTGAGATCTACTGGTGTTTCAGAAAATGTTTCTTTTTCTCTGTTGCAGGCTTATAGATTTTCTCAGCTTCCTGAGATGGTAATGGGTTCTCCTCCCCCTCCTGTCCCTCCCAGAACGGGTCCTGTGGCTGTTGCCTCTCTCAGGAGGTATTTATCTGTTATTTTATTTCAGGCATGGTCTCTGAACCACACTGTCAATAAGAATCAGGGCAAACCCTGAAGGGGCACTTACAAGGCACTTTAAAAGATCCAGTAATGAAATTAGAAACATGCTGGTTTTATTTCATTTTAACACAAAACAAAATAACAATGAATTTTCTGTTAGCTAGTCTGTGTCAATAAAATTAGGAAATGCAGGCTCTTGTTTCTTTTAAAGCATTCTTTGCCTCAACACCACACATAATGGTGTGCTGGACTGAGGCAGATAATTCACACCATCATTCTCCTGCTTTCCTGTGTTGTGAGGACTTTAACATTTCCAAAGGCCTTAGTGCTTCCCAAGTGTAGTTAATGTTATTTACCACATCCTACTGTATGGCACCACATCATGTCCACTGTTGTGACTGTCTGTAGACCGTGTTGGATTATGGTAAAGCTTTGGTGAATTATGGTAAAGCTTTGGTGAGTTATGGTAAAGCTCTGGTGAATTGTGGTTAAAGCTCTGGTGAATTGTGGTAAAGCTCTGGTGAATTGTGGTAAAGCTCTGGTGAGTTATGGTAAAGCTCTGGTGAGTTATGGTAAAGCTCTGGTTTTGGTGTTGAATTTCACAGGTCTTTGTTTGAAGCAGCAAGCGAAGCCCCTGTACAATGGTAATAACATGCTTTGGTAAAATGGCAACCAGGCTAAAAGGCTTGTTTGCAAACTTCTTCAGACCTCTACAAACTTCTCCTGTTGTCCAGTTGTTCTCCAGACTTCTGCCATGCCAGAGCAAAGTTGGACAGCTTGCTCCTCACTGGCTTGTCCTGCTGAAGGTGACAGGCGTCTGTGTGGCAACAAATCTCATCTGTAGGTCAGAGTGACAAAAATTTCTACTCCTTTTTCTTTCTTAACACACAGGTCTACATCAGATATTGGCAGCAAAGTGAGAATACCTGAGTCCAGTGGAGCAGACCAGGCCCAGCACCACGATCAGACACCTTTTGCACCGGGTTCCAGAGCTCCCATGTCTGTTGGCCCGCTCGATCAATCGGCTTTTCACTCAGGTGAAAATAATGCAGGCTCACCTTGGAGTTCTGAGAGCCTTATAAGTTATTTTGGATATAAATGAATGTAGGGGATAAGGATGGTTATTTGGAGAAAGACTGTATTAGGTGGGGTTTTTCCTGGTGCAGCTGCAGGAGCCTTCCAGAGGATGGCCTGTCCCTTTGTAAGTGCATCACCAGCTGCATGGAAAAACACTCATCCTGCAGAAGCACCAGGAAAGGGCCTTTTCTGAAGGTAGGATCCAGCAGTAATGTCCCAGATGTTCTGTGCTTGAGTATGGCATTCTGCTGGCACACTGATCAGGACTCTGAATTGGTAAAACCCAGTAAAACTGTTCATCTGTACCACAAAATGCAGTAGAATTTTTAGGGAGGGTTAGAGGGTGTTGGTGGCAAAATAAGTTGCAGAATTGGGACTGCTGTGTGATTTGTTTGTGTTGCTCTTTGTACCAACTAAGCAAAGTGGGAGTGACAGGTAATGGGGGAGAAATGAGGGGAGAAATGAGTTAGATCCTCTCAATATTTTGTCAGTCAAGAGTATTTCCCAAGTGCTTGAAAACTTTTTTAAGGCTCCCTCTTTCCTCTTGAGAAACTTGACCCCTACTCTTGTCACAACAGTGGGCTACTGAAGAAGGCAGATGGAAAGTATATAGCCCTTTCCCTTCAAAACACAGGGCAGTGGTGCTATTGCACAGTCAAAAGAAATCTGTTAGCTCTTCACTCCTCCTGTTCTGGAGAGTATAGTTTCTGCCCAGAAATTGTCTAAAAGTCCCAGTTTTAAAGGCACAGTTCTAGGACCTTTTGATATGAGTTGTATTTTTATAAATTAATTGATTTAATCATGAGATTACTGATATACTGTTTTGATTGTGATATACTGTTTTGATTGTCTGGATAATATTTAGCTGGAAAAAGTATTTCAAACAGCTTCTTATTGGCCAAATGCATTTTCTTGAAGAGTTAGGAAAGAGCTACAAAATTCCGAAGAATTTTCAATTAGTTCAAAGCTTTGAAATTGGTAGATTTGTTAGACATTGCTCTGTTAATCTGCCAGAGAAAATTCTTTCTTAGCTTCCTCAGAAATAATAGAGAGTTATCTGCATTGTCTTTGACATCATCTACTGAGAATCATAATGTGGCTAAGCAACTGTATTGTCAATTAATTAAATATAGCAGCTTTGAAGGATTCATTCTACTCTCACTTATTGTCATACCTTCTGCAAATGGTGCAGGACCTGAAAGGAGCAGATGCTCACCCTCCCATTTCAGAGCACATTCCAAGCTATAAAATATGCCACAATACCTAGACTTCTTCTTTATGTGTGCAGTAATGTGATCTGTGGGATACACTTTTTTATTGGATCCAGTGATGAGAAGATTTTATTGCTGTGTGTTCCTGAAGAGTGGCTGCAGTTCAGAAGAGACAAAATGACCTTCCTGTACATTGTGGAGCTTGCTAGAATAATTCTGGGAGTAGTTGAAGGAAACTTTCATATATGACAGGTGCTACAAAAGGCTGTAACACAAGTAAAGACAAGGGCAATTGTGAGAAATGTGCAATTTTAATACAAGGTTTCTAATGTTCTGATATGAAGGTAAGTTTTTATAGCCTCAATACATGAAGAAACATTGCTGCAGGTGCTTTTAGGAATGTTAATGCCTAATGTCACTCTCATCCAGCCCAGCATCAGCTCTGAGATAACGATGTTGCAATAGTAATTTAGGATAAGGAATTACATCAGCCAACTGAATATTCATTTTGAGTAGTAGCTCTGTTTGCTGTGGTTAAATTAAAAGTGTTTTGGTGGAGAAGCCATGTGCTATGTACAGGAGCAGCACTTTCTTCTCTGTACACATATGGAGAATGCTCATTTTTAGCTTTGCTAACTCATTTGAAAAAGCAACCCTTGTGCTGTGTATGACCTGGAAGGACAAATGATTAACCACACCTCTCCCCTTAGCTCACCCTCTTCTAAACCATGGGGCTGGAGGAATTGAGATAGAGGTGGTGTGTTTCTGCTCTGGAGAAAAATTATCTACAAACCATATTTTGCTCCTCTTCTCGTGCCCTGATTGCATCCATATCAATTCTAGCCTTGGGAAACTGAAAATATATGGGTTTATGGAGACTGCTTTGGGGATGGATGTCACTGGTGGGGTCCTTCTGTCTCTGTGCACGTGCCCATGCAAGGTCCCAGCATCTGTCAGAGTAGGCAGCACAACCCTCTCCTAAAGCAGATTGTTCAGGAGGAAAAAAATGTGCCAGGGCTGTAAATGAGATTCTGGGGGATGGGTATTTGAAGCAGCCAGTAATTGATGCTAATTCAATTATACTCCATATGAATTTCAGGGGAAGGCCCACGTCTTTGTGATTTTGTCAGCATAGTGGTATCATAGCTACTGAGAGCAATTAGTAGCAATATTCAAATGATATGCAGTTGGAAGAGAGAGAAATTTTATTTTCTCTGCATTAATTCTAGTACAGAGAATCTGCCCAGCTGTGTAATGTTCCTGTGCTTCCATTCCTCAGTGAAAATGCTGGAGTTGTACTTTGTGGTGTTTTTAAAGGATTTAGTGCCTTTCTGCTTTCATGTAAATGATACTATTTTTGCTATATTCTGTGAATCTGAAAAGTAAAATACATGCCCCTGTAGTATAACTGAATAAACTAAAAACCTAATAACTGATAAAGATGATATGCAGCTGTCCCATCCAGGATTTAGGGATGAGGATTTCATGCCCTCAGTGTGATGTTGGTGATTCACTGCTGGAGTCTGTCTTTGCATGTAAATAGACATTAGAGGAAGGAAGACTTAATGGGGCAAGGAAGTTGTTTGCATTCTATTTTTAGCTAGGCAAATACGTGGAATTATGATAGCAAATCTCAAGGGAAATATGCACATTAGGATGCTGGTCTTCCAGACAGCCCAGTTATAGCCTGTGGATAATCTCTGTACTGAATTGTTCTCTGCATCTCTGTGGGCCACAGGAATAAACTTTCCCTGAAAGCAGATGTGACCATATCCAGAGATTTGGCTGAAACTTATGCCAGCATGGCTGGCTCCTTCCACACAAACTGGAGTGTGATAGTGGGATTTTAATCCAAGAGGCTTCCTGGATATTCCTGTGCATGCATCTTAAACCAGATGTGATAAACCAGATCTGGGAGAAACAAATATTTATTGAAGTTGTAGGTGCATAATTTATGACAACCATAGGAAATGAATTGGGAAAGGAACTGTGCAGGTAGAACCTTGGTATGTTTTGCAGAGGCATTGAAGTTTTATGATGGAATTGTTGAGAGTACAGCTTGATAAACATATCAGTCACTCACTTCTGTAGTTTTTTTGCTCAGAGATATTAAGAAAGACAGGGTAAATTGTGAAAAGAAAGGTGCATTACACTGAAACCCATGGTAACAACAGCTGAAAATTGAATACAAGGAAGCAAACTTAAGGGGAAAAAAGCCTTTTCTCTAATGAGTCGAAGTTTTGACAAAGATCATTTGTTATAAGCATGAAGTCCTCAGGACTCTTTACCTGAAGGCTGTACATGGTTTTGAGGACAACTGCCAAACTTGCCTTCTCCAGTATTTCCAAGAATTATGAAGATACTCTAGTCAGATGGTGGAACAAAACCCACATAACCAAAGCCCCAAACAAAAAACCCCAGCAAACAAACATTAAGTCTGTATTTTATAAGCACTATCTTCTGATTTGCAGCTGAAAATCTCAGCTATTAATGATGCCTACTCTTTTTTTATTTGACAGGAAACACGGTACCAGCAGTGTTTGCCATTCCAGCAAACCGACCTGGCTTCACGGGCTATTTTATCCCAACTCCTCCCACTGCCTACAGGAACCAGGCCTGGATGCCCTATGCTGGAGAGAATGAGTTGCCAGGGCAGTGGGCAGACTCTGTAAGCATCCTTGCTTTTCTAACCACCTGTGTTTTCTGTGGTTTGCACAGGAGGGGTTTTCAGCAATCCTTCACTGGTCCACAAAGAAGCTGAAAAGGATAATTTTTCCTTAAATGGGAATAATCTCTAGTAGTGAAAAGCCATAAGAGGTGGCATAGATACTTCAGGTGTTCATAACATGAACCGTAAGCAAGGTCTTTAGAGGGTGGAATCATTCACTAGGTTAGGACCTGGCACTTGTTTAACATTGGTGGGTTAGATGTCATTTTTTTTCCCAAGAAAGGTTAAATTTTTGGATAGACATCTGTCAGAAGAAGGTGATGCTCCATCTCAAGGCAGCCTTGAGCTGTTTGAAAGTTGGGGAAGCATCTTACCCTCCTGGAGGCGTCTCTCAAGACAGCCTGGCTCCCAAATCTTACCTTCCAGCCCTGCTGCAGTCCTGCTCTGCAGCGTTTCAAATCCTCCCAAAGGCTGGAGTGACAGATCATAAATCAAATAATTAATTGCATAATCCCAGACTGGAACAGATGTAATTTTTAGCCCAAAGTAAACCTACATTTCAAAGAATTGAAGTTGAAACATCCTGAAATGGATTGCAGTAGTTTATCACGTTTGAAACAATTTCTCAAACGTAGGGCTTTTTTTACACTAGGAAAAAAAAAGATCAGTTCTTCTGCTTGAGCTCACATCTGGTATGTATGCAGAACCACTCTGGTTAAAAAAGCTGGGAGATAGATTCAATTTCCTTGTGCAAATCGTCAGCAGAACATTTTAATGGATTTCAGTTGAAATCTAAGTTGGCTTTGAGCAGCTAAGCAAGAGACAACACAGTCATATCAATGTTCCAGGGGGCAGCTTTTTGTTGTTCACTCTTTATTACTGCTCCCAGTGCCTGTGAGGAAAAGAATTCACCATGACTTTGAGATGCAAGTCTGAATTTGAAGGCTGAACTGTCAGAAAAAAAGCTGCTAATCTGTAAGCTGAGCACAGCTGCTGATGTGTCCCTGACATCTGGAGGCTTGTGATGCTCTGGTATAAATTTTCTTCTCAGGGCTACCTTTTAAGGCATGAAAAGCTTTATTTTCCTTTGTTGGTGGTGGTTTGGTGTTTAATGTTTGTTTATTTATTTGCTTTATGTGTGTTTTTAACCCTTCTGACATCTTAAATCCAGGAGGCCCATTGTATCTTAGCAATAATTTCAAACCTTTTCTCTAAGAAGGAAAAAAATCCCCCATGAAACAAATAAGGAAATTTTACGTGTCTTCCATTCATTCTCCCTTTTGTTTCCCTACTCTTGGCTGCAGTCCCATGGGAAAAGAGTCAGGTATCATTTGTCAAAAGTGGAGGAAACAAACAGGTCAAAACTGCAAACCAAGTCTCCAGCTCTCAGCTCCCTCCTCTGGAAGGAGAAGAGTATAACCCTGTTGCAGCTTTCTTTTTCTTCAGGGAAAGAGGAATGGAGAGGCATGTATGAATCTGCCTGAAAAATAACCATGGCAATATAGAATTAAAAGGAAACAAATGTCCCTTCTCACTTTACTTACCCATGTCAGAGCTTTAGCAATTCCTTGTTACTCCAATTTTCAACCCTCCAGTGGCTTTACAGAAGAGGTAAAAATGCAGAAATTACTGCAGTTTCTGCAATGAATTTGCAAATCTGTCAAGAAATTGTCTTTATTTGAAAATCATTACTAGAGGAGCTAATAACAGCATTAGCAACATAGCAGAGTCAGAAAACCTGAATAAAAGTGAATAGCATAAAGAGCTGAAATAATGTTCGGGGTTTGAATTTCTGAATGTGTCCTGGTTTCTGAGCCTCCAGATTATGGCTTGATCATGCTTCCAAGGTTTTCTTATAATTATTGAGAAGAGAGGCTTAATATCTGTAAGATTCTTTATTTTTCACATATTTCTGCTAGCCGAGACTGTAAACAAGGGAGCAGAGGAAACAGGAGATTTGACAAAAAGGAATTATTTTATCAGCTCAATTACTGTACTATATTATTCTCTAAGAAAAATGGTGAAACACTAAGTTCTGTGGGACAAGGCAACTGTATCCACAAAGCAGTTATTTTCCAAACTGCTGGATGCTGCTTACTGAAAACAGTAACTTAGTGGCCTCTAGTGGCGTGTTCATATGTTGTTCTAGTAAAATCGTCTTTTGAAGAGCCTGTTGCAAACTGAACAGAACTGAACAGAGGTGCCTACATCTGATGATCACTTTCATATCATACCTGCTTTCTACATTTGTCTCATCACACCATAGTGAACGTGTTTGACATTCTCTTCAGCATTTGATGGATACCCAAGGCAGTGTGGAGGATGTGTAAATCCTAATGGTCAGGCTTCAGGCTTAAAGCCTTCATCAAATTAAGGCCTGTAGATTCCTATTTTATGGACTTTTGTAAATCATAAATACTAATTTTTATTTGATGCATCAAAATCTTCTGAGTGCCAAAAAGACTGGTATTGTGGTTCATTGATTTGTGGAAGAAGTTTAATCTCTCACTGTGACTAAAGGGCCTATGTTATTGTTTTAGTTTTAGCTGGTATAACATGGGGCTGGAATCTGTGAAGTTACAAAATTTATGAATCTCTTGTGTAATTCTGTTAAACATGGCCAGAAATCCCGACACTTCTGAGCAGTCAGACAACCCTTTGAGTCTTGAGTTTCCAAGCTGGTGCACCTAAGCTTATCCCTGTTGTCTGGATCCGGTGGGTTTCTGCTCAGAGCAGTGATACCAGACTGGATTAGTTGCAGGGGGATGGACAACTGAAGAATAGAACCAGTATGATCTCAACAGAAGCCATTTATTGTCTACATTACAATCCCAGTTATAGATTCTAAAATTTACAGCCCCTGTGGGCACACACTCCTGGTTGGCCGAGTCACTGGTTTGAGAGGCAAGTTCATCTCCTTCAGGTCACCTAATTTGTCAAATGTCCATTCTCACACTGCACCTCCTGTATCTAGGATTTACATTCTTTGTAGACAGTTCCTCAGGCTCTTTGTTCTTATTTTCATCCTGTTGTTTTCCCTTGATGAATTCCTGAGAACTCTGGAAAACAAGACTGCAGGTGTCTTGTTCTACAGTAATTTTGGCTGGTACACAGAATGGCCACATACATTGCTGCAGAGAGTGGCTGCAAATCAGAAAAATCTGCTTTTCTGTTCTAGGCTTTTTGGTATACTAAAATCATGCTGTTTGTTTAAAACCAAAGTGTTTGCTAAGCAGAGAGCACACTTTCAGAAAAACCTTTTCCCTTGGACGTTTGGAGGTGATGATAGATGAGGACAAGCAGATGTTTTCACTGCCACAGCTGGGACATTGACACTCCACAAATGGCACAGGCCAGAACAGGCATTTGTAAGCAGAGGCTGGGAATTCCGAGGTTTGCATTCCCTCGGTTTGGTGCTCCCTGTCCCACGTGGCAGCCCCGGGGAGGTTCGTGTCCCCCGGCACCGCGGTGGGTGGTCCCGTGTCACTGTGTCCGCTCCGGTTCTCCGCAGGTGCCGCTGCCCGGCTACATCGAGGCGTACCCGCGGCCCCGGTACCAGCAGGGCTCCCCGTCGCGCCTGTCCCGGCAGTACAGCCAGCAGGGCAGCCTGCACCCCAGCCTGGAGCAGCCCTCCGCCGCCGCCTCCCAGCACAGCCTGGCCGACACCGAGCCCGCCGACGCGCCGCTCACCAACATCTCCACCGCCGCCCTCGTCAAGGCCATCCGGGAAGAAGTGGCCAAGCTGGCCAAGAAGCAGACAGATATGTTTGAGTTCCAGGTCTGATGTAGCTTCTGTTCGTGTCTCGCGGCCTGGGGGAGCCGAAAAAGCCACTCCTTTGATTTTCAGCTACAAACTTCCTGTGAATTGTGCCAAAGCTGTGGCATTTTAACCCTTCTGAAAAGTCAGCACTATGAAACGGCTTAAAGCAGAGCAACGGGACTATGAAGATGTGAAATTCTACTTTCCAGCTAGGAAAAGCTGCCAAGAAACTGATTGATACTGATGAAATCAACCGTATGCAATTGTTTGTCACTTTGCTCTCATATTATGACCCATCATCACTAAAGATGCTGCTGAACGTGTCTGCGCCACAAGGAGTTTCATTTGCAGGCCCAGAGGTGGAGCTGCTGAAAGTAACTTCTGCATGCCAAAAGTTTGGTTCAAGAAGAAAAAAACCTGCAGAACAGGGTTTGCTGAAGGCCACGGCTGTCTTGGCAGTGGCCACGTTAATTGTTTGCTGTGAGACATTGTATAAGGGGTGCTGATTTTAGCAGTGAGGAGTCATTTCAGCCTTTTCATCCCAGAGACTGTGTTCAAACCAAAAGGATTCAACGTGATTAAGTAATACAAATAAAAGTCCTGTAAATAGCTCAGAGTTTCTTCATCCTATTAACAGTACAAAGAAGTGAAAGAAGAGAGGACTGTGAAGAAGGTGAATGACATTTCGATATTTGGTGGCTACCTTGTCCCTCAGTGCCACTGGTGAGTTGTGGAGGAGATTCTTTTTCAGCGTGAGAGAATACAGTGCATGAAGAACCAGCAAAGGATATTGGTGCTAAAAGCTTCCAAGAGAAATGAAGAAAGGTTATTTGTGTTTGCTCTATAATCGGCCTTTTCACTCTGAATGCATGTGAAGCTGGTAAACCTGAGACCTTTAAATCCTTCCAACCTGGAAAAATGAATACACTTGCTTGGACAAGGAAACCTCTGTTCAACACAGTGCTTTTTTTCTCTTCCTTTAACAATGCTATCTACTAAAGTGATGCCAGAAAGAGCTACCTGAAGCTGCAGTTGATTTTGATTATGCTGGCACGGTGAATGCGCACCCAGGAAGTTCTGAATGTAGAGGACCTAATTGCTATATTAACATGTAAATAAGTTAACAGTTACACTGATTAACAAAAATACTAATGTTCTGTGAAAAAGAGAGCATTGCCAGAAATGATGTTGACTTAATATTGTGCAAGGTGAAGGTCACTGATTGTTGCACTGCGTGGTGGTAGGAATCCAATCCCAAAAGGAAATCAAACCACTTGGATGGGACAGTAGTTAATGTTTTGCAGTTGTACAAACTAGTTGGAGATCATGAACAATTGTTTTCAGTTCCTTCAGCAATTAGCTTCAGGAACTGAGGTTGTTGCAGAATTTGTTGTGTTGGGCGTGTTTGATGTCAGCTGGAGTTAAAGGTAATGTCCTTCATTTGAGTAGGTTATTTAGTTATCCTCAATTACTATTTTGTCTGATCATTTCATTTCCCTGAGTTTCTTTGGTCTTAACTGATGTGGGAAAGGGAACTTGGTTTAGCTTTTTGGCCATCAGTAAATTGAGAGAAGGAGAGAGAAGACTAGAATAGGGGATAGAAGAAGAAATTGATGAAGCACAAACTTTTAAACAGAGCTATTTTCCCCCCTATAATTATATTATAAACCCTGACTGAGACTGTGATGCGTAATTATTATACTGGAATATACAGACATCTTCTGCTCCAATACCTTGAATATTGCAGAAGCATTTGGTCTGCTAGCTAATCTTTCAATAAATGTGAAATTTAATTTTTATTATTTAAAATCAGATTTAAATAAAAAGTATTTTTGTAATTTTTATGTATATATGTGCTGTATATTTATATAAGTGACTAGTCTGCTATAGTCAGAAAATTTCCATAAATGAAGTGGAAAAAGGAAAAAAAGAAAGAAAGAAAAAAAAAACCCTGGTAATTTTACTGTTCAATATCAACATGCTACTTCTGGAGTACATAAATATACAATTGGGTGACTCGGATACTAAACAACCAAAGAAACTCAATTTTTCATATAAATACAAGTCTAGTAAAGGCTGGCTGCTGTCTCAGTTACCTGTCAGCAGATAACTCTGATATTATCAGTGTAACAGAACACAGCCAAATGGGGTCGAATTATTACCTGGCTAAGAGCATCACACTTTAGAATACCAGCTGAAAAATACTGGGCCAAACTAAGTGTGCCACAGAAAGACTGGTTCAGGTTGGCTTCAGTGGAAATTTCACTCACTGAGAGCAAGGCTGAGTTTTTCTATTGAGCTTTGTCTACAAAAGCAAGTTTCACTAGAGCCCTTGAACAGAATTCTGTTTCTTTTTCAGTCATTTGGATCTCTGTAACTTAAGTGCAGATGTAATGGAAGAGCAGCTGACTTTTATTTAACCTGAGCTGGTTCACAGCTGGCTTGTCCTAACCTGGGAAGTGAAACCTACACCAGGTCATGTCAGCCACATTTTGCATCTGCTTTATTGTCTCAGTTTTTGAATGATTCTTCTCTGTAGCCCAGTGAAATTTGGCACGTAAATGGGCCCTTCTAAGCAATGGGGGTGACATGTGCTGTGTAATAAATTTCTCTAGCTTAGACTCCAGTTTTGCAGAGTTATCCTGAGGCTGAAATTACGGATCCTGTGGATGGGCCCACTGAAAACATAGAGGTGGAAAGGGCAATGTGACAATGTATTCCCAAAAAAGTCACAGAAAGCAGGGCATTCCAGTTTCAAACAGCATCTTTTGGACACTTAACTCTGTTTGTAAGTCTGTTCCCATTCTTAAATTTTAGCAATTTAATAGTTCTACTGAAAAATGTGTGAGGGTAAAGTCTCATATATCTTACACGATGAATTTTATATCTTGCTACCCTGGAAACTAAAAATTTTGGAGAATGCAGACATGTCTGGGGTTTGGATATCTGTAGAAAATGGAAACCACCAAAACAAAAGCATTCAAATAGCCTTCTAGAAAGAAAAAACATTTCAGGAAAGTTAAACAAAGTACTCTTCATACCTCTGAGGAAGACCTGTTACAGTTTCAAAATTAATTTTGTTTGGTATTATTATGGATGATGTGCAGTCTATTGAATATTTCCTGAACCATCGCTCTGAAACCATTGTGGTGCACTTTATTCAGAAAACCATCTTACATTCTTCATTCATGATGCCTTTTTATCCTGTTTGTAATATGTTTCTGTATTTTTTTTAAGTATAAAGTAAGATTATATCAAGACAGTTAGGACATTCCTGGGAAAGAAAAATCATGCTGTAATATTTATACTGTCTGAGCACAAAGCAATGATAAAGTGAAAATATAGTGTACAAATAATTTGTAATATAATAAACATTTTGTATGGCTACAATTACAATATAGTTTTTCAATACTGATTTCAAAGAAGAAAGTATTTGTGTTTGAAGTTATAGCCTTGTCCAGATATATCCATGCCATTTTTACTGAGAAAAAAAGTAGTAATTTAGCTTTTTCTACTCAATGCCCCAATTTTCTTTAAAGATATGTTAAATGTTTAGGTGAAAGTACTGTTTGCTGTGTACACAAAAAGTTGATTTTCTGACTGATATCTGTCTTCAGATTGGTAAATCATCAGTAGAAACAATTGCAACTGAAGCAACATAAAATTCCTTCTTGGTACCTGTGTACTGACCACTTTCAGCTGGAAAACTACATGTGGCATTTATTAGCATCAGCAGAACAGTAACTTTAAAAGGATAAAAGGGAACTTGTTGGCAGTCATTTCTTGACATATTATCTGTACTGGAGAGAAGCTCTGGCACTCAGTCTAGAAATATGAGTAATATTTGTATGTCATAATATTATGGGTAGAACCTGATAGAAGTGCATGCAAACCCTATATATAGAAATGAGGATATTATCTGAAGCAGTGATCATTTCTTTTTCAGACTCTCTTTGAAAGATGAGACACATAAGGAAGGGTAAGATAAAAATGAGAGGCAGATAGAAAATGCACCATTGGGTTGAGTGGCAGAATTATTTTGTTTAAGGGTTGATATATACCAAGATGACCACAGTTTCCATTACATTTCAACATGTCTGACTATTAAAGAATTAATCACTTTTTAATCTATGGGTTTTTAGCCCTGCATTGCCAACATAAGAGCTGACTGCCAACTTCTAGGAGTCTGAGGAGTTTGAAAGCAGCAAGTTTTCTGAGCTTGCAGAAGTCACTCATTTTGCTGCCCCTGTCCATCCTGTGCATGTCCCAGCAGCTCCAAACACTGTGTCCAGCCAGTGATTGTCCTGGTCTTGCATTTCTTATCCATTAACAAATCCCAGAGGCTTCCCAGCCCTCACTGACATGAAATGGCAGAGGCAGAGGGATCTTGCCTGTCACTCACACTCTCTAGAAAATGCTTGTGTTTGGCACCTTTCCCTTCTGGGAAAGTTTTTAACTTTCTGGGTTAGTTTTTAACTTTCTGGGTTAGTTTTTAACTCCAGGAATGAAAAACAGCTTTCTTTTTTGTTTATCAAAATAATTCAAAGTTGGTTGGGGTTTTTTTCCTTTCATTTTTAAGGATAAGAGTACTCTTTGAGAACGTGTTTTTTGGTTTTTGGGGGTTTTTTTTGGTGGTTTTTTGTTGCTGTTGTTGTTGGGGTCTTTTGTTGGTTTTTTTTTTTTTCCTTTTTTTTTTAAACTTTTGCCTTTCTCTCAGAAATAAATAATGCAAAACTCAACTTGTGGAAGTGAGACATATATAGGTCAGTAAAGAAAATGCATACTGAATTGCTCTTTAAAAATCTTTCAAGATGGACAAGTCATAAAGGCAAAGCTGGTCAATACTGCCAAATCTCTACTGAGAATAACTGCATTGCACAAGGTGGTTTAGGTCCTGAATTTAAAAACTGTTGAAATGCCCCCAAATCACATAATATTTCATGCCTTTAAAATCACCTTAAGCCCATACTGTTATGGATATTGTATCATATTCATGCCTATATAAATGTGTGTGTGCTAAAAATATTTTTTCAAAAGTCCCTCATTTGTCCCCATTAATTTCAGGTTCCTTAAGGGGTACGGAGGAATAATGAAGAGAGAAATCTCAGAGTTGTTCTGTTTGGAAGCTCATGAAAGATGAGAAATGGGCTTTAAAGAGATAGGTGGTCAAATATAATAGATGTCTTGAAAACAAGTACAAGTACCATGTGTGTTTCAGGAATTTGGTGGTGGTTATTTTTGGGTTTTTTTGTTTTTTCATTTGTTAAAAATAATACTTGATTTAAGAAGTCTGACTTTGTGAATTTTCCACATTCAATTCATACCCAAGGGGGTAAGTCTATATTGTATTCTGTAAATAATTTTGCAACTTTATAAACGCACATTTACCTCCTGGCCAATAATGCTTGCAAAGGACTGTAAATCCCAAAGAAAGGTGATTCTACTGAGGACAATATTGAGAGAGCAGGTCATTTTCTCTTCCAAAGGATTCCCTCTTCACTTGGAGCCCAGAGCATTTCTGTGTTGTGTAAACCAGTCTAACCACCATAACAAACACAGCTAAGGTCTTGTGTATCTGGCAAGGAGATCTGGATGTAACTAAACTTGGAGTTTGTTTTGTATCCTTTTCTTTATCTGACACTCTCCATGCTGCAGTGAGGAAAAAACCCAAACAATTTATCCTACACCAACCAAATTTTAGTATTTCTTTCTATGACAAAGAGACTGGGATGGCTTTTTCATTTCATCCTTGTGTTGACTTCTGCAAGCTTGATAGAGAAAAAATGAAAGTGAAGCCAAGAATTTTGGAAAATATGATAAAACCCATCTCACCAAGGCTTACATTTTGATGCAGAATTCAGGAACCCAACAGAAACAGCTCAGGCCCAACAAAAGGGTCAGTTCTGGGCAGTTCTTTGGGTCTCATCAGAAAACATGTTTGTCCAGCACAGATATTCCTATGCTTTTTGACTTTTTATTTTCATTTCCTGCCATCACTGTGCATTCTGAATTTGATTTTTACATCATGTACACAAAGAAGTGCACTCTTTACCCTGCTGACAGGCTGCTGATGTGACAGAAGCAGCAACCAACACGAGACAGAATTTTTAAACAGCCATGGCCTTGCATGGCTTCAGCCCAAGATGGGCTTTGTGTTCTCCTATTAGTGTTAAGGCAAAACACAGCTGTAGGTTGTTGGATTAAGTCTTTTTCTGACTTAGATCTGGAGCAACTGAGAGACATTTTAAAAACTTTTATTCCATTTTCAGTCTCATGTGAGGGGTGAGATGGTACAGATGTTACAATTCATGTCATCACAATCAGAAGCCAAACTATTTCTTAATTACACCACATTTTAAGTGTTTTTTTGCCTATCAGCTTTTGCCAGTAATACTGCTAATGCTTTAAAGCCAATAATGTAAACTTTACTACAATACATCTTTCAATGTTCTATTTCTCCAGAATATCTAGTCTATTTGTAAGGCCATCATTTGAAACTTGTTTGTAGTTCTATTTCTCTATCAGCAATGTCTGTGCTATTCCATGGCCTTTCTAAGTCAGTGTATTTTATCTCAGAGTTTGCATACAGATACACACTATGTGAGCCTTCTGTCAGGCTTTGGGAATTCTCCACAAATCCATTTCCCACATTAGGTAATATTTTCCACTGATATTGCTGGCAAAACACCCGTGCCCTTCGAGGAGAACAGGAGTGAGCAGGTAACCCCCCAGTAAATGAGCCTAAATTAGGCTTAAAACTGTGCCAAGAGAAGAAGGATGCTGTCTGGTTATGGGTGGCTGGAAATCAGGAGATGGAAGGACAGTTTGCTTTTCTTCAGGATTTTGGATTGGCCCAAAATGTGTCTGTGCCTCAGTGTCCCATCTGTAGGGCAAGGAGAAGGCTCTGCCTCCCTCACTGCCCTGCTGAAACACAAACCCTGGACTGCAGTGGATACTTCAGTAAGAAGCATTATTCATTACTTCATGGAGCTTTGGGAATTGTTCAGGACTATAAATTACCTGTTCCTACGGTAGCATTTTAATAGACATGAATTTACAAGGAAAAACACCCACCTCGTGATAATATTTCAGTATGTTCTAGGAAGCCTTTCCAATAACAGCCTCTAGACTTTTTTACAGAGATTTACAGAATTTATATCAGTAAACCACCTCACTTTCCAGGCAGCAGATCTCACTTTCCAAGGAAATGAACTTTTCTTACATCTTTGAATTATGGAAAGGACTGGCTCTGCATGATTACAAATATCCATATTATCTTTGGTGTTCACAGCTTGATTCAACTGAATTGTAGTGGCTGTGTCTGTGAAACTTGCTCAAAATTTATGAGTGTTTCAGCTGTAAGTGGGAAAATTAATTTTCTGAAGCTGCAAAATTGAGAGAGAATTTAAAGCCAAGTCTAGGGATTAAACTGAGAGAGTAAGAAAAGAAAATTAAAATTTTATACTATGCAATCAGAAGGAAAATCTTCAAGACCTGTTATGTAAAACTACATGCTGATGGTAGAATTTTACATATGGCTGAAAAGGAGGGACTTAAAATGTTCTGGGTCATTACCAAATGACTGTGTTTTTACTCTGAGCAGTAGGGTGATTCTAGAAATAAAGCTTACGAGTACATAGAATAGTTCCTTTCATGTTCGTGGCTATAGCTTAGCTGAAGTTGTACACTTGGTGTTTTCCTTGGCGATTTTGCACATGAAATAAAATGTGTCTTAAAATCTGTGTTGCTATTTATTGGTTGTTCCTGCTGTGTCCTCCTCTCTAGATCCAGGTTTTGTGGTTTTTAATGTCATTTACTCAGGCCTAAGTTTTGTGCTGTCAGTCTGAAGTAAGATGAAAATGCAGCTTGTGACAGGGCTGCTTTTTGTGTATTTGTGATGCAAGAAATTTGGAATAAAAAGTTCCTTTATGACTACTTTGTAGTTTCAGAGGAAAAAAGAGGCAGGAAAGGGTGTTCCATAAACAGAGGATAAATGAACTTCCTACTGTATCACTACTGAGGTTCTAGACAGATGGCCTAGTTAAGATATAATTTTTTAAATGTATATATGTATTTATGTATTTTATATACATGTGTGACTGTGAGTACTTAAACTGTCTCAAGGAGTTGTTCTGGCTTTCCTCAACATACCCTTAAATCTGAGCCTATTTCACAAATGTATGTTTTTAGTGTGTAACAGAACTCAGCTGACTCATGGCATTAATAATTGTATGTTTCCTTGGAAAAGACAAGTGCAACACTTATGGAATGCTTCCTGATTGGCAACTCCTTGATTCAATATCTAGATATCAGTAACCTTAAAAAACCCTACCTGCCAAACAAGCAAAAGAGGACAAATTTCCCAAAGTTGAGTGCTGCTCAATTTCCCTACTTCATGTTGAAATATTAGCTCTGAATTTTTAGGGCAAGTGAACCTAAGATGCAGCACACACTGCTGAAAACAGGAAAAATCATTTCATGATGGCTTACTGCTTTTGGATTTCCTTTCTAATCTGTCTCTGAACTAATTAAGGCAGCTTGACTTGAAGGTTAATTTAAATTCTAATGATCCATTGTAATAAGGCTGAATGTCTATTTGGAGTATTTTAATGTGGCAAATTCAAACACGGCAGCCTGAAATTTAATGGACCCAACAGTTTGGTGTAAAATAATTTAAAGTTGAAATGCATTCTGGTTTTTGGATAGCTTTGGATCCCATTTTCCCCATCATAAAGCAGCCAAGGCCGTTTGAGGTTTCAGAGGTGGGACCTGAGGCTCTCCTTGAGGAGCACCTGGGTGTCCCTGCAGGTGCAGCCGTGGCTGTTTCACTGCTCAGCCCATCAGTGAAGGTGTGGCACTCTGCTTTTTGAGAGGCTTGCTTTGCTTGGGATTGGAAATGGGAGCAGCCTACTGATGTTTTGAGATCTCTGCCTATGAATCAAATTTGTAGCCTAAAATTTCTTTCTTGAATGCAGTGGGGATAGATTTGTTGAGTCACAGAACAGCTACATGAAAGAGATCTGAACTGTGCCAGCATCTAAATGTCAGGTTTAGCCTCCCTTGAGCTATCTAGGAGAACAGATACAATTAAAAAAGTGAATGACACATTCTTTGTGAATAAAAGAAAATGCAGGAAGAGTGTTGTTCTATTTGTCTAATACATGGTTTAATTTTTACAAAACAAATGATGAACAGATCAGCTTTGAGATGAAACCATAAGCCCTCAGATGAGAGCAAATTACCGGATTTAACAAGGCCAGGTGGAAACAGAGCAGAAAAGTAAAGGTAAGAAAAATGTTTAGGGGCAAATGAAAATCACCATTTTGTGCCATTATGTGTCATTTTCCTGTTTTTTTCTAGATGAAGGGTTTTGACCTGATGGAGGAGTGGGTGACCCTGGCCAAGGGTAAGCATCCTGCTAAATGGATGGTTAAAATGGCTAAATGCCAGCATCCAGAGGATTTTTTTCAGATGTGTGTCCCCAGGCAACTCTGAGTTTACAAATTAACTGTTATTATTCCTTGCATTATCACACAGTAATTAAACTCCAAGTGTTGTTTCAACATAAAGGCCATATGAAAAGCAGAACAGATGGAAAATATTTAAACTCTTTGCCATGAAAAGCAGCTCTGTTTAAGCCAAGAAAACCTGAGTGAATAATGGCTGGTGAGGAGCTGGATGTAAAGAGAAAGACTTGGTAAAAGCTGAGAAGTAATTTTTAGGAAGCAGCAATTCCATGTAATGGAAACCTTTGTAGGGCATTTCAATAACCTTGGAAAATCTAAGGTGGTTTAAGAAGGAAATTGATCTGGAGACTGGGAAAATGAAGATGCTTCAGTTACCCAACTTGATTTTAAAGCTCTCACTTCTGCACAAAGCCTTTGAAGGTCTCTGTGTATTGGCCCTTTTTGTCCAGTCCAAATTTGTTTTCCAATGTTTAGTTTGGGCACAAGCACAATTCTCATTTTCACAGTAAATGACAATTTCAGTTTAACCATTCACTTTTTCACAACAATTAACCACTTCTGCTTAAGCCTCAAAACCCTTTAAAAGACTGTTCATCCTCTTTCTGCAGAGGGAGCAGTGAAAAACACTGCAGCCCAGATTTCCAAAGTGTTCTGGTGTTCATTTGTAATCACATTAAAATGTGATCGCTATAGTTTGATGATTGACAAATGGGAGTTATAAACTAGATTTTTTTTTTTTTAATATAAACTCTGTGTACAGTAGATCAAAATCTGGCTGGAAAGATTGAGGCAGTATAAGGATGAATGCTGCAATAAGCAGTAAGAGGAAATAAAATTTTGTTATCGTATTGTGTTAAAACATTTCACAGCCGAGCAATTTGAACACAGTTTAGAGAAACAGAGGTTAAACTATTACTCTTAAAAAGAAAGCTCTTTGCCAAAATAGTGCAGCTTCAGGGTGGGTAACTTTATTATTTCGTGCTGCCACCTACTGTTCTGGAAAAGGAATAGGAAAAAGTAGTCGGTATTTTTAAATCAGTCTGATGAGCCTATTTACTACTTTGTGGTGTTTAATTAATGTGTGGCATTATTTTTGAGTGCTAAATGTTGTCCAGATCTTCAGTCTGCCGTCCCTGCCCCTGTCCATTTTTACTCATGAGAGGATGTGTCTTCCAAACATCAGGATGTTGTCACTCCAAAAACTGCCATGGGCTTTAGCCTATGCACTGTTATTCCTAAAATTATAGTAAAATGTTACTTGACAGTCAATGTCATGTGACTGCCCTGCTAAAAAACAACTCAAGCCACAACTTCTGTGATTTTGTGGAACACTAAAGACAATGAAGGAATATGCCATGATTGTAACAAAGATTTTTATGCTGACATGTGAGTAGTTTTTTTAAGCTGGTTTAGAGGCTTAGGACTTCTGGCCATACCTATTTACTCAAAATTGCACTTAATATACTTAGAACTAAAACAAAATAAAACCCAATCATATTTTATATTGCTATTTCTGTGTTTCCCAGATACAGATATGGACTGCTGGAAATCCT
>VXBR01011660.1:1744-40787 GCA_013400215.1 Cisticola juncidis
CTGCCCAGCCCTGCCAGGACACCCCTGCACTGCCCAGCCCTGCCGGGACAGCCCTGCTGCTCCAGCCCCAGCACAGAGCTCCTCATCTCACCCACCAACCTAGGACTTTCCTCCCTTCCAGCTCAGCCTCTCGGAGCCCTGCAGGGGCAGCAAGATCAAACTGCCCTGGGCTTCTGTGAAGGGAAGCCCTCAAAGTTCTTGGTTCTGTTTATTATTAATGCTGTAGCTGTTGATTGTTTGTTGTTTTGTTATATATACTAGTAAAGAACTGTTATTCCTATCCCCATACCTCTGACTGAAAGCCCCTTTAATCTTCTAAATTAGAATAACTTGGAGGGAGGGGATTCAAATTCTCCATCTCTAGGGAGGTCCTGCCCCCTTCCTAGCAGATACCTGCCTTTCAAACCAAGACAACAGGGAACTTGGCCTCTGCTGGGAGTGCACCCTGATGGTTTGGGAACCTGCCTGTGAGCAAAAGTGGAATTCTGGTTCTGAGCATGGGGCAGGGCTGCCTCAGCCCTTCCAGGCTTGAGCTTGCACTGGAGGATTGGCAGAGCTGCTCCTCAGGGACAGAGATTCCCACTGGGGAATCACTCCTGACAACCACTCCCATTCATGCTGCAAAGCCCAAGGTCTGGGCTGGGAATCAGCCACTTCGCCCCACAGCTTTCCCACAACCCCAAATTTCCCATCATGCAGATGAAGAACATTCTGCACTCTCCCATTAAGATATCAGGTGAGTGCTGGAAGATCCCCAGGCAGAAACAAGCAGAGTAGAATAGAAAGCTTCAGGGACAAGAGAGAGACTCATTCCCTTGTCCAGGAGTCTTTCCTCAACTGAGAGCTTGCTCCAGCAAAGTTCTCACAGTTCACCTCCCACTTAGGGCCAAATCATCCATTTCGCCAACAAAAATATTCATTCAAGGTCATCATTGGTGTTGAAAAAGGCACAGCCCATCAGCACAAGCAGAGGGGAGCTGTTTTTTGGGAAGCAATGGAGCTGTCCCCTCACACAGGGAGAGCCTCAGGCTCTGGTGGCAGGAGTGCTGCTGCACCAGGCTGCTCCCTGCTCCACAGGCTGTGTCTCCAAAGGAATTCCTGGGGCTTTGTGCAGATCCAGCTCCCAGCTGGCCACACTGGTGATCTTTGCCTGGTTACCTAGCAACTGGACTCTAAGTAGTAGTGAATTTACTGGGCTGTCACTGCAGTCGAAGCAACACCAGGAGCAAGGGCACGGGGAGAGTTTTGTCATGGGGATGGGATAACTTGTGAAGTGTTATGGAAGGCAGGCGAGATTTTTCCCTTCTACAAGTTGCCATAAATGCAGTAAATATTGACATATGAGTCACACTGACCTATTTTCTAGCTTTTAAGCCGGGACAATCTCTTTGCAACTGATTTCAGAAGCAGTGAATGGGGAGCACTTCAGGCCCCTTCACGAGTTCACTTTATTCTTGTTTTATGCAACGTCTGGAAGAATCATCCCCATCTGTCAGGCAGATGGGACCACTCCTTGTTTAAACCTCAGCACCCAATCCCCCCACCATCACCCTGCAGAGCACCCCTGAGGCCGGATGCTTTCCTTGTCCTCACACACTGCCTCAGTCCAAGGGATGTTTCAGCACAAGCAGTGGGAATCCTACTGAAGAAATGCACTGTGTGATGTGAGCAGGTGTCCTCATCTGATCCTTGACATTTTAGGCAGTGTCAGTGCTGGTGAAAGTCACTCCAAGCCTCAGCACTCACAGGATATCGCTGCTGCAAGGATAAAATATCCTAACCACAAATCTGATGATGGCACGTGAGGTGGGTCCCTGACATCAGCTTTTAAAGGTGTTTCTGGAGCTCAGTGGATTTCTGCTCTTGCCCTCTCTCCAGACAAGCCACAGAGCAGGCAGTTGTGCCTCCTGCATGCAAACAAGAGCCTCTCAAAGCTGCCAAGCCCAGAGGTGTTTGGAGGTTACTCCACCCTGCCACAGCCATCTTTTATTCTTCCAAACATCCTTCCAGCAGCAGCAAAAAGCATCAATACGCTGTGGCTCTGCCTCAGCCAGCCAAGTGGTCCTGTCTCCCCCTTCCTGCTGCTGGAGAAGCAAAGTGAGCAGCCCCAAGGTGACTGTGTGACTGATGGCAGGGTGCACATGGACCTTTGCCTCCCTGCTAAGTCCTTGGACATTTTGATCCCCCAGAGGAAAATGCTGTTTCACATGTACAGAACCAGCACTGTTTGATTTTCTCAGCCCCACACACCAGGGGCTGAAGGGACAAGAGCAGTGTGAGCCCAGCAGTGCTGAGGAAGGCACAGACCCCTGCCAGGCCTCCCTTCATCCCAGTTGCCTCCTGCAATACCCTGGTTTAGATCACAGCACACAGAAGCCCACTGTGAATAAAAAAAGCACAAAACCCCCACCTGCCCCTGCTGCAGGGACAGCTCACCCCAGGTCAGAGCTCTGCCATCCTTACCCTGAGCAGATCAAGACTCACAGAATCATTAAGGTTGGAAAAGACCCCCAAGGTCATCAAGTCCAACCTTTGACCCCCATGGCCACTAAACCATTCCACAAACTGCCAGGTCTGCTCAGGGTTTCAGCACTGCCAGGGATGGTGGCTTTACCACTTCCCTGGGGAGCCTGTTTAAATTCTTTAACGCTCATTCAGTGAAGAAATTTTTCTTGATACACAGCCTGAATCCCCCCTGAATCCTTCTCCCCCACCAAGGCCCCACAGCACCCTCTGCTACCTGCAGCACTTCCATCCCAGGAGCCTCCAGCAATCCAGCAGGAACTCATCCCCTGCAGCACCATGGCAGGGCACCATCTGCAGCTCAGCACCAACGCTGCCTCCTGGTTTTCCCATATTTTGGCAGTCCTAGATATTCAGCAGCCTTGAATACCGAGACATGATGTACACACACACATGGAGTTCAGATACCACCGTGTCACAGGGCTGGGGATACCCAAGGCTGCAGGGAAACATTTGCAGCACTGGAGTGTCATGTCACACTTGTATCTCACAGCATCCAACTCCAGAAAACTGACTGTAGGATTTAAATACTTTAACCTTTGCTTTTAAAAAACATTTGGATACCCAAGGACATAGCAACTGAGAAGTATCTGTTTGTCATTTCTCCATTGAAAAGAGACAGCAATAAAACAGAACGTGTTCAATTAAGAATGAGGAAAACATTGATACATTTGAAGAGAGTAGGTGGTACTAAAAGGCACAGCGTAATAGCAGAACTTTCTTCTTGATAATCTTGGTTTTTTAAAGCTCAAGACATCTACACCAATGGAAAATCCTTTTCAAGGGCACTTTGCAGCAAAGTCGGGTTTGTCCAGCATTGCAGGTGTCCATATATTCCAGTGAAAGCAGAACTGCAAAGCCTGCTCAGGACAGAATCCACCACAAATTCTATTTCAAGCATGCCCAAAAGAAAATCTGATGTAGTGAGAAAAGTGATGCCCCACTGATGATGGCGCAAGAGGTTGTAGGATGAACTGTCCTGGTCAAGAACATTCTTACACAAAACCTGGTCACTTCATTTTGGGTTAAAAGCTAATTGAAAACCCTTGCAGCTCATGGCTGCCTTGAGACATGCTTTACATCCCTCTTGAACAGGGAAATCTGCCAAAGCAGACAGCTTGTTTTTCAAGCAAGCTTGGAGAAGTTGGGAAATAGCAGCCACGCTGCTTCCTGATAACCTCCCAGAGATCCAGAGCAGCCTGCCAGCGCCAGAGCAGCCACTCCAACCAGGCACAGGCTGGCACCAGGGGCACAGGGCTGGGGGGCAGGGAAGTGTTGGGAAGAGGTGCCCAGGCTGCCTCTGGATCCCTGGAAGTGTCCAAGGCCAGGTTGGATGAGGCTTGGAACAACCTGGGGTAGTGGAAGGTGCCCTGGTTTGGAGTGAGATGAGCTTTAAATCCCTTCCAAGCCAGACCATTCTGGGATTCTCTGAAGCAAAACATCAAGGTCAGCTTGGCCAAGCACCCTTCCCCTACCCCTAAACCCTCTCCACTGTAGATTATCCCCAGCAAAAGGAATTGGGAATCCCAAGGCATCCTTTCACACTCCTGTTCCTGCAAACGTTTCTATCTGGAATCCTTGTTTCCTACGCTAGCCCTCTGCAACAATCCTCTTGTAACTTTTCAACTTGTCACCAGGTTTATAAAACTTTAAAGCTGGTGCTATAACAAACTGAAATGATGTTATTGCAGATGTAGGAGAGCATCTTGGGATGAATAAATTATAGGAGGCACAAAGAAATCATGACTATAATGGCTGGATGCTCCGAGCTGTCTACGGTGTGCAGACACAGGAGGGAGCAGGTACAGGACTGCACAGATCATAGGGCAGGAAAATTGAAGCCTTATGAAGGGTAACCTCCTCTTATTTCAAATGCATACAAAGCTTCTGGTAGTTTTCCTTATTGAAATAGTTCATTAATACTTCAAGGGAGTCTGAACTGTCTGGTGCTAGAAAAATATGTCCCCAGAGATTGCCTGGAGAGGGAAAAGGCTACATTGGAAGGATTAGTCCTTGTCTAGTCCCACCATGCAGGAATGTACAGCACACCCTGAACAGGCCAGTCCTCAGCTGGATGAAAGGACATCCAGCAGTGGGGGAAGACTTGCAGCTCTTTTGGTTCTGGACACCACCAGAACTGCACCAGCAGGGCAAGCTGGCTGAGCCAGACCCTCAAGGTGACAGACTGGGCAGCATTCAGGGCATGGAGCACAAGGACAGACACCCCCAGGCTGCTCCAGCTGAGCGTGGCATGAGCTCCTCACTGCCACAGCTCCTCATTCCCCAGCTCAGAAATGCTGCTGGGCTCCTCAGTGACCTGGCACCACACCAAGGGACCTGAACGTGTCACTGCCCCAGTGCCACTGCACACCAAGAGCCTATAAACACCTGCAGGTTGTTCCCTGCATGCCTTGAGTTTTTAGCTTTTCTATTTTTCAGATCCTGCCCTGCATTAGTGTAAAGCTCTGAACTCCACAGAGTGTTGGTGAGCTCTCTTCAGTCTGGTCAGACAAAATCCTGCCAGGACTGAGAACCAAGGTCACCAGCACAGCCTCAGGCCCCAGAAAGTGTAAACAAAAGTGAACTGGGGGGAAGCAAACTGGGGAATGTGACTTCATTACCTGAAGCTCTAATTGGACAATTAACCTCTGATGTCCAAATAGACCAAACTTATATCTGCTAAAAAAACTTGTGACCAATCATCCATGTTGGCTTTACCCTCTGCAAGGCTTTTGACTGCCCAAGGTAAACCTGTAAAAGACCATTAATAAATAAATCCCTGCTTTATTCTTTTAACTCTGCCCAGCCTCTGTTCAAGAGCCATTCCAAGCACCAAGAAGTTCCTCCTTTCATTAACCCCTGAGCTGCTGGGTCAGCCTCAGCTCCCATGAGGGCAGCTCCAGCAGCCAGGGCTTGGAGTGGCCTGGCCCTTGCAGCCATGAAGAGCTCTGGGTCTCTGCTGGTTTTTTTCAGCTAATTAGAGCTGATAAAACCCACTCACTGTCAGGCATTGCCTCAGCCTTCCTGTGCTCCCTGTAAACTTCACCAATTCAGATGTGACAATGTCTGAATCCTTCCAGGGACCATGGCACAGCGTGGTGACATCATTCATCTTGGGTTTACCCTCTGCCAGGCTTTTGACTGCCCAAGGTAAACCTGATAAAGACCATTAATAAATACCTGCTTTATTCTTTTAACTCTGTCCAGCCTCTGTTCAAGAGCCATTCCAGCTGCTCACTGCAGCTCAGCCCCAGGTCACACAGAGGAGGTGGGTGGGTTATCCAGGAGTTATCTCCCTGCTGTCCTTCAGGGGTCACTGAGTGCTCAACAGCAGCCATTCCTCCATTCCTGCCTTCAAATCCCAACTTGCACATTCGTACAGGAGATGAAAAGGCTCCAGCAAGGCCTTTCATCTCCATGGATCAGCCCTTCCCAGAGGGTCCTGCCACTCAGATGTGCCCTCCTCAATACCTATCTGGCCTGGCCCTGGCATCCCTCCCCAGACATTTCAATTGATGTCACTGATCTTAGCTCAGCAAATAATCCTTCTAATCACTGACAAGAACAGAGGCTGCAGCTCAGCCCTGCTTAGCGTGCCAAGGGGGGTACACAGCAAGAAAGCATCACTCCAGAAAGTGAGCTTGAAGCTATGGCTGACCACACACAGCCAGGAGGGGACACTTTTGAAATAAATGCTGCAGTTTTGGGCTCTCATCACTGGGAGATGGTCACCACTGACCTGTGAACACCCTGAATGGCTCAGGAGCTGGGAATGGCCCTCAGGGAACTGGAGGTGCATCAGTTTGGGTGTCAGAACACACATGGCATCCTCAGGCAGCTGCAAATCATCCTGTGTGTCAGAGTGTCTGGGAACATCCAGCATGAGGACATCACTGTGCTGCCTCTTCAGAGAGCCCTGTGTCCTCCAGGACAGCAATGTCACCACGCCTTCATTTTGGGAACACTGCTCCCATGGGAGTGAGGGCAAGGAATGCTCATGCATGGAGCTGGATGGCTCCACAGCACCACAACCAGCTGGACTCCCATGCAAAACAACTTCTGGGAGCCTGCAATGCCTGGTCACAGCACTTGTTCCCCACCACCAGGCAGCCAGCAGGCGCCAGGAGTCCCAGGGAAAGGCCTGGGGGAGCCAGGGGCTCTCCTCAGCCTGCCCAGTCCCAGCACCATTGTTCCCAAAACCGTGTCTGAGGATTAATTAATTATCCTACAAGGGGCAGTAAGTAATAACACTCCTTGTGGAACAATAGAAGCTATTTGGTCGCCATGACAACCCAGCTTCACTTGTGTGCCTTTAATTTATTCATTGCACAGTTCCTTTCCCAAGCACACATGATGCCAAAAAAATGCCTTGTTTTCCTTGCCAGTATCCATGTCCAGAGCGGGGTAAAACACAGCCCTTTGCCCGGGGCATCTGTCACACAGAAGAATGATGCACATAAAATCCCTTCAGCCTGGAAACTTGCATCACATGAGAACTCTGCTGCTCCCTAAATGTTTGTTCTTTAAGATGATTCTGATTTTTTGCCCTTTTTTTGAAGCTGCCTCACCACGGTGCTCAGAGATCTTGATTCTGAATAAATTCTACCTACAGCCACCTCATTCCCCATTCCCAAACCTTTCCACACCCTTTCCCCCTGCCCCAGGCTATGTAGGAAAGATGGGCAGGAAATTATTCTTGTCAAAGATAGGAGGGATAATCAAAAGCCCAGAAGATTCCTTCACATCCACAGGAGTGTGGCACAGACAGTGATGACCACAGCCCTGCCACCACCACCAAAGCACTCAGTGTCCATCACTGCTGCTCAAATTCTGGATGAAGGCCTGTGCCAGGAATTCTGTGCCTCACAGAGGGATCATTGCTGCTGTTCCTGCCCCAGTTCTGTGCCAGAGGGAAGCAGGGGCTCACAGGAGAGGGGAGAGCACCACATTTACCTGACAGGGGTTGGAAAGTGCTGCTGGGCCAATGGCCAAAGTGTGAGCACAGGTGCCACAGCTGCTGGACAAAGCCCTGGGTCAGCCCCTTTAGCCCATGGACAGCCCTCCAGCAGGAGATTCATCCTGCACCAGCCTCTGCAGGGCTCAGCTGCCTTCACAGAAGGGTTTGGATTGCAAAGGACCTTAAAGATCATCTTGCTCCAGCCTCCTGCCATGGGCAGGGACACCTTCCACTGTCCTAGGCTGCTCAGAGCTCCATCCAGCCTGGTCTTGGACACCTCCAGGGATCCAGAGGTAGCCACAGCTTCTCTGGGCACCTGTACCAGGGCCTAATCACCCTCCCAGGGAAGATTTTTTTTCCTAAAATCCAATCTGAACCTACTCTCTTACTCTGAATCCATTCCCCCTTGTCCTGGCACTACAAGCACTTGTACAAAGTTTCTCTGGACCTTTCTTGTGGCTCCCTTCAGGTACTGAAAGGCCACCCCTAAACTGGCTTTTTCCCAGGCTGAACAATCCCAGCTCTCCCAGCAGAGCTGCTCCATCCCTCTGATCATCCTGGAGCCTCCCCTGGACTCTCTCCAGCAGGTCCCTGCCCTTCCTGTGCTGGGGACAGACCTGCTCAGGCTCACAGCTGCTGCAGAGAAGCTGAGAACCAACCCTTTCCCAGTTATGTTGGTGCCAGTCTTGGTCTTAAGCCACAACCCCAGACCCCAAATTGTCCATTGTGGCCTTAGCAGGAGGGTGACACTCAGAGCATCCCAGAACATCCAGGCCCAAGAGGAGCCTGGGGGAGGAGATGGCTCAAAGTTGAGTTGTGGCCTGACAGGCAAGATAGATGGAATTAGGTTAAGCCTAATCTGGCCCTGCTAAGCTGAGCCTAAACTCAAGCACAGCTCCCCAGTGCCTCTGTACCCAAACCTAGGGCCACACACAGTGCCAGTGTCATTGTCACTGGACTGAGGTGTCACAGGCCATGCAGAGAATTCAGGTGATGGTGGGGTGGTAGCAGAGAGGCAGCAAAAGAAACTTTCACACAGGAACACCAAGTTTCACTGCTGACTCTTCCCCCTGGGTCATCCCAACACGTATTCAGGCTTCTCAGGCAGTTTGGAAACAAAACCAACTGGTCAGGCTGTGTCACCTCCCCTGCTCCCCTCCCAGAGCAGCAGCAGAGCTGGTGGGCCAGGGAAACAGGGCAGGAGAGGGCAGGGACAGGGAAATGGGACAGGAGCAGTGGGAGGCCAAGGTTTTAATTGACTTGAACTGCAAGAGCTCTGAGGTGGCCCAGGATTCTCCTGCACAGGTCAGGGATGAGGAGCTGGGCAGGAGCTGTCAGGAGGTGCCCTCATCTGAAGAGTCTGGAGGAAAAGCCTCTGGACAGGGGGGAGAAAGACAAATTTAGGCAATTACAGCAAATTCTGTGTCCTCTGCTGGGTGCTCAGGGCTCCTGAGGGACAGTCCTGGATGTGAACCTAAACCATGCCCAAAGCAATCAACAAATTTCAGATTTCAACCCAAACCATTGCTACCTGAGCAGATAATTTTTTTTTTGTTGTTCAGAGTCATATGAAAAGCTCCAGTCTATCAATGCCACCCAAAAGCAGATTCCCATTAAATCCCTCTCTTTCCAGCACAGATCTCTAAGGAAATGTTGAGTTACCACCAGCAAATGAAAAATTACTGTTTTTAACTTTGCAGAGACAGACTGACCATAAAGCCACCTTTGTATCAGCCAACAAATACAATTCACATTTACTTTTTTAAGGCACACGTTTTTCTGACTTGGGGAGGTGTCTGTGCAAGCAGCACAGAAGGGATAACAATCTACTCTGGAGATGCCACAAGCTCCAGAGGGGCCAGCAGAGATCCAGATGCCTCCAAGGAGCCATTGCCTTGGAAGTAAATCTCAGCCAGAAAGTGGAAGAACAATTTATCATGTTTTGGTTTTGGTTGGTTGGTTGGTTTTTTGAGGAGGAAGTTTTTTGGTTGGTTGGTTGATTTTTTGTGAGTTGGTTTGTTTGTTGGGGTTTTTATGGGGTTTTTTTTTTCCCTTTCTTTCTTTTTTTTTTTTTCTTTTTATCTTTCTTTCCAAACTCACCATGTTGACTTCAGAGATCTGGTCAATGCTGGAGATGTGGATGCTCATTCCCACTGTGACAGGGTTACCTGAAACACAAATAGGCTGGGTTAGGACCACATTCAAATCCTCCTCTCTTATCTGCAATATAAGAATTGCATGGATTTGATTTTAAGCAGCCCCATATTCCCTGAGTATCACAGCACTGAATGTGCTCAAGTGATTGGATTTCTCTCACTCCCAGACTTACAGACTCACCCCAAGGAGCAGTGCAGCCTAAGCTTGATTTTTTTTAATTCCTGGAAGTTTATTACCCCCCAGTAACACAATTATCTCTGGTTATTCCAAATAATCCCTTCAGAGACCATCAGCAGGCTCACATTTGGTGGTCCTGATTGACCAGACAAAGAGCACAGCACCCAAGCCCATGCAGGGAACGTGCTCCAGCTCACTCCTGCATCACTGAGGACTCAACCTGAAAATCCCAAGTGAGTTTCAATACCCAAGGCACAGACAAGCAGGGGAAAAAGATCTATGAAGTGAAGAAGCAGCATTTGCACAGTGGCTTTTCAGAGCAGAGCTCGGAGTGGAGAACGGAACAAAACTCTTACAGTGAGGTTTAACCCACAAAAAACAATTAACAGTGAGATACACACCCACTACCAAACCAGCAAAACCCCTCCTGTAGCTGCAGATGGGGTTTTTGCATGTTACCCCTCCCCTGCTCAGGCCCACAGCCCCAAAGGCAGAGCACAAACCCAACCCCATCCCAAAAAACCCCTCTCCTCACACATGCAAGGTGGGAAATGATCCTGTGCAATGCATCACTAGAAAGGGAAAGGCAAACAGTTGTGCCACTCAAGGTATTAACTCTTCCATGCACTCATTAGTAGATCTAAGTGCTGAAATATTTACAGATAATCATGAAATGGCTTAGAAAGTAATTAGGAGATTGGGAGAGAGGGGAGAACCACACAACTGGAAATGAAGTGATTTTTTAATTATGTGTTACCAGAAGTAGGGAAGCAGTGTCATTAGGGGTGCCTTGTGATTGGGTGTGCTGTTCACCGAGACCCTCTGCTGCAAATTAAGCAGCATTATCCTTTAATGGAATATGAACAACACTGGAAACATCAGAATCAACCACTGTAATTAGGCCCTGCTATGCAAATCTCCTTAAAGAGGCAGTGCAGGCTGCAGCACCCCGGGCTGGCTGACAGGGTGCCCGAGGCAGGGGGGCTCAGGAGACCTCGTGGAGCCTCTGAAGATCCCTCACAGACACAGCTCAGTGCTTGAACCTTCATCCTTCACAAGGGAGCCAGGTGGGAAAATAACCAACAGTCACACCAGGGAGACACGATTCTCCCGCAGCCTCTTTGTGCCAGAGGCTGACACTGGCACAGCAAAGCTTTTAAGGAAGTCTCACTTTGATAGTTTGTCTTTTCTTTTTTTGCCCTGAAATCAGGGCCTTGTGATAGAAGCCGTAGCAGGAGCCGTAGTCAGAGCTGCCCTGAGGATCTTGCAGGATAATTAGTTACAGGAGGAGAGCCAGGGCCATGCACGGGGCTGCAGCAGAACCTGCAGAGGCCACATCCCCATCCCAGAGCCTTCCTGCCCCACTGTCTGCTTGAAAAACACTGTAAGTCAATTCAGCATCTGCAAGATAAATATAATCCTTTAATAGGTAAAAGTTCTCTATTTAACTTATTTTTCTTCCCACAGAGGACTGTGTCAGACTGGTGGCTTGGCTGCTTGGCTTCCAGCCTGTCCCCAGCAGTGCTGGTGTCACCAGGGCTGTGCATCCCCTCCTTCCCCAGGGTTCTTCCCCCTCTGAAGGCAGCAGGCTGGGTTGTTGGAGCAGGGGAGTGCTGGCAGTGGGGATGCACAAATATTTGTCAGAGCCAGAGCCCATCCAGTCCGTTCCATCCATCCAGACGTTTGTGCTGTGCTCATCACCGTGGCAGTGCCCCGGGTCATGCAGTGACTCAGAGCTCCAGACCTCCCCACTGCCAGCTCCAGGAGCAGCTCTGGGGCACAGGATCAGCTCCCTGCAGAGTCAGCAGGGCTCCTCTTGGCACTGCCAGCTCCTCCACTTCCCATCTATCAGAGAATTTGGGAGGCTTCACTGCCCACCTGTGAGCCTGGGGTGTGCAACCCATGGGTTTCTGTGTGTGACTGTCCTTGCAAACAAAGAAATGCAGGTCCTGCCTTTACTGCACCTACCTCATCCTGATGCCAGGGGAGCCACTTCACCTCCTCCAGCCCTGTGAAGGCTCCCAGCCTGCTCAGGACAGGGATTCAGGAGTGTGGACACAGCCAACACAAAAATATGTCCTGACTCTTAGTGCAGCCCAATGAAAAACCAGGCCAGCTGGTGCCCAACATTCAGACTTTAAGTAGTACAGAAAAATAAACAAAGGACATCAATTCTGCCAATGTTAATAGCTTCAGGCAAGAGGGATACAAAACTAGGGTATTTCAAATATGGGATAACATCATCTGTAGATTGGTCCAGAAGAGACAGAACTCTGCATTTGTGGATCCAAGACAGGGCAGAAAAAGTAAAACTGATATGAAAGGCCCATGCTTTTATCTGTGCCTTGCCAGTGGGTATAAACAACTAGACTCTCTCCCCTTAAAGAAAAAGCTTCTGCCTGGAAAGGATTTGTAGGCAAGATCACAAGTGAGGGAGTGTGAGAAATCCTGCCACTTGTACCAGTGAATGGCACCCTCACACATCCCTGTTTCTCACCACTGGAGAGTTCACCAGCATTTTGTCCTGAAAGTGGTTTGATGCCTGAGAATAATGCACTCAGGAAGTTGGAAGGGAAGCAGAGAACAAGTTATAATAAAACCTGTCCTTTTTCTGCAAGTGATACTTGTCAAATATAAACACAGTCAAGGTAGAGAACAAGTTGTGCTAATCTGCAGTATTTTCCCAGCAACCAGTTATTACTTTCATATTTTATTTTATAATGCATAAAACCCCAGCACCTGGAGTCACGTTGCTAACAGAAATAACTCAGCACAAGTGTGGAGGAAAGGTTGTGTTTCCAAGCCTGTGTGTGCCTGCCAGAGGTGATGGCAGCCTGGACTGGGACACCTCTCCCAGAACTCAGCTTGGTTCTGAGCCTGCAGAGCTCACTGAAGGCAAGAGCACAAAATTCAGTGAAACGGGGTGATCACTCAGGCAGCTGCTCTGAGCTAAGGTCCAACCCATCCCCTCTTCCCTCCTACCCAGGGAAGTGACACTGGAGCAAGCTTGGGTTCCTCTGCCTTCAGATCTCTGACTGCAACACAGACACAGCCAAAAAGACTCCAAACCTTGGGCAGGTGAACAGAGCTCGATTTATGGTCCACTGAAGCCACATCATTTTTATGAACTGCAGCCAGCTCTTCAAGGTTCCTGGTTCCTGCATCTCTGACCACGTGAACTCGGCACTGCTGGCAGAGCCAAGGTTTGCAGTGCTGAGGGACAGGGATCAGCCTGAAAATCACCCTTCAGTCTGAACTACAGGAACAAAGGCATTAACAGGGTGTCAGAAATTTCACAGCTTCCTTGAACAATACCTTCCTGCATTTCACTGCACTGAAAGCTTCTCCTAGATACCCAAACCAAGCCTTCTCTGCAGTTTAAATGTAGTTTGGTCTCATCATTCCCCCCTCCCTCCACGACAGGGAAAGAATAAATCAATCATCCTTCCTTAACAACAGCTTTTATGTTCTGAGAAACCATGACATCCCCCTCCCTCCCCCAGCCATGCTGCCTTGTCTAGATTAAATGCACCTGATTTCTTCAACCTCTCCTCAGAGGTCATGTTTTCTAAAGCTCTGACAATTAGTGCTGCTCTCCTCTGGCCTTTTGCCAATTTGTCTACATCTCTATTTTAAAGCCTGGTATCCACAAACCAGCCACTGAAGCAACAACACGCTCGTACAGACAAAAGAAAAAGCAACCTCTGGTGTACAGAATCCTCCTAAAACCACAGAAACATCTCCAAACCTGCTGCACCCATCCTGGTTGCTGTGTAGGAGGTTAGAGATGGCAAAGGGGCAGCTCAGCTCCTGCCATTGGAGTGCATCACGTGTGCAGCAGGAGGGAGCACAGCCCTGTCTCTTCTGGACAAGAGGAGAAATTATTCAAGACAGCTTTGTGCATGAGCCTCAGCATTCCCTGCTTGCACCCTGCCTGTGGCATCACCAGCCTCTGAGATCCCTGCAGCAGCACGAAAGCTGCTCTTAGGTCTTCTGCTGAGTAAACAAAGCCAACCAGAGAAAATTAGAGGCTTCAGTTACTAAAGCCACATATAGAACAGGTCTGTGCCTTACCCTGCAATGGTAAATACCCAGAGGCACGAGATTCCATCCATGCAAAACCCTGCTCCTCACTCCAAACCCTCCAGAAGCTGAAGGGCAGCCCCAAAACAGCCACCCCAGACAAGGCTGCCCTGGACTGTCTGGTGGGAGTGTTTGTGCACAGCCAGGGTGGTACAGAGAGGCAGGATGAGGGCCAGGTTTGCTGAGGAAGGACCCTGGCACTGCAGAGCTTCTCTTGCATTTCCAGTGAATTCTTCTCTTGCATTTCCCTCCACCCACCAGGACCAGCACTGGGGCCATGTCAGTGTCCCCACAGGCACCCCCAGCACACAGCCTGCCATTCCCCCACCAGGACTTTTCCCTTCAGCCTTCACTCCACGCTGCTGAACGAGGCAGGAGCATCAGCATCTTCTCATTCCTGCTGCAGAAAATGGCCTGCCCAGGCACTGCCTCTGCTTTGTTCCCAGCACTGAGCCTCGGGGCAGCCTGGCTTGGTGTTTACAGCTCAGACCCAGGCCCAGGGCACAGCTAAGTGCAGCCATGGGTTGCTCACACAAGGCCTGACAGACGTGGTTTGGTGGGATCCAGGAGCTCCCAGGTAGCTGGAGGTGCAGGAGGAGGCACATCCAGCACTGGCTGAGGAGCTGCTGCCAGGATGGAAACATTCATCCTCTTCATAAATCTCCCTCTGGCCCTCCCCAAACAGATAGCCTTGAATCATTTTTGGCTGATGGGCTAATTAGTCCTGTGCTGTAGTTTTTTGAAACCACCCAAAAGATAACTCAGAGGCCAGCCTGCTGTCAGGACACTCAAATTTACTACACTCCAGTGCAGGCAGAATGGAAACGCTCCTGGGTTTTCAGCACACAGGAAGATTGCAAGAGGAGTTCACAAATTGCTGTCTGCATAATAGCTGTGCTCACAGATCTCAGGACTGAGGCTCTGCTACAGCACTGAGAGAACGTCTAAAAGATGCCAGCCCAGCAGGAGACACAAGCCAAATCACAAAGAAGATTCCCAACACTGATTTTCCTGTTCCTTTCCTTTTATTTTAGACTATGTACAGTATCAAGCACAAACTCAGCTTATTGTTAACATTGCTTGAGGAACAAGAAGAGTTGACCATGTATCATGAAAGCAGAAATGTTCTGGGAAGCACTTTCATCCAGCATCTCTGATTTGCAGTGACATCTTAGAAGCACCAAGTTCAGCAGGGTCCCTTAAGAACCTACTCAAACTTTTCCAATAAAATCTAGGTTTAAACATCCATTTAACACTTTCCAATCCTTTTCCTACTTGGTTTTGTTTTTTTTTTTCACTCCTATCTCCATGATCTCTCTCCCATCCACAGCCAATGCTGTGCATTCCTTTTGCCAGGTTTAGCACCACAGCCAGAAACATCAAACACATTCAGAGGGTGATATTGAAGCTCTCCCTCTCTTCCCAGCAGGTCACTCCATGGAATCCCTTGGATTTAAAAGGGCAAAGCCCTCCATGGCTTTACTTTTAGGCACTGTTATACATTGCCAGAAGGAGAGATGGTCTCAAGGCAAATCAGCAAACCTGGCATTGGCTTTTTGCCTTGGGGGGAAGAGGTTTTATGAGGGATTTGTCACTGCTGAGGAATCTCTCAGTGGATTTTGGATCTAAAAGACAGGACCCTGGGCTCCAGGTCATCTGGGGATGTCAATGCCTGCTCTTTCCCCATGGATTCATGGCTCTGCAGGGGCAGGAGGAATCTCTACCACCACTGTTCCCATGGAGATTGCACCTGTTCTCCAAGGAGGTCTGGCAGAAAACAGTTCCTTGTGTATGACAGGTTTCCTACATTTTCCCAAACTCCTTTAGGGAGTGCTTTGCCCTTTTTGTACCACTGGGCCCGTGCACAGAATGAGATTTTGCCTAGCCCTGGCATGGATTCCATCCATCTGCACCACACCAGGCACAGAACCACCCTGAAAGGAGGATAATGAGGATTTCCAGCCTGTGTCATTCTCTCCTGGCATCCTGGCATTGTCACCTCATCCAGACAAATGAACTTGAAATATTTATTTAAGAAAGGGGAAGACTGGGAACTTCCCAAGGAAAATGGAAGCTCTCACCAGGATGGTGAAATCAAGGACAGCACAAAAACAGAATGGAACATCTGAGGAAGGGCACAACCACAACACAGCTCTTGGGCAGATTTTTGGAATATCCAGGCCTGAATATGGTGCAAGCAACGAGGCTGCAGCTCAGTGAGGAACCAGAGCCACAGCCCTCAGAGCAGGCAGAGCTGACCTCAGTTCCTGCCAGCACAGCTCCTTGAGATGCCCTTTGCAAACACACAGGTTACCCTGCACAGCAGCAGCCACAGTCCCAGCCTGTTGTCACACGAAGTCTCCCTGTGGACCTGAACAGTCACAGAACATTTTCTCAAGCAAACTGTGCCTGCTCCTGAGGCAGTGCTGAGGGATCCTTCTGCAGGAACAGTGCTTTCCCTGGGCAGATGCAGCACCCGTTCTGTGATTGTTCCAGGGGAAGCAGAGAGTTAAGGATACAATCTGTGAGGCACAGTGGATCACCTAATCTACCTCATGGGTATTTTTAATGGATTAGCAGGTATTAGAGTGGGATATGGCAAATATCCCATGGAAATTTGGAAGTGAGAGAGAACAATCAGCTGGCTGCAAAAACAGTGTAAAGGTTGTCCCAGAGGGATTGAAGGATTACAGAGGAAGCTAAATCAAGGCTGATTTTAAAAGATGTTGGTAGACAGCTACCCAAGCTGAATAAAAACAAGGTCTCAAATGTACAGGCTCAAAAATGGAACAGGAGAGTAGACACCAAGCCTGACAGCATCTGGACTGCCAGTGGACCCAGTCCAGCAGAGCACCTGTACACACCCAGAGGGCTCTCAGCATTAAAAAATGTTACTGACTCCTCAGAACATCATCTGTTCTTGGAAGAGGCCTAGGTCAATATTCAAGAGATAGATCTTTAAAGCTGTTTCATCCTCAGTGATGAGAACAGTCTTCCAACAGCTTCTGCTTGTGAATCTCTTGGCCAGATTTGGTAAGGTCACAGGAAAGAAAGAGGAAAATAAATTTTCAGGTTTGCCAAGCTCTGATTTAGAGACACACAACTGCATCACCAGAACTGACCATCAAGAACCTGGCATTGACCAGTGGGTCCAGGAAATCAACCTTTAAAGAGCAACTTTACCAAGAGGAGAGTGCCAGCTGCCATCCATCCCTTAGAGCTGGCAGTGCCCAGCTGGGACCATGGCCAGCCTGCTTTGCAGGGATGTCACTGCCACTGGATTCTCTGTGGGAGCAGGGGCAGTGCAGAAGGTGCCTCCAGACCCTTGGGAGATGGAGGCAGCGCTCCAGCCTCCTGGAGGATGGGTAACCTGCCCTCCCCATGCCCCCCAGGGCACCCACACAGACCAGCCCCGAGGCTTTGCAGTCTGCAGGGCACACACTTGGTGTTCCCCTCTTGGATCTCTCTCTGCAGAGCTGGCACTGTCAAATACCACATTTCCCTGTGTTTACACTGAGCAAATCCCAGCAGAGCAGAGACTCTGAGCATCCCAGGTCCCTCCAGGTCTCCTCCACCAGGAGTAGCAGCAGGAGGACGCAGGGTTTGCCAAGCAAGTGCCTGTGGTAGAGTGACAGCAAAGCAACACGAGCCAGGCTCCTTCCCCAGCAGCAGCGTGAAGCGTTGTGCCCACGCTGATCAGCCACCCCCACACCCTCCACCTGAGAAAACCTCCCTCCTACCCCTGTCAGGATCCTGGCAGAAGCTGCATCTCTCCAGGGCCCAGCCAGAGCAGCCCTGGGCACAGCTCTGCCTGCCTGGGAAGCTCTGCTGGGCTCAGGAACACCCCAGGCCTTTTGTTTTCACTCAGGTGCTCAGGGCTTGTGTTTGCCCCATCTCCCAGAGCCAGACAGGGCACGGCCAGAGCCTCTGCTCCTCCAGGCTCAGGAGCCTTTGGCACCCTCCTGCTCCTCCTTTCCCAGCCCAGTGCCTGTTACACTCCTTTTCAAGCAGCTCTTCAGAAAGGATTGCAGGCAGACACAAAATATTTTGAACCCCTGGGTGCAAAACTAAGCAGGATATTTAACCCTGTCCCAGAACACACCATAGGCAGCTGCCCCATCTCCAGCTCCCCAGGTCAGTCTCTGAGCAGGACACATCACAGCCTCAAAAACACCCTTAGCAACACCAAATATTCAATTTCTGTACCAGTCCTGGTGCTACAGTGCCCACAGAGGCACACAGGTTTTAAAGCAGGTTTAGGGCTGAATCCCAAATGCTTGGAACCCTTCCCCAGCATCACAACACTCCTTGCAGAGCCAGCAGGTAGGAGTGCAGCAAAACACCCGGAAAACCACAGCAGCACCCTCCTCTTCACAGCCAAACCTCCCCCAAAGGCAGGGGCAGTGCTGCTGGAGGTGGGGCACCCATCCCATGCCATCCCATCCCATGCCATCCCATGCCATGCCATGCCATGCCATGCCATGCCATGCCATGCCATGCCATGCCATGCCATGCCATGCCATGCCATCCCATCCCACAGTACCCAGCTGATGCCTTCAGTTTTATCTTTGATGTATTTCAGGCTCTGTGGTGCCCAGGGTGCAGCTCTGAGCTCACACTCAGGCTCACTCAGCTCTGCACACAGCAGGGACACAAAACAAATCCTTTTCCTTCTGCACACCAAGGACAACTTTCAGCCCAAAAGCACAAACAGGGGTGGCTGGAGGGAGGAACAAGGATGGGACCTCACAGCCCTGAGCTCACACTCAGGCTCACTCAGCTCTGCACACAGCAGGGACACAAAACAAATCCTTTCCTGCTGCACACCAAGGACAACTTTCAGCCCAAAAGCACAAACAGGGGTGGCTGGAGGGAGGAACAAGGATGGGACCTCACAGCCTGGAGCTGGAATTGGACAATTAAACCCCAATATGCAAATGGACCAAAACTTATCAAAGTGTCAGACCTGGTGACCCTTTGTCCATTTTGGGTCCACCTTGGGTGTAGCCCTGATCAGGCCTTGTCCTGCCCAAGGTGTATCCTAAAGGTCTTTCAATAAATCCCTGCTTTATTCTCTGGCTCTACCCAGTCTCTGTTCCAAGTCAGCCTTCCCAAGACATCCCAGCCCCTCCCTCCCTCCACAGGACCCTCCCCTCCTCAGGTGGGGCTCCAGATCACCCCCAGCTGATTCAGCCCTTTTCCCTGCCTGGCAGATGTGGAAGTTTCTCCCGGGTTGCCCATTGGAATGTCCCACTTCTCACCTGCCCCCTCAGGGCACAAAGGTGCTGACCCAAAATGAAAGTTTTCTCCATGGAGGAGCCTCTGTCCTGTGTGCACTGGAAATGTCCTCCCCCAAAGCCACTGCAGACCTGGCCTGCAGGAAATGACCTGTCTGGGAAAACACTCTCCCACCAAATCTCATACCAAATCCTGAGCCATCTAATCCCCTTTGCTGCAAATGAGCTGAGCCAAATTAATTTAAATGGGTTAACACAAGCTCCTCTGTTCACATCAAATCTGTTTTTCTGTCTTAGAAGTGTTTGTAACAACAACAAAATACCTGGACTTGTCATATTTTATCAAAGTGAAAACAACAACAAGGTGTTTTCTTTTTTTTCCTCCCTGTTTTCAGGTTTTTTTATGAGTTAGTCACACCTCCTCATCACTGTTTACAGACTCTTTTGTTTAAAGGATGTAATTCCTGGATGGGATCCACTTGGATATCCCCAGCATGTGGGGGAAAAACAGAAGGAATAGGATGGCCAGGCTGGGACCTGGTGCTAAACTTGCACCAAGGTTTATGCCCAGGGGCAATCAGGACAATTTACAGGGCAAGTTTTGAAAAAATGGGGTGAGTCAGGCCTGAAAATATCATTACATTCACATTAAATTCATATCTCAGTTAGGAATCACGAGAAACAAAGCACACACTTGAAAACAAGCCTCCCCCTTTCCAAATGCCATCCATACATAAGTTTTTATCCCTCAGTTTCTGAAGCTCTTGGATGGGCTTCATTCAGGTGGTCCTGTCCTTTCTCAACAGCCTGAAGATAGGGAAAATCTTACAAAATTCAGTGATAATCCAGAATTGCAAGAGTTTAGTAGGAACAAGGATTCTGAGATGTTCACTTCTGAAAGATAGCCCCCAGTGCTGGTGTTTCCATTATTTCAGGAAGACTTGACTTGCAATAATGTCCAGGACAAAAGTTGCCTTTTAGCCCAGAACCTCTTTATTAAGACATAAAACTAAGTCTCATTTGCTCACCAAAATAATTGCTTTCACTCAGGATGCATGGATGAGTGAATCTTGCAGAGCTTTTACATATATATTCATCTCCAGCAATTCATCAACACAATAAGCACACATTATTAACTTGAGTACTCATCAATTTCTTTTTTCTGGAGCTTCAAATACTAGCAAGGAGCTAGTGTGCAATAGGGAAGAAAAACATGTAGGGGAACTTGTGATAAATGTTCTATTTTTGCTGTGAAAGGAGGAGAAGAAGAAGAATTCAGCTCATAGCATACCCTCTTCCTCACTTCCAAAAATTTCCTGCCAAGCTGAGATCCTTCTCCAGAGGCCAGGAGGGTGGGTTTTCCTGCAGGCCTTCTCCAGGTGACACCTGTGACCTGGGTGGCCTCCTCTCCTGGCCTGACAGCTTCAGTCTTACACCCAGAGCTTTGCCACTGCCATGGGCACCCCTTTTTTATTTATCACGCACTGAACCACCCTGTGCAGCTCTGGATGTGGTTTTTCCCCTGGCACAAGGTTCTCCTGGCCTGGAGACGTCACCTGCTGTGGTCTCACCAGCACCAAGCTCCTTAAAGGGAGCAGGAATCATCTCAGAGTGTAAGAGAAGAGCAAGAAGGACTCCAGGTAGCTGAGGGGATGTGCTCCAGCCCAGGAGTACAGGAGGGGCAGGGGACAGGAAGGAGGAAGGCCAAGATATTGCTGCAAAGAGGGGTGTGGAGATCCCAAATGAGGGTGATAAGAGCTGGGAAGCCTCAGCCATGACACAAAGCAGATGAGGAGCAGGACACAGGCTCATTTCAACCCAACACCCCTTAAGTGCTGATTTTTGCTGATTTTCCTTAGGGAAGTTTGAATGAGAAAGGTGCCAGGGAAAGCTGCGGGATCCACAGGCATGAAAACCCAGGATTCACTGTGCAATCCCAAGGGTTTCACGGTCACTCTGTTTTCACCTGGCATTTCCAGACCCTTGCACACCCCCAGGAGAACCCCAGGATCCCTGCACTCCAGGAGGGCTGGCAGTGAGGAGCAGAGAGTGCCCTGACCTTGCTTTGGGCCACCAAGACCTGCAAATGATACTGAAAAATCATAAAGATCCATCTGCTTGGGACTCCTGTAACTAAGCTGGAACTACCTTGTACTCCAGATAGCCAAGGGAATGTGTTAGGAAAGATCTGCTGGCCAAAAAACCCATCCTGGCTCTGCAGCACAGAGCTGTGGAAGAGCAAGGGGCACTTTGGAGTTCTCCCAGCTCAGCTGAGTGTCCCAAAGGGGAGCACAGGGTGACAGTGTGTCCCAGGAACCGAGGCTGTCACCCTGTTTCTTCCCCTACTCCTGGGCTGTGTCCCAGATAAAGCCCAGCATGGCTGGAATGGCTCTGCAGGTCAGAGTGGAGCCTCACATGGGGACAGGGATGGCTCTGGGGTCACTTCTTGGTGACAGCCCCTGGGCTGTCATTTTAGAGGGTCAAATTGCCAAGTCAAAGGGACTTGGATCTAGTTTTGATGCAGAAAACATCTGGGCTTGTTGGCAAAACACCTGTCCAGAGTCAAGGGCCTGGCCAGGGCCCTGGCTCCAAACTGGACTCCCTTAATACATTTTTAAAACAAGGCTCTCAACAAGAGTAATTAAGAGATTCTTAAACAACTAGAAAATAAAAGGAAGGCTCTCAAAGTGACACATGCCTTTTGGATAATTAGAAAATAAAGATGTTAAAGCACATGAGAAGTCAACTATAAATACAGAAAACCAGCAAATTCACACCATGGAATCAATATATCATATTGATATATGCAATGATATATGCAACATCATCTGTCAATATTTCACTGCAGAAGCCCAAGAGTGAAAGCTGAAAGCAGTGCAAGACACCCTGCCTGCTTTTCCTGCTCTGTGATATGATCATACACAGTAAATATATTTTCTGCCACATGTAGTGGTTTTTTTAAACATTTTGCCAATGATCAAATTTACAAAATTTCAGTTTTTCTCAGAAGGGGTGCTGAGGAAAGTCCTTCTGCTTCCTCCATCAGAAGAGGAACTATTTGTGAACGAGATGACTGCCTGTTTATTAAGAGCCTTTCCTATGGCTATACCATGACATTTCTCTGCAGCAGGACGTGGGCTCAGCTGCTGTTCCCTGTGGGGAACCCACAGGACACCAGAGCTGAGGGAAAGGTCCCAATGTGGTGGCCAAGCCATGGCCCAGAGCTCAGGAGGTGCTCAGGTCTGTTCTCACAGAAAGAATAGCAGGAAGCAGTGCCATTCCTGCTGTGAGTTCCATTCCTGCTGCTGTGGGTTTTGGCATCACCCCCAAAAATCTTCCCCCTTTAGGTGTCCCCGTGGTGTAAAATGGCCCCAGTGGTGGCCCAGCCTCCCTCAGATGGTGGGGAAGATTTTTTTAGCCAATATTTGCCCAGCACAGGAGCCTTGCTGATATCTGTCACACAGAGCCCTTAATACCACCCGAGAACAAATTATATTTGTGCCTACTCCACATCACATCCAGCCCTGATTTGAGAATCCTTTTTGGCGAGTGATGATGTCCAGGGCAGAGAGAGCACAGCTTGATTTCCAGAGCCCAGGCTGAGCTGGCAGAGCTGGCAGGTAGAAATATCTTGTTTTGACTGGTAAACTGAGCAAGTTTGACATGGAAACCACTGAGGGAGAATAAATATGGAACAACAAGATGTAATTTTACAGAGCCTCTCTTCTCTAGAACTACACTCAGAGCCATCCCAGAGCTGAACTAAGAGGTCCTGAGGTCTAGGGAGGGGAATTCTGGACACGGGGGCTTGGGCTGAGGCTCACCCCTGTCACAACCACAATTATTTAACAGAGTTATTCCTGCAGGACTGCAAAGAACAGGAGAAACAGGAAGAGGAGGGGGGAAGGATCAGAGGAAAAAAAAGAATTTTTAGCTGTGACACAGAACCAGGGATAAATGCCACAACAAGAAAAACAGCCTATAGGAACGGTGTGATCAGTGCTTCCCAAGCCAGGCTGAAATTCCTGCTCTGCTCCAAGCAAACAGCAGAGCTCCCACATCCCAGAGGGAAGGGAAAGGAGCTCTGCATCCTTCAATCCCATGTGAACAGGTCTGGATCTCCAGAAAACCTGTTTAACTGACCTGTTAAACCTGTGCTATGGGATCCACCATCCAACCTTCCCTTTCTCACACAGGAGATGTGAATTCCTCTGAAAGACCTTGTGCCCTCGTTGAACAAATTTTTTGTCTTGTCCATGGTTCTGGTCATGCTTTAACAAGTGCAGGATATTTCACATGAAATATCAAGCTATAAAAACCTCCAGCAAGGTGGAGCAAGGGCTCTCTGCAAGAATGGATTTTAGAAACCAAACACTGTCAGTACCACCAAAAAAACCTCTTCTATCCAGCCAGCCTGACTCTGTAGCAGCTTCCAACTCTTTTTTTTTTTTTTTGAACCATACATAGGTGAGAAAAGACACATGCACACACAGAGTCTCTTTCACACAGCATTAAAACTACAGCACATTCCTTGGCTTTTCTATTTCGTGTTATATGAATTAAAAATACTTCTCTGCCTAACTGGGATACTGGGAGTCTTAGGACAGGAACAATGCAGGTATGTAAAGCTGCTCTGATGAACAGCTCCAGGGCAGTGGGAATATATTTTGAGTAATCAAAAGGACTTCTACTAATGGATTTTACACTCCTTTCACATTTTGCTTTCAGTGGCAGTCCCTTTAGGCAAGTTTACTGGCAGGAATAATCTCAGAAATGGTGAGTGTTACGTAGATGTTTGTCAGGGAGGAGCATGGGTCCAGGTGATGTGGAAAACATCATCCAGACTGGCTATAAACAACAATCCTTTTAGTCAGTTAGTTAATTAAGAAGTATTGGAATTATTCTGCTAATCAGTAACTTGAATGCATTGCTTCTTGATGTAAAAAATCTATTACTAAGGGTGGAGGCAAAATTCCTGGAATAAAAGCTTAGTTAAAATGATGATGACATCTTGGTTTTAGGAGATCTCTGAGGGGTCCTTGCTAGCCCAGTGCCCTGCCATGGACTGGAAGAGGCTGTGTCAAGGCAGAGCTGCAGGGAGAGACTGCACCAGGCCAGGGAGAAAAGGAAGGAGAAGGAAAACCAGATGCATTTATCCCACACGGGCTTGGGCATAAGCATGAGAATCAGCATCTCCTCCAGTTCCAGTGGAGCACACTGGAATGGATGACAGCAAAACTTCATGTTCCTGCTGGACACCAAATCCTGCAAAGCAGGCACAGCTCTGTGGCAGGCACAAAGCTGCTCAGAAACCCAGGGCCAGTTTTGGGCTGAGACTCAGGGGAACTCATCTCCATTGCTGTCGTCTCCCAAAACTGCCTCCACTGCTCTGTGCCAGGGATTCCTGCCTTGGAAGGAGGATAATGAGAGTGGCCACACATGAATGCACAAGGGTGTTCAGTGTGCAGCAAGAGGTTCACAAGTTCTGTCACACTGGAGGAAGGGACTGCTCTAATGTCCTAAAATATTATTGCCCTCAAGAACAAAATCATGAGGAAAACAAAATGGATGAAGTTTAGGTGGAATGATGCCTGTTGGAGTCCAGGACATCCCTGTGGCCACCCTGGAGGGTTTGGAGACCGGACAGGGGGTCTGGGATCTGTACAGGGGGGTCAGAGCCTCACACAGAGCCCAGGAGGACACTGCCTCTGATCCCTGCCATGGCAGTGAATGCCCACAGTGTGTGAAGAATCACAAATCCTAAGAATTTAAAAATAAATAGTAGTTAGTTTGTTATAGAATATAAATATAGAAATTAGGATTCTTAGCATATGGGGGTGAAGAGACAAGCTGGAGGAATTGGGGAGTGGCCCCTGTGCTCCTTGTTCTTGCTCTCGTCCCCCATCTTTTACTGAGTTGGATTTTAGAGATTGGTTTAGAGTAGAAATGACATGTTAGTGTAGGTAGTAGGTATTGGTAAAATTTTGTAAATAAAAAATCCATCCTGGACAGTGGTTGGGTCGGAGATCCCGCACTGAAGGTTTGGGGATCTCTGACCCGCCCAGTCCCCGCGTGTCCTGCTCTGCTGGGGACGCCCTGCAGAGCTGGACAAGAACTGAGAGATAATTTAGAATAAACAGCCCTGATAACACTGCTGGACTCAGCCTGTCTGCTCTGGCTCTGGTGTGAAACACCCAGGGCAAAGAGAAGACTGAAAACCTGATTACCCTGGGGAACAGCAACCCCAGGGAAATCCCCAGGGAACAGCAACCCTGGGGGAGACCCCACTGCCTCGGGGAACAGAAATCCCCAGGAGAATCTCAGGGAGAAAGAACCCTGAGAGATGCCCACTGCTGAATGGATGTTATGGAGCCAGTTCTTAATTAAACTGTCCCCATCATCCTTGCTCATTCCTTTTCCTTGACTGACAGAGGATGGATTTGCAGGAGGGCAGCACTGGCAGTGGGGTCCCTGCCTGCCCTGCAGTGAGTGAGGGGGAGCCCACAGGAAAGGGAAGATGTTTTTGTGGCTGAGCCCTGTTCCTCAGGACTGGATGTGTCACAGGGTCCTGTGTGCTCTGTCCTGCCTGAGCCACCAAAGCTCAGGGATTTTGGTGAACTCTGTGTCTCTCTCAGAGCACTGGGGCTGAAATCTTTAGGAGCTGTTCTCCAAACAGGCAGTGCTGGCTCCAGTGCTGCCCAGCATCCTGGAAAATCACCCCTTCACTGGGCACCCCTCAGCAGGGGACACCTTTGGCTTCCCAGGGGAGAGGTGTGAACAAACTCCTGCTGTGCTGGTGTGCTTGACAGCACTCACAAAAACAGCTCATGCTGTGTGGAGAGCGGGTCTGGGCACAAAACAGCCAGTAAAGCAAAAGTCCAAGATGGACTTGGGGTGCTCAGTCCTAGGCTTAGCACCAGAAAATCACCTCAACCACCCTAATCACCTGCTGTGGCCACCCCAGCTGTCCCCACTGCCTGTCCCCCTCTGGGGAGAAAGGAATGAGAAAAATCAGCTCCATGTGTAAATGGCACCTTGGTGCTCTGCAGGGCTGCTCAGGAGGAAGCAACTCTTGGACCTCACCTCCTGATGCACCCTCACAAATATAGATCCCTGGAGAAACCCCAATTGTGGCTTTTTCAGAAGCCTTGTGTGTCTGACTTTGCAGCCTCCAAGTCCTTTTGGCAGCATGTATTTCATATAAAAAGAGCAAAGTGAAAAAAATAGAAATTCCATCATGTGGCAATGTGTTAACATCCACATATGTCCCAAGAAGGACGGGATCCTTTCATTTCCTGCCACTTCAGTTAATGAAGTAAGACACAACAGCAGGAGGTTGTCATCTTCCTTCTGGATTAGCCCTAGAGAGGATGTGACCCATGGTCCGGAGCCAGAAGTCACAAAAACTGGGGAGGAGGTGAGGGCTGCACAGCTGCAGCCAGATTTACTGACCAAGAATGGCCTTTTCTTAATGCTCTTTATTCAGGGAGGGAAGTGGGACTCCTGACAGCCCTAGCAGGCATCCACCTTTCCTTTGGCCTTGAGTGACACTGGGGTTTAGACTTCCCTGACAGCTTCTGTCTCTCCTTCTTCAATTAACTCCTTTCCCCAGCCTGATCCACAATTACCCCTCTGTTTTCAAACCCAGAGCAGCTCTTCTGCCCAGCCACGCCATGGGGACAGAGGGGTGACATTTCCTGGCTGAGTCAGGCTCTGTGAAATGCAGCATTTCAGGTTCACCCCGTGCCCAACCCTGGGCAAGTCCTCCTGAAGGCAGGGAAGGAGCTGTCCCTGGTGGGACGAGAGCCTTCCTGCTAAATCTCAATTCTCTGCCCCAAAAGGGCTGGCTCAAGGCATCTCAGAAGAAAAAGGAAAATTGAATCTGGCTGCTCTGAGATTTAAACATTTTTGCCACAGAGAGGAGGGGAAAGCTCAGAACTTAAGCCTAGAAAGGCAGGTGAGCAGCTCCTGTGGCCACCCAGACAGGCAGCACAGGACCAGCACCCACTGTGCTCTCCCAGCCCCACATCCTGGTCCTCCTGAGCTGCATCCCTGCTCTGAGGTGCTGCCCCACCCCAGAGGCAGTGGGGACACAGCCCTTGTGCCAGCCAGGTCGCTGGTGGCCCTGGGGACCCTCCTGCTCCACATGCACAGGGGCCAGCCCTGCAATGGTGCCACTGGTTTCATCCCCCAACATTTTAGGACAGAAAAAAAACCCTAGCATGACACACTTTGGCTTGTTCTCAGAAATTTCTGAACAATTTTCCCTAAAATTTCCCCCATCCCCTTCAAAAATCCAAAGCAAGCTGGCTGCCTGGAAAAAAACCACCACCCGACGTGCAGTGGAAAACAGAGACATTTCCATGAAGGGTTTAACAGTACCACCAGCCCTGACCATGGAAGAAACCAAATTCCCATTCCTTCAGCACAGGACCACTGAGAACAGTTGTTTCCCAGGCACACAGGGCTGGGGGGCAGGGAAATAACACAAACCCCCATCCCCTGCTGTGGCCATGCCAGCCCATGCAGCCGCTCAGCCCAGCCAGTTTTGGAGCCCTGAACCACTGAGGATGCTTCACTGCAACACTTTATGCATCAGCAATCATTTACTTTTACAATTCTGGCTTCCAAGTGATGCTGTTACACAGGGAAAGGCTGAGGATTTCACCCTCAGTTCCACTGAATTTGGGATAAACAGGACATGGGAGCAGGGCTGGGTGCCCAGCAGGGTGGAGGTGTGAGGGAGCAGAGAGGAGCTCAGAGCAGGAGGGGCAGGGCACAGGAAGGAGGAAGGCCAAGATATTGCTGCAAAGAGGGGTGTGGAGATCCCAAATGAGGGTGATAAGAGCTGGGAAGCCTCAGCCATGACACAAAGCAGATGAGGAGCAGGACACAGGCTCATTTCAACCCAACACCCCTTAAGTGCTGATTCTCCTTAGGGAACTTTGAATGAAAAAGGGGCCAGGGAAAGCTGCTGGATCCACAGGCATGAAAACCCAGGATTCACTGTGCAATCCCAAGGGTTTCACGGTCACTCTGTTTTCACCTGGCATTTCCAGACCCCCAGGAGGAACCCCAGGGTCCCTGCACTCCAGGAGGGCTGGCAGTGAGGAGCAGAGAGTGCCCTGACCTTGCTTTGGGCCACCAAGACCTGCAAATGATGCTGGAAAACCACAAAGAGCCCTCTGCTTGGGACTCTTGTAAAGTTTTGGGCTGGAAACGTTGCACCAACACAGAGCAGCTGAGTCACCGAGCTCAAGCAGGATCTTCCTGCCATTCCTTCAATGCCTTCTCTACCCTGGGGCAAATATGATCTTAGTTTGCTTTCTTTTCACTTTTTTTTTTTTCCTTTTTTTTTCTCCTGTGGAGCTAATGCTTCTGAAAGTGAGTGCCTAAGAGCACTTAGAGGAGCCAGGGTGCTGCTCTGAAAGCTCCCTGCCTGTGGCTCTGCAATGATTCCCAGACATTTTCTGCAGCATCCCCTGCTCACCCAGCCCTAAACCATGAACATCCCGCTTGCCTGGTGGTGTGATCAGTGTGCTATATAAATCACCCCCACACTGTCCATCCTTCAGGGCCAGCTGGATGGCACCCACCTGTGATTTAATGTCCCTGTGTCCCTTGTGCTGTCCCAAAGCCCAAAACCCTCTCTGCTTCTTGCTGGTCTTGCAATACCACAGGCACAAAAATCTCCCTTTTGGGGGCCTGGCTGCATCTTGCTCCTCCCTGCACATCCCTCCTGCTCCAGATCCCTACCACAGCCCTGGCCAGACCCTTTATTGTTTGCCATGACCCCTCCTGTCCCCTCAGCCCCAGGCCCTCTCCTGTAGCAGCCCTGTGGTCCCTGCATGTCCCCCCCCGTCACTGTCCCACGGTGTGACACTCCAGGGCTTGGGGACAGTCCCTCAGGCTGCTCCCACCTAACCAGCATGGCTTTCCCGTGGAGCTGCTCCCAGATTTTCCCATCATCTCCCCACAGTTCCAGCTTTCCCTTTCAGTGTCCCCCCACTCAGCAGAGCTCCCCAGGTGAGCACATGGCACCACCCCTGAGAGCCGACCTGCTCCTCGGCCTAATGGGTTTCCAGAGGGTGGGGAGAGGGAGAGGAGAGAGTGGCTGATGCTTCTCAACCACTCAGCTCGGCCCAGAGCTAACGAGGCATCTCAAAATTAAAAAGTGAACTGCAATCCCCAGCAGGCCTGTCCTCCTTTTGGCATTAGGCGGAGTTCTCTTTCTCTTTTTCAAAAAAAAATAAAATAAAATAAAGAGGACTGGGGAGCTGCGAGTTGTATTTGGAGCTGTGGAAGAACCACATCCTGGGCAGGGTGGAGGTGCTGGGATGAGCCTTGGGGTTTTTTAGAAAGACTGTGAGGGGCAAGAACTGCCTTCCCCATGGGAAGAGGTTCTTCCATCCAAAGGATTCCAGTTCCTCCTGCTCTACAGAGAGGAGTGAATGGAGGAAGCACCCCAGGTCGTAGAGGTGGGACACTGTCCACAAGGCTGAGAGGGTGGGGACAGTGCAGGTGACTGCCACTGATGTGGATGGCAAGAAGGAAACAAGTCTGCTGCAGGAGGAAAACAGGGGAAAGCAGGCAGGAAAGAGCAGGGAAGGGAGGAAGGGAAGCCAGACTGGTTCCTCACGTTTGTGGGTTGCATTTCTCGTGTGGGAATCTGTCTGGGAAGGGCCTTGCTGTGCCCACACCTCCAGGGAACCCAGCACTGGCTGCTGTGACCTTCCTGTCCCCAGTGCCCCATCCTTGAGCCCCAGAGAGCCAAAGGCTCTGGCTTTAGAGGCACAGCTCACCCTGGTCCATGGGCAGCTGGGTGGCAGCTGCTTTGCTCCTCTCCACTCGGGCAGCAGCTCCCTGTCCATCCAGCCCCCCTGGTCACCCTTGGCCAGCCCTGAGACAGCTCCATGACACCCCTTTAGGGCACAGGGCTCCCAGCAGGACCTGTCACCCTCCAAGGTGCCACCTTGGCCATTCCCAGCTCACCCTAACCTGGTGGTGGGATTGCTTCACCTCACAGAGAGGTCTCACACCCTTTTTGCCCGGCTGGAAGGCAGAGGAGGGGTGGCAGGACAGTCTGGGTGGAGCACAGGGCAGTCCTGGAGAGCAGCCCAGCCCTCAGGATACTGGAACTGGAGCTCAGTCCAGTCCCACACGTCCCTGGGAGACAGCAGGGCTGCACACACACAGCTCCCAGGACTTTGCCCAAACCCTGCCTTTTCCATAAAATCACAGAACATCCGGAGCAGGAAGGGACCCATAAGGATCATCAAGCCCAACTCCTGACCCTATCCAGTGCTCCCCAAAAACCCCAGCTTGTGCCTGAGAGCACTGTACAAATGCTCCTGGAGCTCTGGCAGCCCTGGGGAGCCTATTCCAGGTTCCAATCACACTCTGGGGAAAGAACCTTTCCCTAATTTCCAACCTGAGCCTCCCCTGAAACAACTTCACGCTGTTCCTGTGGGTGCTATGGCTGTGCCAGCTGCACACAACTTACTGGGGAGAGCTTCACCCTCTCCACAGCAGGACTGATGGACTGGGAGCCATACAGGGTTACACACCTCCTGGCATGATCCCACTGGATTTCTCCTAGAAATGGGTTTGATCCAAAACCCCAGAGAACTGGTGAGCTCCGGGTACAGCAGTGGTACAAGGAAACTTCCACCCCTTTCCCCTGGCCTTATAACACCAATGATCTCCAGCTTCCAGACTCTTGTGTCAGCCCAGCTGGAAATGCTGCAGGAATTTTGCCTGGATAAGCTTGTCCTTGGGGGAGGGAGCCAGGGATGCTGATAGTTTGGCCATCCCTGCACCAGGAGCACCAAGGTGCTCCCCATCAGGACCTTGCTCTCATAAACAAAAAAAAAGACAAGAAAGGGTGAAGGGCAACAGTGAGGCGATTACAGGGATGGGGGTTATGGCCATAATTCTATTTCTTTGCTTGGGTGAAGAGAAATGCAGCTTGCACTGAGGAATTCAGAGTAAAATCAAATCAAATCAAATCCCCAGCCCCATCCATCCTGCAGCCCGGGAGGACGCAGTGCCTGCCTCGCCCAGCCCAGCAGCGCACAGATCTGGCAGGGTCAGCACTGAAGGAAGGGCTGGGCCCTTCCCTGGATACCCTGGGCCCTTCCCTGGATACCCTGGGGACCTGGAATCAGCAAACCAAACCTGCAGGACCCCCAGCCCACGGCTCCCTGTGCTCTGTGACTGCGGAGCCAGCTCAGCTCCTGCTGTACTGTACCACAGTCACTGCTTCTCCTGCCTCTCCTTCCAGTTTTATGGCATCTCCACGGTTCTCCCCCTCATAAAATGTGACTGCACCAATTTCCATGATCAGGGCTGGCCAGGTAAAAGGGACATTTCATGTTTGCTGGGCAGAGCCTTTAAATCAAAGCCAGCCATATCCCATATCCACAGGAGAGAGGGAAGATTTGGAACCCCTGTTTGCCTGCAGAATGCTGCATCCAGAGTGTCTCCCCACTGCACTGGCTGATCACCCAGATGCTCCTGAGCACTGTGGAGGGATGGGCACCATCTCCCCTGCCCCAGAGACCTCCCTGAGGCCAGGGTCCAGCAGCTTCTGCTGCCACCTGAAAGCCCCTGCTCCACCACAGGGTGGAACAAGGAGATGAGGGCAGTGGGGATGGTGTTTGTGGGCATGGAGGGAGGGTCTGCTGAAGGGTACGGAGTGGTCAGTGCATGGGGCAGGTCTGGGTGAGGTGCAGGGAAACCAGAGGATTCAAGGAGAGATGGGTTTGGTCATGGAAAGCAGTGATACATTTAGGGTGCCTTCTGATGAAATCAGTGAGGATATTCCTCCTCTCCCAGCTTCTAGGAACTATGGATCAGCCCTGATGGGGGAAAACTGCTCCCTTGAACCACTGGATAATGGTCCCTGGTCTCCCTTCCCCCTGAGAGCACAGACATGAGCCTGTGTCAGTCCTACAGAGAGAGACACCTTGACAAGCAGCTGTCCTGCTGTGGGCTGAGCATCCCCAACCCCTCACATCTCCTCATGAGGAGGAAATGGCTTCACCCAGAAAAGACTTCAAACAGCCAAGCTTGGCAGGCTGAGCTCAGAAGTCCTCAAATCCCCCTCCCTGTGCTTTTCCAGTGCCTGCTCCTCTCCCAGAAATGGATCTCAACTAGACCTGGGAACACAACAGTGCCCAGAGATTTTCCATATTTCATCTCCACCAGGCCCTTGTGATTCTCCTGGTTGCTCACAAGACCCAAGGGAGGAATTGAGGATCCTTGCACCTCCTGCTAATGGCAGCCAGGCCACCAGCTCCCCAGGGAATATTTTATGCCTCACTGCTGAGGAGGGAGCAGCTTTGCAGGCCAACCAACAGCCCCACCAGCAATCACCCAGGGCAGGGAAAAGAGCCAAAATATCTGGCACTGGGAGCAGAAATGGAGGAGGGATGACTTGTCTGTGATGGAGGAAAGCTTGGAGCAGAGGAAAAGCTGAGTGTCTCTGTTGTGGCAAAACAACCCCAGAAACACCACACCATGGACAGTAACATCACACCATGGACAGAAACATCACACCATGGACAGAAACATCACACCATGGACAGAAACGTCACACCATGGACAAGCTGTCCGCAGAGACGGCCGATGGTGGAAGGAGAGGAGAAGGAAAAGCAAGATGGGTGAAAGAAACGTGAGGGAGGAGGCCATGAGGACGTGAGGGTTGGGGTTGGAGATGCCTGAGGGGGACACTCCCTGCAGCCTGGGCATGCTGAGAGGCTGAGGGGTGGCACAGACACAGAGCAGGCCCTGCCCGCCGGCCATCCCCACCTCAATGGCCATCCCTGCCCCACTGGCTGTCCCTGCCCTGCTGTCTGTCCCTGCCCCACTGGCTGTCCCTGCCCTGCTGTCTGTCCCTGCTTCACTGCCCTGCTGGCTGTCCCTGTCCCCCTGGCCATCCCTGCCCTGCTGGCTGTCCCTGTCCCTGTCCCCCTGCCCGTCCCTGTCCCCCTGCCCGTCCCTGCCCCGCTCCCCACGGCCCCAGCCCTCACCGTACCTCCAAAGTCAGGCCTGAGGCGGACGTCATAGCCCTTCAGTAGTTTGTCCACAATCTCTTTCACCACAGAAATATTTCCAGTGGAGGGGCTGAAAGACAAAAAGAAGAGAGAGGTCGTCATCCCGTGTGGCACCGGAGGTCCTGGACAGGTCCCTCAGCATCCTTCACATGCCAGGGCAGCAGAACACCTCAGCCATGGGCAGAGCCTCTCTGTTTTCTCTCTCACTCGTGTTTTCTGTCCTTGGCACTGCTCTCAGCCCCCCACATGCCCACAAAGCCCCACAGGGCCCCACAGCCATGCTGGGAGGTGCTCAGAAGTCTCAGCAGTGTTTTGGCTCCTCTTCCACGGCTCTCCCTGACTCCAGGGCACCCCAAACTCTGTCCCTTGGTGTCCCCCTGGTGTAAACACCCCACGTCCTGCTGTGCCCCCTGTGAGCACCCTGGCACTGCCCCACACACATGGGAGGCTTCCCTGTGCCCTGTCCAGAGAGGGGGCACCAACAGATATAATTGTCCTTTTTTGCGTGGTCTCTCTCTTGCAGGTCTCACTCCCTTCCTCAGCCAAGCTGGGCTCTTGCTCCAGCTCTTACATCAGCCAGCACAGCCCTGGCATGTCCCAAGGTCCCCACTACACAAGTGGCACCCTGCAGTGTCACACACCCAGTGTAACCTCTGCTTCTCACTGCTCCCAGGGCTTCCTTCAGGTCATTGAAGCACACGAGAAAACAATGCTCCTTTTTTTTCTTATGGCTTCAATGTACGGCTGATCTTTGCCGTGTAAAAATTCAGTTTCTGCCACTCAGCATCACTGTGACTTCTTAGCAACGCAGATCAAGAGGCAGAGACAGGGAAGGAGAGTCCATCTTCCCCTCTGTGTGTCAGAGCAGCAATGCTTTCCCTCCCAGCCCTTTAACCTGCACACAGAGGGGGCAGATGTCCTCCCCAACACCAATCCAGCCCTTACAGCAGGAAGGGAGCTCCTTCTAAAATCAGCCCAAGGGCCAAACCACAGCTGAAGGTGGGAAACCAGAAAGCAAGGGATGCTAAAAATACTGGACCCGTTCCGTTCTGCGGGGTGTATCAGGTTTTGTGCCTGAATACCCAGCCTCTGTGCCACCCTCGTCCCCTGCTTTGCATGAGAATAGAGACCCTGCCGGTGACAACTGCTGCTCTTTGCAGTCACCCACCACAACAGCACGTCTGCCTGTCAACACCGCCTCCCACATCCATCCCAGCCAACCTGAGAGCTGCACCGCGGCACTGCCTCTGCCTGCCAGCCCCTGCCTGGCTGGACCCCGGGGTGCCCCTGGCGTGTCCGTGTGTCTGCACACAGACAGACAGACAGACAGACAGACAGACAGACAGGCAGACAGGCAGGCGTGCTCTCCTGGCAGGATGGAGCACGTAGGGACTCCCTGCCTGTGCACACAGACACAGGAGAGCTCTGAGTGCAGCTCATACATGCACAGACGTGTGTGCATGTGTGTGACCACATCCCAGCAGGTGACTGCAGGTGACTGGAGGTGACTGGAGGTGACTGGGGGTGCACACCTCGCTCTGCTGGGGTGTGATGAGGCGCTGGGCTGCAGACACAGTTCATGGGGAACACAGCAGCAGGAATTTGTGGGTTCCTGAGGCTGGGCTCCCTGGTGCCCAGGCCCTCCCTAGGGGTGTGGGTGGGAGCACACGGGAGCACCTGGGAGCCTGGGCAGCTCTCAGGGCTGTGGATGTGCAGGTTCTGTAGGTGCAGGAATTCCTCAGCAGGACAGGGATGTGCAAATGTGAGACAGCACCCAGCTCTGGTGCATGGACAACCAACGAGCCCTTGTGCTGGCAGGGGAAGGGGTCTGAGCTCCACTCCTGAATGTGCTCCTGTGCTCCTCTGTGCACAGCTTTAATCACTGAGAAAAGGCCACAGAGGTGTGCCCAGTGGGCACTTTCACAACACCGTGTCCAGGCTCACAGGCCTGTTTGCAGCTGTGGATTTCTCTGCAGGTGTGTGAGGTTTTGCAGCATGCAAAACACAGTCCTGTCACTGAGGACTGAGTGTGCACCACCATTTGTTCATCTCTAGACAGCCATTCCTAGGTACAGAGATTTCCATATTCATAATATGGACACTGTGCATTTCTCAAGGGATTTAGGCTCCTCTGTTTGGCTTCCTACAGTGCATAAACTCAGGAATCAGTGTTTACCTCATTAATATAAGCAGGGAAATTGAGACAGAGACAGTAAACAGTGTGTCAGGGGCTCTGCAGAAAGGGACAGAGCGGGGAGAGGGCCGTGGGGATTCTTTTCTCCTCACGAGCTACAAGTTGGCCTAGTGAGGGAATAAACCATCATGATTAAGGACAAGGTCTTTTGCCTCCCAGTGCTCCCTCTGATCCAAAAAGCCACATCCCTCCCACTGAGGAGGCGAGTCGTGCCTGTGCCCAGCTGTGGGCGAGCAGCTGCATGCCAGTGCTATTCCTGGCAAATGTGGGTCTGCATCCGCTCGGGGAGCGCGCAGAGCCAGCCTGTGATCTGAATTCCAGAGCGCCGTGCCCCTGATTCTGTGTCAGCAGCCATGTGCTCTGCATCTCCTCGTACAGCCAAACATCTCCATCCCAGCCCCCCGTGCTGCTGGCTGGGGTGTGGGGGTAGCTGCAGCCTTGTGCACATGGAGGGTGTTTTGTCTCCGGGCTGTGCACGGGAGAACACGCAGGCTCTGGTGGAAGTCAGGCTGGACATGCAAACGCACATGCAAGGACACACGTGTGTGCAAAGGGGGTGGCTGTGGGCTGTAAATGTCCCACATGTGCTTGGACAGTGCCTCCCGAGCTGCCTCTGTGTGTGTGTGTGTGTGTGTGTGTGTGTGTGTGTGTGTGTGTCCCACACAGCGGGACCACGCGTGAATGGTGTGGGCAAGGTGGGCACGCGCCTGAGCGTGTGCGTGTTTGTAACTGTGGGACACAAACCTGCAAGGACCTGTGTGTGTGTGTGTGTCCCACACAGCGGGACCACGCGTGAATGGTGTGGGCAAGGTGGGCACGCGCGTGAGCGTGTGCGTGTTTGTAACTGTGGGACACAAAGCTGACATCCATAGCCCTGCAAGGACCTGTGCATGCGTGTGTATAACTGTGGGAGCCCTGCGAGGACCTGTGAGCGTTTATAACTGTGGGACACAAAGCTGACATCCATAGCCCTGCAAGGACCTGTGTGTGTGGGTTTATAACTATGGGAACACAAACCTGTAAACCACAGCCCTGCAAGGACCTGTGTGTGTGTTTATAACTCTGGGAGCCCTGCAAGGACCTGTGCATGCGTGTTTATAACTGTGGGAGCCCTGCGAGGACCTGTGAGTGTTTATAACTGTGGGACACAAACCTGAGCATCCATAGCCCTGCAAGGACCTGTGTGTGTGTTTATAACTGTGGGACACAAACCTGAGCATCCATAGCCCTGCAAGGACCTGTGTGTGTGTTTATAACTGTGGGACACAAATCTGACATCCATAGCCCTGCAAGGACCTGTGTGTGTGAGTTTATAACTATGGGAACACAAACCTGTAAACCACAGCCCTGCAAGGACCTGTGTGTGTGTTTATAACTCTGGGAGCCCTGCAAGGACCTGTGCATGCGTGTTTATAACTGTGGGAGCCCTGCGAGGACCTGTGAGTGTTTATAACTGTGGGACACAAACCTGAGCATCCATAGCCCTGCAAGGACCTGTGTGTGTGTTTATAACTGTGGGACACAAACCTGAGCACACAGCCCTGCAAGGACCTGTGCATGCGTGTTTATAACTGTGGGAGCCCTGCAAGGACCTGTGTGTGTGCGTGTTTATAACTGTGGGAACATAAACCTGAGCATCACTGCCCTGCAAGGACCTGTGTGCGTGTTTATAACTGTGGCAGCCCGGCAAGGACCTGTGTGTGTGCGTCTTTATAACTGTGGGAACATAAACCTGAGCATCACTGCCCTGCAAGGACCTGTGTGCGTGTTTATAACTATGGGAACACAAACCTGGGCACCCACAGCCCTGCAAGGACCTGTGTGCATGTTTACAACTATAGGAGCCCTGCAAGGACCTCTGTGTGTGCGCCTTTATAACTATGAGGACATAAATGTGGGCATCCACAGCCCTGCAAGGACCTGCGTGTGTGTGCGTGTTTATAACTATGGGAACACAAACCTGGGCACCCACAGCCCTGCAAGGACCTGCGTGTGTGTGCGTGTTTATAACTATGGGAACACAAACCTGGGCACCCACAGCCCTGCAAGGACTTGCGTGTCTGCGTGTTTATAACTATGGAAACCCATCAAAAACCTGCGCGTGTGCGAGCCTATAACTATGGGAACGCCAACGTGGGCACCCACAGCCCTGCAAGGACCTGTGTGTGCGTCGGGAGCGCCGCTCCCCGCGCACGGCGGAGCGGGGAGATGCCAGCGCTGCCCCCGCCCGCGCAGGGACAGACGCACCTGCCCAGGTGTGCGCAGGGAGGGAGGGAGGGAGGGGAACAGCAGCGCTGCTCCGTGTGCAGGCAGCGCAGGAGCGAACAGGTGTGCGCTCCGCACACCTTGGCCAGCCCGGAGCGGCGCCCGCACCTGCGGAGCGCTCCGGGCACAGCCCGGGCACGGCTGCGGGCCGGGCACGCAGGGGATGCTCGGCTCTGCCCCGCTGCCTCGCAGGGCAGGTGAGGCAGGAGTGACACCCGGAGTGACACACGGGCGGGCACGGGTGGCTGCGCACACGCAGGGACGGATCCGGATGGTGGCACCCACGGAGGAGGGGGCTGCAAGCCGTAAATCTGCGCGGAGGCACGGCCGTGGGCATCGCCCCCGGAGCTCCGCAGAGCCGCGGCTGTGGCACAGCGCAGCTCGCTCGGAGGCGAGCGTGGCTGCGTGTGCGGGCTCGGGCATGGCCAAGGCAGCCTGTGCCGGGTGCGTAGCGCAGCTCCGGGGCTCGGCGGCTCCTGCGGGCTCCATGTTCCCCAGCAAACCCCTGCGTTTGGCCATTTTCCCCCGGCTTGGGCAGGGGGACGCGCACACACGCTCTGCGAGGTGGGCTCCGGTCGCAGAGGCTGCTCCACATCTCATGTATGAGCATCCCTCCTCCCCCTAGAACGGCACGGGCTGGGAATAACAATCGCAGGCGGCAGGGGAAGCGATTTGGGGAGAGAACCCCCTCCCCTTCCCCACATGCAGCTCGATGGAGAAAACCCCGAAGAAGACAAACAAGCCCCCCTGTCCCTGCAGCCTGGGATCGCAATCCTTACCTTTGCGCACAGCAGGCGAGACAAAGAGCTGCTAAAGCAGAGACAATTCCACTCAATCTGTCTGCCTGAAATGTCCACATTTCCACAAAGACGAAGGATGAAAAAAAAAATCTTTGGAGGGGAGGGGAAAGAAAGATGGATCTTCTGAAATCCCCCTCCAAAAAAAGGGGGGGAGGGAAAAAAGAAATCAACCCCCCCCCCAATTAATGATTTCCTAGAGAAAAAGAATAATGAAGAGAAATTAAAAAATGAGGGGGAAAAATACCCCCCCACTCCTTCAGTGCCAGTCAAAGNCAATATGATTTTATTCTGGATTTTACCTATTTGCTCCCCCTTTCCTTTTTATTTTCCCATAGGGGAAGGGGAAACCACCCAGCCCCACTGTGCAGTTATTTTATTTTAGGGGAATCTCGGGCTCGTCACTCGGGAGGTTTGGGGCTTTTGTGAAAAGGCTAAAAAGAAAAAAATAAAATAAAATAAAAAAGGAAAAGCAAATGCAGCCTGGTAAATAATATATATATATATATGCATGTGTAGAAAAGAAATAAATCCCTGTCTGCGGAGAGCGCTGCTCTGGCAGGGAGGGCTGGATGTCTCCCTAGCGCTGTTGCCGC